>VYXH01010736.1:0-40215 GCA_013397275.1 Burhinus bistriatus | reverse complement strand
TTATCCCAGCCCAAACAACTCAACCCACCCTACCACGTACCACCCTACCACGTACCACCCTACCCTATCCCACCCCACCCGGTTCTCATCATTACTAAGTATCTATCTGAATTCCCGGTACTGTAATTTGTGATTTCTTCTTCTCGTCCTCCTCTGTTAGGAGACTTGATAGTTGTACTCTTTGGCACTCATAGCAGTATGGTTTCTTGCTCTTGGCTTTGTAAAGAAGTTGTTTGCACAGAGCTGGTTTTTTATGCTAACACAGGAAACATAAAAGAGCTTTGGTCTGGGAACAGAGGGTAGTTAAATTTGTAGTGATCCTTAGCTTCCCTGGCAGCTTGTTGCACAGTAGTGGCCTTAAGAAAAACCTTCACAGACAAGCTTTACCACTCTAGAAGAAGCTTCCACTGTGCCTGAGAATTGGGCCTCTCACTTCAGTTCTCCACACATGGCATAGGAACTCTTAATATCATGTTTCCAAATATTTTGTTTCAGGAAATAATTTGGGACATACTGTGATGTTTCTTCAAGACACTTAAGATTTTACTTAATAGACTCTGCTGTTACTTATCTTGACTTTCTTCTCAGAGAAGCACATTGTAAACATAAAATATGAATATGTGTTGTGGAGAAATAATGGGTCCCATCTGGAGATATTAAGCTATTGTTGCACAACTTTTATCTCTGTTCCTAAACCAGACAGGTTAGCTACTAGTTTCTTCCTTTTAATCCTGTTGACAATCTTTCTCACAGATTACCCTATAGCTTCTACTGATTCTCCAGGATTTTTTACGTATTTCCTTCTTTTAATTCTCTTGACAAATGAGTATATGATTCAAATTCTATTTTTCCCTTCAAATCTCAGTAATCAAAATATTCAGACCTATAGATGCTCCAAATATGTTTACAAGCTCAGTATTTCAGCTTGCAAAATTATAGCAAATTAGGCAAAAAAAAAAAAAAAAAAAAAAAAAAAAAAAAAATAATATANNNAAAAAAAAATTAAAAAGAAAGGATTATATATCAACAACCTTCATCTATATTCCAAGGTAAAAAACTGAAGAAAGCAAACTATCTTTAATGTCCAATTTTAACCAAGGTAAAAAATGGAATGAAATGGAATTGGAAAGTGTTAGTGGTTTACTTTAAATGTAAACCATAAATTCATCTTGAATTTACAAAGGAAAAATGAACTGCAGAACCCAAAATCATTAGTATACAGACAATGTTTGATTTCATATGGGTTATGATAGCATCTGATATCAGTATCAATGAGGTAGTGACTGTGGTGTAAAGTTGTTGTGACATAACCTTTCTTGGATCTGTTTCCTCAGGGTACAAACTCCAGAACAGGGTAGCATTGGTTGAAAATGATACGTTGATTGAGAGCTGAATCCAGTGTTTTTCTATGGGCAGGTTCTGGAGTCTAACTTTCAGGATGAAGTTGCTCTTGTCTTTAAGAAATCTCTTAAACTGAGTACTGCTCCTACTGTGTGAATGCCAGGGAAGTAAATGATACCTATAAATATAGCCATGGTAGAGCACATCCAGACTCCCAAACATCAAAAATGACATACAATCCACATACGATCTGTCTCCTATAATAACTTCTAATTAGGTACTATATCTTTTTTCACTGTTAGGTTTCATAAATTTCTGTATGGTATCAGGACTGGGAAAATTCGGTTATCCTCTGCCAAATTTCTTCTAGATGAGCCTACTGCATTAAATTAGAAAGCTTTCATAAGAACATACTAAAATTACTTTTTTGCTATTACATTTTTAAAGTCTTGCTGCATCAGTAGCTTTCATATCTAATGCTAATGAGAGATGATGAATAATTGCTAATACAACTGCCAATTGAAGTCAGCTTGGCAATTTGAATGGTAAAATTAGCATTAATATAGTGAGATGAAATATTGCTAGTATAACATAAAGGATTTCCTATCAGAAATGCATACTTCTGTTAGTCTCTTCCAGTGTTACAGCTAAAAGATAGCTGGAGTAAGGTTTCCATACTCATCTGCTCCCACTTCTGCAAAGCTAAATTCTGACAAGATTCACATGGTGTACAGTATAATCGAATTTTTTTCAGGGGTGGAGTAGAATTGGAACTGAGGCAGAACTTGGCTGTTTATTTACAGACAATAACATTCTGTATTCTACATTTCTTGACTCTAAATCAAACATATTCCTTATTTGGTACTTTTCCCAGATATACGAATGAACATATTTTTACCTATGGCATCATGACTACTGTTCTGCTGTCTATAGAAGAGATAAAAGAGAATTTAGACTCTCACACCCCAAAAACGTCTGGAATTCAGGGATTATGTACACTCAGCTTTACCCTACAGAACTAATGGATCAGCGTTGGACTCTTATGCAATCTGGGGCAATATGTATACAATCAAGTTACAGTTTTGTATTTATTTTTCAGATACATTAAAGGTATAGTGTATATGATGGACAGTATTTAAAGTATTTAGTCCTGGTTGTTTCACATAAAGCTAAAAACTATAAATAGTTTTAATTCTTTATCCTGAGAGATTTTAAGAGGAGAAGAATCTCATGGTGGTGGTTATTAAAATAAAAAGTTGCTGATTCATTGTTTATGATGAGGCTTTGTATAAAAACCACAAATACATGTTTTTAATTTTTTTTTAATTAATTGATTAGATATTAGCTACAGGGCATTTTATTTCTCTGTTTATTTTCAACAAAAACCAAAAGCAAGTTTTTCACAGCATGACAATCATTCCTCCACACTTACTGGTGGGAAAAAGTGTTTAATACCCTTCTGGCTTTCCTTCTGAAAACAGAATTCTTTCCTTTAGCTCATGGAATTAAAGAATACCCATTATCCAAGGAAGTGGTTCAAGGTCAGACATAAGTACTTTCCTCCATCTTTCCTTTTCACGAGCTATCAGCAGAATTATTCCCATTCTTCCTCTGTTCGCAGATTTGGGACTCTAGAACTATTTGAACTTCATATTTCCTTTTGTGAAGTTTGCATTTTCATAACTTGCTAAAGTGAAGCTATTGGAGAAAGCAGTCCATTGCACAACAGTTATAGCAGAAGCACGAACAGTGTAAACTCCACATCTTGTTCTGCCAAGAAGATCATGAGGACTCACTAATCAGTGGGAGACGACATATTTGCCTCCATGCCTTTATCTCTAGGGAATATTCAGAAACCAATCACTAGAAAGCCTTAAATAATATTTTAGCATGTTTCTATGGAGAGTGCAGTTGCCTTGGAACTTTTTTATTACAGGTCTATAATCTACTGCATTACATGAAGATTATTTGATTTTCAATATTTCAAAACCAGATATTTTCAGAAATAAGTCCCATTTTGTGGCAGTCTGTACTTGCACTTGGGTCTTCTCCCATGATGTTTTGCATGTCTGCTGAGTTTCCTGAGTGAAGCTTTTACCTGCACCATTACCACTGTTGCATACTTTCATTTTACTTCTGGGACCAGGTGTTACTCGGTAAGCACTAAGTGCCAAGGAGTATGACAGAGGGCTATCTTTTCCAGCATCTGTTAATCACTCAGGATTAGGTGACATAAGCTTCAGCAGGATGTAACAACCAAGTTCCAGCTGAACTCTTGAAGCAGCTTTCCAGGAAAACTGACTGCCAGCATTACATACTGAAGAGGTTGTCCTTAAACTCAGTTGGTTCTGCTGTGGAAGTCCGTGTGCTCTTGTGGTTAAGGTTTTAAAAATAAACTCTGTTCGTGTATTGCTGATACTTTTCATAAAAATGTTGTGGTTTTTAAGCAGAAATAATTTCTCGTTGATCTATTGAACCATTTTTCTGTACTTCTGTGAGAATTCCCAGCGCTGGAAGTGAGAGGTCAGGGTGGTTTGAGGAGTGATAAGTTTTTTGCTTAAGATGTGACAAACATAGTAAGCAGCTGAATGCTAATTCAGGCTATCATCTTTAATTAGGGCATCAAGACTGGAATGAATAGTCTTCACTCTGGAAATGAGCACTCACGATCAAAGAAGAGCTACCTTATTTAAATAATTTAAATGGAGATCAATTTTAATCAAAGTTGATATTGAGTATTGCATATGAAAATAACTACTTTTTTTCTTTAAATTTTGATGTTGCCATGTAAATGAGCGATTCCTTTGCTCAGAGACATGTGACACCTGGCTGGCAATATTCCTTTAGGGCTGAAAATGTGAATGAATATCTACTTAAAGCTGGCTGCATGACAAACACCCTCCATACAGCTGAAAAGTCAGGAATCTGTCTTTCTGCTTTTCCAGGTATGTATTCCATTGAGTTTTAGGTATCTTCTGATTCCACATGTTTTTGATGTTTTCTTACTTACTGAGGATAAAAATGTATTTCTTTATAGAATTTAGAGAAGGAAAAGTTGCTCAAATTATTTGCTTCAGAGAGGACAGGTACTCATTAGGATAAATTATAATAGCTTAGTGTAGGGTTTTTTTAGGTTTCCCTAAGGAAAAAGTTTTTAATCACAGATGTGTCAATATGCAAACCCGGAACAGCTCATGGATACACATACATGGACTCTTCCAGGGATATGCATTCATATGCAGACATTTATGTATTCAGAAGCACACCTGAGATCAGAAAATGAATGCAAACTTCTTCATCAGGTTTACAATGCAATAAAAATGAAGAAAGATGCAGAAACACACACTTTTTACTGGCGTTACCAATAATACTAGCCAAAGCCAAGGGAAGTTTTCTAATACATAGACTCACACCAGGTCATACATGTAAGATTACCATTATAAACTTCTGGGGGTCAGACTGTCTTGTTGTTCTGTTGGTGCACCAGTGGATCCTAATCCATAAACCCAATTTCTTGCTGTGGCAATAGAAGAGAAGAAACCTGAGCTTACCTGTTCAGCTGGTTGTGGACTCCTGTGCTGTCCTCGAGTAGAACTGAGTTCCAAAAGACATTGCTGACACCTTCTTTCATTGCTTCTTTTAACCTTCATGTTGTGCTCTAGTTCACTTTCTGGAAATACAATACCCTGAATTGTTGAAAACTTCTGAAATCTACTGAATTTTTTTTTCCAGTATGTAATAGTTGCGAATATTCAGGCAAGAATTCAAGTTCAGCTCAGTATAGAGCCTGGGAACAAAGGAAAAATATTATAACTAACAAAGTCGAAGTCAAAGATGATGTCCCATCCATTTTTTTTTTTGCTTCCTTTATCTACAGAAGAGTGGTTTTCATGAAGGTACATGGATCTTTGCATGTCTGAGGTTTTTTCCCAGTTTTGTCATTTTCAAAACTTAAGAGTTTCTTTGTGAACAAAGATTCTTTCATTTGACAACGGTTACCTTTTCATGAAAAGATTTCGGACATTCCGTGATTCTGTGATGTTAAGCATCGTATATAAATGATTGGGTTTGTACCCTTTCAGCCAATCACTGCTAAGGAGACTGGGCCATTTGTACTAAAGAGTGTTTTAGTACTAAATACTGTTGCTTAGTCTCTCCCATGTCTTGCTAACACAAGAAGCCAAGGGTGAGCTAAAATAATTACTGTTAATGAGTCTTAGGAGATGTGAGTTTGCAGCATGGAAGCCCGAACACTGATTTACAGGAGTGGAACTTGAGAAATAGGCTGGTCTAGGCTTCAGGTTTTTAAAGTTACAGCACAGGAAAAACCAGTTGTCTTTTCATTTTAGAAAAAAAGATTTATCCAGAAAAAGCCTTAGCACAGGCTTTTATAGATATGTATGTAATTTATATTGGGAAAACCTTACAATACTTATCATGTCAAACATACTCATTGTGACCATACCACCCTTTTTATTGTATGCAGAGTATTCTTGCTTATAGTGTTCTAAACTTGATGTAGCTTTGCCAGCAACAAACTATTTTAACAGTTCCTCACGTCTAAATCATTGCTTAGTAAAACTACAAACAACAATCAGATGTTCAAAGGCTATCCAGCAATATAATTGAGCCATATTTACCATATAATGCTATATTCAGTAGCAAACAGAAAAGCCTGTCTATCAGTCCTAAAAATTAAGAATCAACACCATGTTTCAGACAGTAAAAATGGATAGCAGAATTAATGTAGCTTGAGTTTAATCCTCAGAGATTGTACTTTCATGCTAATCTAAAATGTTGCCTCTACTGAGAAGAAGAAATTATTCTCCACAACTGAAGATTGCAGGTTATTGTCTTAGCTTTATGTAGAAAACTGTCACAATACTGGTAGCATTTCAAAATAAGTCCTTAAAGAGTAATTGAAAATAAGGATTGTCATCCTTCAAATGTGGACACAGGTAAGCAAAGTCCTTCCAAAATCTCACATTTTTCAAGATGCAATAAAAAATGCCAGTATGAAATGAAGCCAGAAGGAAAACAAAAATTAATAAAATGAGCACAAGATTAAAGCTAAGCAAAGCATGCCTTTTCTTATTTGATCTAAACAGTGTGGGCTTTTCCAGGGCTGAGCAGAGGTTCCCCATCTAATTTTCATGTAAAGGTTAAAGAGTAAAAAGGGTGTCACCAATTTTCTTTTTAACTCCCTACATTTTGGAAGTGATTGAGACTTAATAAGGACATTTTCTGCTACTTGTGATAGCCATGAGCCCTCACACATATTCTTTGTGTATCCCAATGCACAGTAGGAAGGTTCACACATCTGAGAAGGTATAAAGAATCAATTTACAGCAAAAGGAAACATCAGATACTAACACTTAAACATCACACCAGCAGATACCTTGGAAATACCTCAAATAAATTAAAAAGACATGACGCTTAAAACAGGGACTGGAAAGAATACAACTTCAGGTTTAATGTGCTTTTGATTTTGACTGGTACTTGAGTAAATTTTGTGCTACCCTGGGCTTAGACTAAAAAATATAAGGTTCCTTTACTGTCATATTTGTGTATTTAAAAAGAGCTGATCAAATTTACCTAGTAGAAAGTTTTCCTAATAAAATGTAAGATTTTTTACAGAAATGTTAATATGAAAGTTTTTTATTCCAGAATTTTGAAAAATCCCAGGTTTATTTTCCTTTTTTCTCCCTTATATTTTGCAGTCTGCAACACAAAAAATGTCTACACCTTCCTTGGGTTTTGTATGTCATAAATTTTTGATCTCTGTATCTTCTCAATGCTTCCACTGTACTTTGAAGTCACAGAAAAATCATTCAATGAAATTAAAATTTCTATAAATTCTTCAATAACTTATGAAAAAGGCTTGTGGAAGCTTTATCACCATAATCCTGTTGAAGTACCATAATACTCTCTTGCAGAACAGGTCAAAAATCAATTCACAAAGATGTTTATTGATCTGAAATTAACGGTCATTAACAGGTCAAATGCATCTTGACAAAAAACGACGAATACAATTCTCTGTAAAGTTGACATTAATTTTTTGCTCTGATGTTAAAGCTGGATTTCTCTCAAAGCTTGCTACAAAAGTGATTGTTTATAAAAGAAGATTATCTGTTTAGTGTACTTTATCTAAAGCCTGGAAATGTGCTTTCTCTTTCCTAGGAGCACTTCAGGAATGTAATATATAAAGCTGCACTGGGGAGCACACAGCAAAAGTTTATACAGCAGACATCCTTTTATGTGATCCCACTAAAAGCATGGAATATGACTCACCAAATATCCCTGAAATTGCCTGAGTGTGAGTAAAATGTCATTTTACTGCAGGATAAAATGTTCCATTTAAAGTGCAAGTGCAGGCTCTAGGGTAATATTGACAAAGTAGAGTTAAATTACGAACTAATACCTCTCTCTAGAGGACTGGAAAGATGTACCTGTAATCTTAAGAATGGTACCTGTTTCCCTTCATGGTAGAAATAGTGCATATCAGAGAATTCATTATTTTTACATAACAAGGTCTGTAAACGCATTTGATAAAAAGTAAACCATAAAATACTGGGAATAACAGCACAGAACTGAGAAAAAAACTGGTTTTCTGGGTGTCTTTTCTTGCACTGTGGAGGGTATAGAATGGGCATAATTCTTCGCTGGGAATGCCGTCTCACTGGCAAGGCTCTCCAACTGATTGAGAGCTGGAGTGATCTGTGCCAGCCTTCAGCCTCCAGCTTGGGAGGACTACCTGTGTGAAGAAGGGGGGAAATCTGTGCTGGAGTGCCCTCAGATGTGGTTACTTTCCCCTTTCCCGAGTAGACAGTAGCTGAAGTGCCTTTTTTTTGAGGTAAGAAATCTCAAACAAGGGTGCACAATGACTAAATGAATGCCAGAGTGTTCTTCACTAGAAAGGGAGAATCAGCTGTAGTATTTCCAAAAACATGTTGCAATTAAGTGTCATGGTCTAATGGTAAACCAGTAGAGAGTTCCTCTCAATTCTTCTTAACTTATCTTGAGAGTAACTTAGCTTCCTCATGCAGGCACCCACTCTTCTCTGCATAAAGACTCATTGACCACTGATTGAATTAAACCTACATGGGGATGAAGATCAGTGTGTATATCCGTTGGATGCATCTTTCTGACTACACAAAAAAGGGCCCTTTTTTTTGAAATTTAACTGACAACATAAAAGTAGGGGGAAATTACAGGCACTCAGTAAACAACAGAGATATTTGATGAAAGATGAACCAGAAGTGATAAGCTGGTTAAAAATACACAATAAATATGTCTGTTTAAACAAAGTTGTACATCTTATCATTCCCCAGATCTCACGATAGCCAAACATGGCTCTGATTTATTGCTTTATGTTTCTGATAGTACAAATTTCTGATTTGTCTCTCTCATATACAGAAATGGTCTTGTAATAGCCTGCTGCTCGAGGGCAGCCTTTTAGAGGTACACATGACAGGTTTTTATTGCTCACTGATTACTTCTAAATTCCTGTGGTCATCTGCCACTTTTCAGTATCGCTGGTTTTAATGGCATTCATTGGAACTGATACTTCCTTTCAAAGCATCATGGAAATCGGTGCTGAAGGAACTACACAGTGGGGTTAGAATCTGTACATGTAGCTCCGTACCTTTCTTCAGTGCCACGCTGGGTCCATCTGCATGTGTTGGAAACCCAACAGCTGCTAGACTTTGAATTTTCTCTCCTTAACATATCATGAATACTAGAACATAGTAATTTTAAGATAGATGCAACACCCATTCTAATCAAACCATTGACCTGAACCTGGCAGTAAGCACAGATGACTAGACCTTGTTTCCCTGAGTAGTATAAGCTGCCTTCTGCCTATTGCAGGGTGAACATGTATCCAGGTGGTATTTGTGGAGTGGCTGATAGACTCTAAATTCAAAGTCCAGCTTACCTTAAGGTAACCTGGTTGTGTGATCATACCTTTAGACAGGACTTTTGAAGTTATTTTTACAGAATTTATTTTATCTTTTGTTTTGTCCTCTGAAATTTATTGAGATGGGGCAATTTATTATATATGCTTTTTAACGTAAATAAATTAAATATTCTGCAATAAAGAGTTCTACAGTGTTGTTAGTTATAACAACAAAATGAAGAACAGACAAGTTGAAAGCTAATTCTCTAGAAAAACCACCTTTTTATGACCTCTATATCTGATTAAATTAACAGGCTTCTCACACCTACCTTACCTATCATGAAGACTTTTTGTTCTTTGGGTCGTGGTCCTGTAAAGCTGATTCTAGTGCAGTTCAGCATTGCTCTTTTGCTGATACTCAGTTTCTAAACTAGTGAAATTTGAAGTATTAATCATGGAGGATGGTTACATGAAAGTATGTATTTTGTACCTGTCATTTCACCTCTCTAATATTCCTAGAATTCATTTTTTCCTTGCTCCCATGTGAAATGAAAAGGCAGTGGTAATTGTCCCGTGGAATGGGGATGGGCCAAAGGAAGATTCTTGTAGAAACTTTTGTAGCCCAAAGAAAATGTATCTGAGACTGTGGGAGAGGAAAGAGGAGGAGAATGCATAGAAGGGACATGTAACTGATGGCTCCTGAAACAGCCTGTCTCTTTCCACAGGTACTCCCCATGTATTTGCACCACAAGAGACTTTCAGTCTCTTGTACCTTTTAGGTAAAAGATTCATATAAATATCTCATTGATTCAAATCTGTAAAAAACTTGTGGTTTCTCTTCAGTTCCTTCTGTTTGCTGACATTTATGCATTTATTGATCTTTTACCATGTGCTGCAGTTTTATAGCTCCATAAAATACAAATGTCGTTCTGTATGTCTGGAGAAGCAACCATAAGGTAACTCTGGTAATTTACTCAGTAATTTAGGATATTAATTGCAAACATCTGGAACTGGCAGATATGCTATTATAGTAGAGTGTTTAGAGATATTAATGGTTATTTTGACACTAAAGTTCCTGCGTTGTTTCCTTGCAATAGAAGTGTGAGAATGCAGTGACACTATCAAGTGCTAACCAGTGTATTTGAGGCCTGCTATCACACGTCCTCGTCCCTTCTTTAAGCCAAGAGGCCAAGAGCCATGTGGCATTACCATTTTGAAAAAAAATCAATTAGTTTCAAAATAATGCACTGCTGGGCATGTTTAATTGTTCATTTTCAATGACACTTAGGAGAAAAACATTAGAAAATGAGTTAGAGAAGAGTACACCAGGTTGTCTACTCAAAGGGTAAACTCCTTAACATTCAGATGCATAAAGTTTCCTCTTTACTATTTTTTTCCTAGCTTTCCATAATATAGAGTAGAAATACATATAAGCAAAAGCAAGTATGAGATGTTTGTTGAATTTTCTAGTCATTTATCAGGATTTTGCATCCCCTGAAACTGAAATTTTACTCAGCTCTAGGCCAATGTGTGAGTTTAATTGCTTTTCTCACAATATTTCTGGGTCAAAGGACATTTGATTTTTAAAGTCACAGTCAAACAAGCCAGTTACCAGCTTGGTAAAAGTACCAAGTACTGCTCTTCTTACATCCTGACTGCATGGAAACACAACCTATCACTTCCTTTGAGGCCACAACATGGCTGGTTGTCGTAAACAGTATTCCACCTGTACAGAACCTAGGTCTCCAGGCGCTGGAGTTTTTGACGTGGGTCCCTTAGCTGTGTTTTCAGCACTGGTGTGAACAACACCTTGGAGCATCCTTTTGTTACCTCCCTTAAGCGGGCATGTGGAAGCAGGTAGAAGCAGGCATCCATTACACTGGGCAGCACAGAGGTTGTATGATGCTTGCACTGGAAAGCTACACAGCTCAAAGGAATAATAGCAACATTAGAAATAGCATTTTGAAAAATATATCAAAGGTGCATTAATTTTCAGTTACACATTTCTTCATTTCTTTTTATAGATCTTTCTAAACTGTTTCTTTTTCTCCCCTCTAGCAATTACACAGTNCACCAACTTTGTTACCCTTCTTTCCACATGCTCCAGCACCTCAACGTCTTTCTTGTAGTGAGGGGCCCAAAACTGAACACAGTATTCGAGGTACAACCTCACCAGTGTTGAGTGCAGGGGGATGATCACTTCCCTAATCTACCTTCATGGTCATTCCAGCCTGTTCACCTCAGAAAAATAACAAAAGGAGTAGATAGAGGAGAAAAACAGACTAGTGGTCCCTTTTGTGAGCTCACAGCTGTGCTTGAGGAACTTGTTCTAATAAGCTCTTCAGAGAAAATGGGGAGAAGGCTGTAGGGGAGCTTATGCCAGCAGCTCCCCAGAAGGACTCTCATCTTCATTATGCTTGTGAAATGAAGATCGGACATGCGCGTTTGTGATAGTCTCACTCTTCTAGGGCAAGTGAAAGTTGCACAACCATATTTTCTTCTCACAGAGTATAAATCTGAAATTCTTCTATTCCTGACAGTAGAATTGCACCCTGTCAACGTGACACAGGTTAGAAACAGGGCCATTAAATCTTCAACACATCACTTACACATTTTAGTAATCCAGAATAACATTTTGGTCTCATCTTAGTTCTCATCTAAACGGTGCAAATAGGAATAGAAGTTTTGCAGGGTTTATTTTTTAAGCACACTGCACCCCACTCCTCCAGTCCAGATTTCTTCCAGTGCAGGACTTTCTCAGGGAAGTTAGAGTGAAATAGTGTTGCAACTGAAAATGCAGCCACACTCAATGTGTGGGGAAACTGCTGAGATCAAGCCAAATTTCCTTTGTCTTATACTTTATGAATAGTAAAAAGTAACTATCAAGTTCTTCTCACTTCTTATTTCTTATATCTTGAATCTGCCTCTTCAAGAACTCCTGAACTAGAGGCAATAGTACTGGAAAGAGATGCTGTGGCACACTATGTCAGCACAGAAGGCAAGATGAGATGCAGGATGCTAAAAAACAGCAGCAGGAGGATTTGAGCTGTCTGTGCAGGATTAGGAGGCCGCCTGGTCTCTTCTGCCTGTCAGCAATAATGGAATTGAGTTCCACACTGAAGATAATTGCCTCAAGTCATTCTCCAGCCACAGGGAAGGTAAGATTAATAAAGAGCATTTGTTATAATTCTGCAACCAATTTATGTAATGGAACACATAATAAATAACCACATTTAACACAAGCATTTATCATAGCCAATTTATGCATCAATTTGTTCAGTGTGTGTTCAGCCATTTGTATGAATAAGCGTTGTTCTCTTTGTGTCCCTTTTTTCTCTGTTAAAGTAAAAGTTATTGTTAGTAAGGTTTTTTTCCCCTTTTTTATTTTTTATTTTTTTTTAGATACAGAGGTGACAGTGACACATGTAAACTTCTCAGCCTCTGAAATACAACATAAAGTTCTCCACAGAACCTGGACTGCTGCCTGTTGCAATTGGAAGCCATTATTTGGACAAAACATCCACAAGGACTAAAACCCTCTTGCATTTAAACTGTATGTATGCCTAAACTCTCTGGTTAGATTTGAATTGAAACAGCAGTGTCTCACTGGAGACAGAAAGGATTATATCTTAAAAGCTTGATCTGAGATTCTGTCCTTGAAAAGAGGGTTTGATCTGGCCAGGTAGGAGAAAAATAACCTAAGAGTTTCAGAAAATAATCAGCTGGATGTGGTAGAATACCAAACACAGACAAAGGATCCATTTCTGAAAACTTAAAAAGTAAAAGAAGATAAAATTTAAGTACTTTTCCTGAATACCATTTAGAGCAAAAGAAACACTATTTCAAGTTTATCTTTCCTTTCATCTCTATCTGATTCAATGGAAAAAAGTGTTCTTAAACTTATTTATGATGACATCTGTTTCATTAGGTACTTATGTCATGATATAGGCCAGGATTTTTTTTTTCCGTATCAGTAGCATTAGACTGTGTATTTTGCAGAAGATCCATTCTATTAAATTATATGCTGCTGAAAATAAAATGATTCAAGCATGCCAGCTAGCTGCCTGTATCTTTTCAATCTCTTTCCACTTCCCTTCTGCGAGGTAATGTTTCTCATTAGAGTTTATTTTCCGATGTCAGGTAGCATGTATAGCTCAAAAGCTCAGATTACAGTCTAAAAACAGTGTAGCCAGACTGCATTTATCATTAACTAATAAGAACCCGAAATATCAGTCTGGGCTTTCCTCTATCTGTTGCTTCCTCCTGATCCACATGCTACATGCGGTCAATGAATTACACAGCTGAATTTTATTTATTTCAGAGTGGCTTTCTTTCAACCTCCATATATCTATTACAGCATGAATGAAATGATGAAAACAAGACACTGTGCTCCATAAATAAATTAATTAATTGTGAGCTATTTTATGTTGGAAGGAACAGGGACAAATCTTTTCCTCATCTTTTCCACTGACTTCATCTTTGCACAACTAGTACTTGTATAGTGGTCCAGAACAGCTCTGAGAAGTTTTGAACAAAGAACTATGAAAAGTATTTGCCCCATTTTAGTGCATGCCTTATACCAGCAAAGCTCCAATCAGCAGTCATTGTAAAGTAAAGTAGGAAATAAAAAGAACCTTTTATTGACATATGAACAACCATAATCAACTTGTTTTCCATCCTGATTAAAAAGACTTTCTGATTATTGTGGTACTAAGAAAACTATTGTATTAAGTAGATGTTGACTTCTGTTGAGATGCATATCATTATTTATTGATGGAATACATTAATGTGGAACAAGGGGAAGACAAAGTCAATATTTATGATGAGGAAAAATAAACCGATGTTCACTGAAACAAGCCATTAGATTCTCAGTCAGGAAGATCACTCCCTCTCTGAAGCACGTAAGACTGAGATTTATAAATCCCATAACTTTCTTGTAGTCAAAATGCTAAGTATAAATTTAAAGGATGTATGGAGGTCACATTTGCCATTAGTTTATCCAAAACTTATGCATTTTCCTATCTTTAGATATGAAGTTAAAATCATCAGATCACAGAATCATGGAATCATTTAGGTAGGAAAAGACCTTTAATATCATAGGCTCCAATCATAAACCTAACACTACCAGGTTGCAACAAACCATGTCCCTAAGCACTACATCTACACGTCTTTTAAATACCTCCAGGGATGGTGACTCAACCACTTTCCTGGGAAGCCTGTTCCAATGCTTGATAACCTTTTTAGTGAAGAAATTTTTCCTAATATTGAATCTAAACCTCCCCTGACGCAACTTGGGACCACTTCCTCTCGTTCTATTACTTGTTACTTGGGAAAAGAGATCAGCCCCCACCACGCTACAACCTCCTTTCAGATAGTTGTAGAGAGTGATAAAGTCTCCCCTCAGCCTCCATTTCACCAGGCTAAACATCCCCAGTTCCCTCAGCTGCTCCTCATAAGGCTTGTTCTCTAGGCCCTTCACCAGCTTTGTTGCTCTTCCTTGGACACACTCCAGCACCTCAATGTCTTTCTTATAGTGAGGTGGAGGTTTTAAGGCATTTGCAAACATTTTATACTTGGATTGGCTGTTATTTTCAATGTCATTGAAGCAATCTGGCTAATTTGTAAAGAAAAGAAGGTTTAGGTTAACATGCACACACCTGTGCTTTGTTTGCATCACGTCAAAACAAAACAAAAAAAACTAAAATAACACAACCCTCCACCTTTGTTAGTTCTAAGTATCTTCAGTTTTTGGAAAGGTAGCAGAGAAATTTAGGAATTCTATTGTAAAGACAGAATTTTCTACTTGAAAAAATGGTTAGAATTACTTTAGCTGTGAATATTTTTTTTTATTTTTATATACTTTTTATAGCACTGTTTTCGATGTCTTTTTTATACAGCATAATAAATGAACATGAAACTCATAAATCTGGACAAAGCTAATCAAAGACTAATGACAATAGCAATTTGTTACAGTGTGCACCTTCAATGGAGAAAGCCTTCTACAGTGTACTATGACTACCTTTGGGTTCTGAAATCAAATTAAATTTCTAACCTTTCTTTCTCCAAAAATATCTTCCAGGAATCAGCTTTGCAAAAGACCATACAGTGTAGAACCCAGGCAACTCACATCTATTGACACAAAGCTGCTAATGGACAGCACCTTGTGCACTGATTATACCATTGTTTCTACTTTACGATCTCTATCTATTTGTAGTAGATTTTTGGTGGATGCATACATCGCTGCATTGCAGTTTGTATACTGGGATAGAAAAGGTGTTTTGTTTTCTTGCTGTTGGGTGTAAATATAACCAACATGTTCTGCAGCTGTGCCTCCAAAGTGTTTGTAGCTTAACTCATTCGTTTAAACATTGATGTCTTTTGTATGCTTCTCTGACTCCTACTTTGTACAAAAACATTAGAGACAGGATTGCAGCTGGTGCCACATGCAGGAAAAGGGTTGCAGATCACATAGCTACACAAATATAGTAACTTAAGTTGAAACAAGAAAAATACCTCTCAACTTTAGGCCGTATCGCTTTGCAACTCCCTTTGGGCATGCTGTTTCTTTTACCAGTGTCTTGTGAGTGAAAATCTTAGCTTCTTTCCTCTGTCTCTGCCTCTTACTGCCCTGCTTACTGGGAGAAACATTAGCCCAAAAACAGGGATCCCAGCTCCCTGTATGCTGTACACAGAGAAACAGCTGCCAGAAGCAACCTGTGCTAGTTGACAGATAGGGCCAAATTGTGCAAAGTTTCTCTCTCTTTTCAAAAATGATGCCTCATTATGGTCACCAAGAAGGAAGGTTAACTCTAACTCACAAGTTAAGAACATTCAAACAGGATGCTGGAAGCCAAGATTCAAATTCCTGCTACAATAAATTATTATGAAAAGTATCTTTGAAATGCAAGAGTTCAGAATGGAAGGAGTGAACAAAACAACTTACAGCAGCCAGTATCCTAGGAAAGTATATTGTCCCTCAGAGAAAATGTAAATAATCCCTGTTCCTAGTCAGCAAGATACAGCCTTAAATCCAGGTCTCCTCCTATCACAGAAGTCCTCCAATAGTCATCTGCATTGTAGAGTGGAGAAACAGGTTCATGTTTTAATTTTCGCCAGTGGAACTGAAGTGTCTGTTTCTAGGATAAGTTCACAGCCAGGGTTTTTCCATAGAAGTAGGGATTAAGCTATGATGACACCAGCTGCGTAAGGACCAGCGTCTCATTTGCCATCTTAGGTAGCTTCCCATCTGTCCACTTTCTGAATATCCCTTTGCATTGAGTTGGGTTTCGGTGCTTGCCAGGGCTAAGGCTTCAGCTAGGTGTTTGGCACTGCAACACATAAGTGCTTGTGAAGGTCTAGCCTTTGTGGATGGCACACCATAAGCTTTTGTTGCTTGACTGAAGAAGATACAGTACTGTTCTCTGGGAAAGGCAATTTACATCTTGTTCCAAAATAAATTGATGGCAATGATTTAACAATTTCCTGTTGTTCTTAGCCAAATAATACTTTGTTATTCAGTCAGTGATACAAGAAAAAAAAATCAACAAATAAAAATGGAGAAATTAGACTAGTAGCATAACACTGACGTTTTGATGAAAATTTTGGTGCAGTTATCCTATTAGTAATAGAAAGGAAAAGTTAAAATGATGACAGATTAGCTAGGAGTTACCCTCATGGATATCCCCCCAGAAAAAAATGTCTTGTTAAATGTTTGCTTTCCTCTGGCAATTTCACATTAAATATATCCTTTCTTGCTCCTGTGTCCCCATTCCTTATCTCATCATAACACCCTTTTCATTTTTAGCACAAGACATAAATATTGATTACATATCAAAATATGTAGTGCTGATTATCAGTGATCTTCTATCAAATAATACTGTAGTCCTGCTTCTGACAAATTACATTAGCTTTGTCGTTTCTGCTTTGAATGTTTAGTCTGTTTACCGAAAGAACTCTTTAAATTTTATCCCTTAAAATTGAAGAAAAAGTTCTCTGCTGGAATGAGTGAGGTAGCTAACTAACTGGAATAAGTAATACAACTACCTGGCTGCAGCTTTTTTTCTCCAACTGCCTTGTGCGTGAACAGGATAGGCTCTGATGTGCTTGATAGATAATATTTTGCATACATAAAACCATTTCTTTTGACACTTACAATGCTGTTGTAGTTCAAGAAAGACTGAACAAGAACTCTCTTGCTTAATCTTTTTTGAAGCTCAAGTGGGAGAGACTGAAGTTTTGGAAACTGTCTTAAAAGCTACTTATAACTTTCAAATAAAACAGCAAACTTCTGAAGTTCAGAGACTGATAAGGACTTATGAAAATTACCTTTTATTAGTCATCTACTATGGCAATACACCTTATGAATTTGTATGTTGTAGATAAAATCATGAGATTGTTTTTTTGTTTATGACATAACTTGAGATTCTTCTAATCAGTGATGAGAAAGAGAGCAAGAGAAGTATGGATTGGTTCTGAAAAGACTCAATATTGAAAAGAGGTTCGGAAAATGATTTGGTAGTATATTTCTTATCAGAATAATCCGACTTCTCACAGAGCTACTGTGAAACCTCCTGAGATACTCTGTACTTCCACTGTATAAAGTAAAATACAGTAAGATCTCTGCTTTAGTCTTTTGACAGTCCCTTTTGTTGATATTGTCCAAACTCCACAAATAAAATGGAAAAAAAAAAGAAAGTGCAAAATAAGTTCATACGCTCCTGACTCCTGTATAAAATCAAGTGGTCTTTTCCATTTATTTCAATGGAGTCATACATTATGTATATGTGTTCTTAACCTTTTGTAGAGTGTATCTGAGTTTGACCAAGTATCAACCAGTTGTCAGTATTACAGAATCTATCCACTTACTTTTTAATCCAGATACTCTAGTTATTCTTTCCTAGTAGTGATTTCAAATCACAGGGCTAGATCATCAGGGACTGTAAATCAGTATAGCTCCATTGACTTCACTGACAGATTTACACCTGTGGATGATTTGTTTCAAAGTATGCTGTAAATAAAAGAAAAATACTTCTAATAATGTGTCATAATGATTGACACTTTTCATTTGAAAGATGTTAACACACTAAGCTTTTTAAGCGAATGTTTGTATTTATGTATGAAGCTAGATTAACAGCATTCCCAGAATGAAGGTGCCAACTCTCATTTCGTTTGAGTTCTCACCGCAGCAGAGTGAGGGCTTCCTAGCAGATAAGATTCTACTTATCTAGCATAAAAGCCCCGCTAAAGAAAACTTGAGTTTAAACAACAAATTTGTTTGATAATTAGTAAACAGATTGGAGCCAGGAAAATTGTTCAAAGCATGAAAAAGGGGAATAGACCTAAGTTTTCAGCAAAGTGTAAGCTTCCCCTTGTGTGAAATTCCCTTTTTAACAGTACTCCATGAGTTAAAAGCCCACTAATCCATAACTATGCCTCCAGATATAGAAAATCTCTTTTACTGGGATTTAGCAGGCTAACTGGAAATGCCCTATATTTGTATTTTGATCTGTGCAGATTCATCTATCACTGAAATGTCAGTGTTTATAATGTCAGTGTTGCAGCTGGAAGAGAGACACAATCAGTCACCCAAGAGACTTTAAAACTGTACCATGAGACAGTATTTAGAATCTGTGACTTTGTAACACAGCTGCAAACTTTATTAAGGAGGAGGAAGAATTTATACTGGAGGGAAGAATTATAATAGGACCTCACAGGGATTTATATAGATATATTAAAAATTATATTGAATTGAATTTGGTTTTATATTGAGCCAGTCAGATTGAAGACGTTCTGAAGTGCTTAAAAAAGCAATGAGTTACTTACTGGTACCACTCTGACTATGCAGACAGCCTTTATACAGACGAAATATTTTAAAGCATAATTTTAGACAGTCTTAGATCAGTTCCTCAGCTGCCACCAAAACAATAATGGAACATAAACTTTTTTATATATATACAGTGTATATATATTTAATATCTACTATCTAAAATATATATTTATTGTAAGTATAAATATATTGCAGTTGTATTACTTATATTTATATTCATATCATAAGTGATATTGTATATGACATACATGATATATAATATTTATTTAAATAGTTATATAACCTTTATAGATATCAAATCTACTTTTAAAGATATGAGATGCATAATTTTGTGGTTACATGTGCAAATGGCCAGTTTGCAAGTGCAGCAGATCTTTGTCTGCAGTTGGGAACACAAATAATATATCAACAATAGAAAGACTGGATGAGAGGCACGAAGTAAAATGGATATCTTTCCCCAAAATAGTTTTCCCAAAGTAGTTTCTCGCATTTATACTCATTTGGCTTTATTTTAATGTGTTATTCCACAAAAGGTATATGATTGTAGACAACTAGGTGTTATAATTCAGCGATACAGACATCTCTTCTAGTGATTTATTATTTTCTGGATATATTTTTACTATACAAAGGGAAGATTTGTGGGGACTGTATTCATTACTCTGATTTAAGCAAAAGCTCTATTTGCCTTGGTGGCAGCTGTAGAAATATGACTTTGCTGCTGAAGGAAGACTTACGGGCTTAAAACACTCATGGTAGCACAGAACATGGCTTAAAATGATTTTGAGGTCAATATAAGCCTATCATACCTTTGCATAAGTGGCCACAGGGTCACCTGATAAAATATCAAATGGTCTATTTCCAAAAATCGGTGTTTCAAGTGAAATCCTGAAAGTTTATTGGGAAAAAGTATGAACATGTTGAACTGTAGTATAGCAAGTTCATGTTTGTGTTAGAGGCCAATAGCTACTAGAGACAGAGCACTGAATGGCACTAAAGTTGCTGAAGCAAGGATAGTAAAACCAAATGGATTTGAATCACTATGACTTACAGTGAGTGAAACAGAAATGCCAGAGAGCACATAAAAGATATGGTGTTTCACAGTAGAAAACCGCCAACGTGGTACCACCAGCTGACACCCTGTCTCTCTGTGGAACAGAAAGTTGTGTGAACAGAAATGTTGAACAACTTGCGTCTGTGCTCTTGGTGTCATTATTGTTTGTTGTTGTTTTGATTTGCCTTAGGTTTACCACTGCAAGTTGTTAACATGCTCCATTTCCAAGTACACTGCCTCACTTCATTCCTTTGGGGCCCTGAGTCTACCGAACATTGCCTCCATCAAGAGCCCTGGTATGAATCCAAACTGCAGTAAACATATAATTCTTGTTGATTGTTAAACTCATACAATTACTACAAATAACAGATTACTCTACAGCGGTCTTCTACAGCATGTCCAGAGCAATTTAGCTAATAAGAGAGGCAGAAAAGCAGTTTTGATCTGTGACATACCATTGTTTCTGGGTGACCTGCTGTGAATATATGTTAGAAATGGTTGGGAGCTTTTCCTGAGTAGATTTTTCATCACAAAAGACATTGCACAGTCCGCAACTTTTCACAGATGGTGTTTGTGAAAAATACTTGCTTGAAAATTCTCTTGGACCTAGGACATAATTTGTAGGCAAAACTGGAGAAACAGGGAGACACTTCCGAACCATCAGTCGCATGCTGATTAGAGTTGGTTCTGTTGGGGATTACAGGTCAACACTCCCTTCAGGAGACTTAATTTTAAAGCCCCATTTTCCCAGTGAGTGCTGAAACCAAAGGGCTGTGTAGCTGTTTTGGGGTCAGTTTGTTCTCATTTCAATCTGAAACAGGAGCAAATGAGTAACCTCAGCTATGCCAGAGGTGAGAAAACAGGAGAAACAATTGGAGAAATACTTGAAAGGTAAAAGGTCTTTCCATTCTAACTTTACGGAAACAAAATTCACATTTTGTGGCTTCTTCACATCACCAAAATAGACTTACTGAAATAATGAGATCTGCTGGGACAACTGCAAGAGCCAAACACACCCAAAGACATTTACCACAAAAGGAAAGGTCCAGAGCCATAAATCTGTCTGCATATGTAGTCAAGAAAACAAGCAACTTCCTCAGAACATATTTACCTCTTTTTTTAACTGAAAGTTAAAAATTTTTGTTTGTTTGTTTGTTTTCCCAAATAATGAAAGGAAATACGAAAGCAGTACAGCAGCAGGTAATATGGAAATTTGTCCTTAGCTAGGGGCTTTATAAGTGCTCATAAATAATACTGAAGCTAAATGATCCTTCAAATCTGATACCTCGCTAAGAAAATTGTAGCTTGCTCAGAGGTAAAAGAATCACCAGTGGCATTTGTAAAACTCAGTGAATATCTTGAATTTCTAGTAGGGAATTTGACATTTCAAAGTTAGCTTTGATGTTTATAAACAAGATTGCAAAAAAGTGTACTCTGTCAGAGCTTAAGACCACTAGCATTATAGTACTGCGTTTTCAAAATGCTTTAAACCTCAGGTGCTCAGTCTATGATTTATAGGGTGAATCTGGATTGAATCCATAAGAAAAAAAACCTTCTCAGCATTGAGATTCAGAACCTGACAAACAAACTTCTCCTCTTCATCCCTAAGAGTGGTGATGGTAAGGTCTATCACTGTAGCAGCCACACTGAGATAAAACATTCAAAGTTCTGTTAAGTGGGTCTCCTGCTGTGTATAACAGAAGAAGATATGCTGATGGCTGGGAGACATTTTTAAAGGGTTGATTGTTTTGATGTAATTCTGTTTGATATTAACGAGGAGAATCCCTATCAGTTCTACGAGAGGACTTGAGATTTCCTCTAACACCAAACCAAACGAGGAGTTAACCTGGCCGTGTCACTGTAGCAGCACTGCAGTGTAAAACTCTCCCTTCTCCCACCCCACAGACAACCCTTTATTATCATTCTGGTAGCCATAGCTGTGTGTCCGAGGAAGGAGAATTGCAGGATTGGAAAGGACAAGGTGAACGTGTTAACTATGCTTCATAGCATTACAAGCATACCCTGCTGGGATTTTCTCAGAGGCATTGGTGTTATAATAATTGAATCAGTCAGCATGAACTCCTGCGTGTTCATCTTGGCCACAGAAGATTTTCCCTCTGTGCCTCAGGACAAAGCTCAGGACAGCTGCTAGCCTTAGTGTATGACACAGACTGACTTCTGCCAGAGTCACATTGTGTTGCAAAGAGAGGGAGGTGAACAGTGGCAGGAACTCAGGGAACGCTGCAAAGTTACTGAACCTTTCCAGATTTACAGACATTTCTAGACTTTCCTCACAGACTTGGGAACACCTTAGGTTGCCCAGACCTATGAAAATAATTCTCTAGTTTTGGGATACAGACATCTTCTAGGTATCAGGGTAGCGTACGTTAGGTCACTTGAAATATGTGTGCTTAAGGAAGTGAGACCTGCTTCATTCATCACTGATGCAACATGCTTGAAGACCTAGGTCATCAAGTAAGGGAAGTGTGTGATCACATACAAAATTTGTAATAGAGCAGCTAGGCATTTAGCTCCAGGAAACGTGGCCTCTTGTTTTCAATGAGAAACTGGATGGATTCAAAGATGCTTACAGCTTACAGCTTACAGCTTTAGCTGTCAACCTTTCAAGAATTACTGGTGTTTGAATTCATTTTTAAAGTACTCGACAGATGTTACAGTCAGCTTCATTCTTATATTCCCTATGATAAAGACAAGGTTTAAATAATGCTTCTGGTTTTTCTATGAGGTATCTCTTAAATGCTTCTTATAAATTATTTACAACTAATTCATATTTAATTGTTTAGTGATGAATAACAACTATTTCTATTTATAAATGATAAAATAAACTGTGTGATCATAAGTCAAAAGTTAACTGAAAGAAACGCTGATTATAGTAATGAAAAAATCTAACAGGGAAAGATGCGCTCTAGTAGAAGCTCGTGTTGTGGTAGCCATATTGACTATTCTTCCAAAAAGACTAGCAAAAAGTAATGACTGCAGCAATGTCTTTTGTGATTAAATAATAACTGACTCTTTAGACCACTTACTTAATGAACTCCATCACCAAGCTTAGTTTAGAATCCAAATGAGGCCTAGATACACCAACCTTAACAGATCCAAAGCAAACGTAGAGGATACATGAATCATCTTGGTTGATGGTTCTGAGAGCAAATCAGGAAAATCTTACTGATTTCTAGGGTGTTGGACCAAAAGCCAGGTAATATATGGAGGTTTTTATTTGGTGTTTGAGGATCCTGGAACTGGAAGGGCAAAAACATAAGGACTAAGAAAGTTCATTCCAAACGTGTCAAAAAGGATCTAACTTTTATGTTTCAAGGAAGAGTAGGCAAGAGCCTTATTTACAGCCAAGATCTACAGCGCAACTGAAGGGGGTAATTTGCACTTTCCACAGTGCCACAACAATAAATTCCTCAGGAATCCCAGGGGAAGATCACATAAGTGTCTGGATTATTCCACAGCTGGTGGGACTACCCATGATTTTCAGGGTTGGTTTGGAGTGTCTGGAGGGCTATGGTACTACAGACATATTCTTTTACATCAGAAGCATCTGTGCTTTGGAGTAAGAGAGGAAATGACCAACACCTGTATCAGCAACTCAGCAACACCTTCTGCTGCTCCAGCCCCAGAACAAAGAGACTCCTCAAGGCCTTACACTGTAAGTCTCTCTTTACAAGAAAATGCAAGCAATCACTGTTGAGAATTGCTATTTTTCACATATGTTGAAAATGTCAGAATCAAATTGAATGTAGGCATTAGAGTGATGATTTATGCTAGTTAGGGAAGTATTAACAGTTGACTGCTCTTGATTTATGAGATTCTCATCTGGGTATTTTTTTGAAAAGCAAGAGACATCATTTGGTTTTCTTGCAGAACTTTTTTTTCTTATTTTTTCTTAATTTCTCTGGAGTGCTCTTCCTGTTTTCTTCTAGGAGTTTGTCCTCTTCTTTATGTTATATCTGAAGCTCTTTCTGCCACTGTTCAGAAAATAACTTATTTTTTAAATTATAAAGTAATACAGAAATAATACATATATAGATACAACAACACAACACAAGTTTCTTTTCAGAAAAAATATTTTAGAATTGGCAGTGCTTAGAGATAATTTTTTAGCATGTTGATAGAAGACTTATGAATTGGTAGTCAGAGGTTACTTTCTTGCTGATGACATAGGAAAGAAATACATGAACCTGCAAAGCAACAGCTGTACCTATCTGTTGTAAAATATCTTTCAATTCCTGCTGAGATTTAACTTAGGCATTGCACTGTTGGCCTCCCTTACATTCTGTGGAACCAACAAAACCCATATATGAAAGGTATTCACTCTTTGAGTCTTTACAGGGAATAACTAAAACAAAGTCATCGGGATGAAGAACTGAAAAGGTAAAATTCTGCAATGAGGAAGCAGAAGTCAGGCACTTCTCTTTCTTCTGTAGTGTTATTTCTGTATTATTGGAGATCCTGCAGGTACAGACTATCACACACAGAAAAATCCAAGCCTGAGTAACGCAAGAATAAAGATACCATTTCATCTGGATAGAGGAGAGGCTATATTTCTGGATAGAAATAAAGGGGAGATGCCTATGTGGATGTAAGCACCAGTGGTAAAAGGCATTTCCAGCCTTGCTCTGCTGCTGCTGCGACCTGGCAACGTAGTTCAGATCCATTACAGAAAAGGGGGCTACACTGCCTCCAGAAAGAGGTCAGCCAGTCTGCAGACAGGGGAAACAGATGTCTTCGCACCCACCTGTCCAAACACACCAAAGACTGTCTCAAAACACAGGAGGAAGTGCTGTAAGTTCTGGACTGAACTTTGCTTTTGAGCATGCTTAAGTAGCTGGCTGGAACACTGTTATGGCCACTTGTGCCGTACCTTAAACAAAAAATCACTTCCCTATTGAGAAATCCACCCAAAGCCCAGTAGTGTGTGGGCACGCTTTCCAGCACTACAGTAATTCTCAGCTGAGGGAAGTGTTTTGAATTATCATAAAAGTTTCAGTTCACTGGGTGTATTTTCTATCCACACAGTGAAAACTTGATGGGCAATTAATTCTAAAAACATGTTTAATCTACCACCATTTTTTTTTTTTAATTGTTAAACTTTCCATTATAAAATCAGCAATAATGAAGTCACCAAATAAAGTTAATCACCTAGGACAACATATGGAGGAATATTTTATAATTTACTAGACGAAGTGAACACAGGGATAATGATAAGGCTAGCAAGTCCAAAGAAACAAACATTGGAAAGAAAGGTTATGTATTTACTATTGTTATTTGAAAGAACTGAAGGTGGAATCTTGACCTAGAAATTCAGTATGTAGGGAAAAAACACACGTTATGTAAAGCTTTATGTAAAATGAGTCAACCTGTACCTTATGTTCATTCCTGGCTGAAGTAATTGTCTTTAGGAATGCAAATGAGGGACTTGAGAGCTTGAAGGGATCTTAAAAGATCATCTATTCTATCCCTTTGTCAGATGCTTCTTGAATTTCTTTCTAAACCTCCCTGGGCAGTCAGTTCTAGTCCTTCACTATCTTTATTGCTAAAAATATTTCATAATGCCTAACGGGAATTTGCCTTGTTGTGATTTAAACTTATTATGCTTGTCTTATGCAGCACTGACATGGAGAAGTAGAACAAATGATGCCCTTCCTTTTTGCAATGGCCTTTTATGAATCTGAAGATCGTTACAATTGTTTTCCTAGCAGTCTTCCCTTCCAGGCTAAAAAACCCTAATTCATTCAATCTTCCTCTGTGAGCAGAGTATCCTGCTCTTGTTCCCCCTGGACTCTCTTCAGCTGGCCCACAATTTTTCTGGAAGTGTGGTGCTCAGAAGTATAGTATTTTAGCTAAGGCCTAGCATTTGCAGCAGATCAAAAGGATTATTTAGTATCTCTGGTTTTTTTTCTGCACACCAGCATACAACTTGCATCTCCTGCATCAGGAGAACATTGCTACAGTACTGAGCATGTGACCCACTGCATCCTCCGATTCTCTGCTGTGGAGCAGCTGCTTAAAGAATTCCAAATTCTGTATTTGTCCAATTAAATATTTCTGTCAGATTTCATTTTTCCCTATGGAAAAAAGTTCTATTTTTTTCTTACTTTCATCTTCAGATTGAAGTTACTTTCTTTAGGTACCGTTCGGAACTCTAGTCTGTCAAACACTTAATCCCTCCACTAAGGGGAGGCATAGGTATCATCTCTAAATTTACTAAGAATATTTCTGTTTCATTGTCCTAACCAGTAATGGTAGTTTTGGATAGCAGCAAAAGTAGATATTGAATGTCTAGCCTCACATGACTTCCCTGTTCTGTTGTATTCCTTCCCAAACAGCTGTCTTGAATGATGAAGGACACCGAACACTATCCGTAACTGGGCAGGAAAAGTTATGCTTATGATTTATTTTATGTAAACCGTGTACAAGGCCAAGTTGAGTGTGATCAGAGCAGGTGGATGTCTCTGGCCAAGGAGGTGATTGCTCATTCCCAATGAGCACCTGAACAAGCCTAGGGGGAAGAGAAGCTTCCAAAGGTCAAGGTGGTGCCAACAGGCAGAGAAAGATGGATATGGGACAACCTGATGTTGCCTAACTGATCTGGAGCAGTATGTGTCCAAGGTAAATGCTAACAATTTTCATTGGACAACACATTATTTGCATCATAGATCTAAAGGCACTCAAAGAAACAGAGACATGGAGGGAAGTGAATGATGATTGTAGTGTGCAGTCTCTTATGCTAAATTGCTTTGCTTTGCTTCTAAAGGAAGGGAAGGAGGTTGAAGTGCTGGCACTTTATAAAAGAGTCATGGGAGAGATCAAAGGAAGTACAGAGCAGCTGAGCTGCAGACCACCTGAAATCCATACTGGGTGAAGTATAGAACTGTTGTACATGGGGGTAAACATGTAGGGAAAGAGCTGACATGGCTTTGTAAGAGGAAATTCTGTCATCTGAATCTATGGGAGGGTTTTGGTTGGTCTGATTGCTTGTCTTTTGGACCCAATTAAGAACTGAAGAAAGGATATCTGGTTAATGTAGTCAGTCTAGGTATATGAAAGGTTTTCCTAAATTAGTTCAACAAAGACCCTTAAGGTCTGTAAGCAGCCCTGGGATAAAGAGGAGGTCTTTGAATGTATAAAAGATCAAAGGGTGTGACTAAGTAACTTTCACAGAGTTCAATAGGTTTCTTTGCTGTCTAGCTCAGTCACAAGTGACCTAAAAAAGGAAATGAATGACAAACTGACAGTTTTGTGATGATACTTCAGGGCCAGGTCAGAAGAACTGCATATGGGTTTTAGAAGGCAAAAAAATAGATGAAATTTAGCATAGGTAATTGTGAAGTGATATATGCGGCTAAAATAAATCTTAATTTCATACATAAAATTATCCGAGCAAACCGTTACCACTCAGGTGAGACCTTGATACTCTCATGGAACTATTATAAACACATCTTAATGCTTAACAGCAGGTAAAAAGCAAAAATAATGTCATAAATTACTTGAGAAAAGTAGAGACTAGAACAGAACATAAGTTACAGTGAAAATCTGTGGTTCTCTCCATCTTGTATGTTATGTGTCCTTAGACACTGTGTAACAGAACTGGAAAAAAATCAGCAAAGAGTAGCAAGAGTGAGCAAAGGTTTGGAATAATGTCTTTACAAGGAACAACAAAGTATGCTAGGACTATCAACTTTGAAAGAGGCAACAGAGGAAGAGTAATACATAGATTAGTTCTTCACTGTCTCTTCCAATGTTCCATTCTCACAGATAACATTAAATAGAGCTTGCAGTTTACAGGAAACAGAACAAAGGACACAGATCTTCACACTTATGGTTAACCTGAAGAACTCCTTTGTTACAGGAAGCTGTAAATGCTGGCAGTTTACAATAGAGTTTAAGAGTTCAAGTTCATAGCAGAAAAATCTACTGAGAGTTGCTGAATACATAGAAGCTATTTTTGCAAGTCCCAGTATTACATGTGATTGGAGCCTGGGGATGTGTATAGGGTAAATATCATCGCATGCTTCCCCTATTCTTGGTTGGTTGGTGTTTTTTTTTCCTAAGCCTATCTGCTTTAGGTGAGTGTGAAAGACAGGATGGGTTTTGGGTATAACCCGGTATGAATGTTCTCTAATGATGAAAGAGAGATGTTTCCCTGGAGAAACTGTGTAAGATTTGCAGTAACCTGAGTTACAATTTACAGTCAGTAAGCAGGGACTGAGAACAAACCTGGAAAAAAGGAGATGTCTTGCAAAGACATAGTGGTAGGAGGGAGATACTTTTAAATCCTTTTTTATCTTTATACTATCTTCTGTAGTGTAAAAACTTATTATAATTTCTGTGCAATAAAACCTGATCTATTACTATAAAATCTCTTCTGTTCTTTTTGGAGTGCCAAGTTCTGAGCTAAAGGCCTAGTCTGCCCCTGCCAAAGGTTTAACTGACAGTCCTGTCATATCACTGTGTTTTCTGTTCTGGGTAATCCTAACAGTTTCACACAGGTTGCCCAGAGAGGTGGTGGAGTCTCTGACTCTGGAGACATTCAAAACCCGCCTGGACACTGTCCCGTGCAACCTGCTCTAGATGACCCTGCTGTGGCAGGGGGATTGGACTAGATGATCTCCAGAGGTCCCTTCCAACCCCGGTGATTCTGTCCTGATTTAGCAATATGTAGCATACTGTGGGACTACAATACATTCAAGTGACAAATTTGTGAGAACAGAATCACAGATATTTTGTTAATGATGAAATAACCTTAACTATGGAAGACATATAAGCAATGACTTTTCAATAACTTCCAAAACCACGATGATTCCTCTAATGGGTTCCTTAGACTTCACCACCACAAACTACTATTCAAGATTAATCAAGTTTACATCTCTACAGAAATGTTATGTCAGCAATGGCTGGGATATTTTGACAGGGAAGTAATAAAAATGAGGTGAGATTAAATAATAGAAAATGTGGAGTCATATACTTGTACATGTGTCCGATATGCACTAAAGCTCACCAAGATGACATCTCTGCAGTGCTTCTATGTAACAGGGTGGCCAGATCCTGGTATGCACAGGAAAGGTATTTTCAACTAACACAGAAAAAGTTTAGCTGAAGACAGTAGTTATATGCAATCTATGAACAATTCTTGGCAGGCAAGTTCATGAAAGAGTGGCTGAAAATAGAATAAATGCAACTATGGAAAAGACTAGAGCATAGGAGGGCTTGTGATGAAAGAGTAAAAGAGCTTAGCTATTTTAGTGAACAGAAGACTGAGCAGGACTGTGTAAATGTAGGTGTGAAACAGCAAGAAGGGAGAACAGTTAATTAAGCTAGAACTTGTTTTATTTAAGAACTCAAAGGTGGAACTGCCTTTGAAAATAAGTAAATTGCAAAACAGAAAGGAGTCCCAAAATATCACTGAAGTGAAGTTTAAGGGTGGCTCTCAAATATGAGTGATGGAAGCAAAAAACCTACTCTAAAACTACTGCTTTAGAGATTAAGGGTGATTTATGAAAATAACTGTTTGATATGCTGCCTACAGAAGCAGAAGCCTGGACCTGACGGCACAGAGTATTCTTTCAACCTAACGTTTCTGAGCCTAGGAGTCACAAGTCATGCTCCTAGAAGTAACCAGGCTTGAACTTGAGTTTGAACTGTGTTATTGTTATTGGAATGATATGTGCGTGTTTACCCACCCAGTTAATTCCAGCCATGGAAAAGATATGAGGTTGTTAATGTTAAGTCAAACTTTAGTGTTGCTTATTCTCATGTGATCCAAATGAAACGCAAAATGCACATCAGTGCAGGCTTTGGCATCATCATTTGTTTTGACAAAGAAGAGGTCATCTCTGAGCTAGGAATTTACGTGATCATTAGCACATTAATGATGTAGGAAGAACCTTGTTGTTATTGAAATCACTGAATACTCAAGATTTACCTTGACGGTAAAAGGATCTAGTTACAAAAATTTACTTTACATTTACTGAATTGTACTGCTTTTTGAAGCAAGTGCTAGTTTGCTTAGAATGGTGTTCTGTTATAAACTACACTTAACGCTGTAAAGTGGAATTAAATACGAGGGGATAATTCTTGAAGTGAGATGCATTCTTTTTAAAGTGAGTTTAAAGAAAGGGAAACAACATAATAATTAGATACAACTAAATGTTATTGTGTAGATTACTAGTAGAACAGACAGCCATTTAGCCTCCAGAGTGTATCCAGTATTACCAAAGTATATTGGTAACTTCCTGTGCCTAAGAACAGTTGATCTCGCCGTCAAGGTAAGCTACAGTAAAAGTTACCTCTGTAACAATGACATCTTGTCCAAGTATTGCAGTTCAAGGTCAAGTCAAAAGTTTCTTTCAAAAGAAACAGTAACACACACACCGCCACCACCACCCCCGACCCTGAATATATGGGCATATTTTTAGAAATAGAAATTGCTGCCTGAATGCAGTGTAGTGGATTAGTGCATTGCTTTAATAGACTGGCCCTTTGCCTCTACAATTAATTTAAATTCTACCAAGAACAAAGTGATTAAAAATCTTTCTGATTTGTCAAGGGTGAAGGATGGTCACCACAAAACTGAGTCAAAAGATTTAGGCTGAGCTGTTAGGTATACACAGCAGAAGAAATCAGGGCTCTGTGCTCAGAAATCAAATTTGTGACAAAAGAAAACAGTGCTAATACATGATGGCTAGGGTAACTCAAAAAGGCAATCTATGTGCAGTTGTGGCAAAGTGAAAAAGTACACAATTTTTAAATGGATAATGTTGTGATATTCAGTATTTAAATGTGGGTGAAAACACATTTTTCAGGTTTGCTCAATGTAGCCAACAGAGATTTCTACTGCAAAACAGTTGTTTGCTAAAGATAAAACAAGACTGGAAAACAAAGATCGTACCTGGTTCTGTATTACCCATTCTAGCCACATGTTGATTTGGGCAAGGCTACCTGGATATACTTATGGTGGGCTTTCTACATTATCTGTTGAATAAAAAGAGAGTCAACATTTATTATATATGCCTTTTCCCAAACTTCAGAAGGGGCTGTTTTTTAGCAAACAGCAGATTTCCTTTTGCGAAATCAGAGACCAGCACCTGTCTAGGGTAGCAGGATTAACAGTGGCAGGACTGGTGTGAGGGAGCTTGGAGGTATTTTGAATGAAATACCTAGACCTCCTCTGCCTTTGTAATGTTGAATCCTGCACTGGAAAGAATTAGTCCTCTGCACCTTTTGGTATGAAATAAAATAAGGGAGCATGGATAGGTAGTGCCCTGGGGTTTTTTCTTCTTGTGACAGTAACGAGGATGCATTATTGCAGAGAACCAATTATTCTGTAACTCTGCTTTGTGAAGAGGCAAAGGAGTTCCTGGTCCTTCAAATTTGAGAACAACTGTGCTTTTTAAGTTTGAAAATGTGAGGAAGGATTTCTTAAGGCAGAAATGATTGGTTTTTCTCTGCCATCTTCTCTGTTGTTGAAGGAATCTAAGTAGGAATGATTCTTTCTTCATCATCCTTGCCAAAAAGGGCTCTCCTCTCTCCTATCCTAAGAAGCTGTCTTCCCTTGTGCGGTTGTCATTAGGTGCTTTGTGGATCTAGTGGGAAGACTGGACTGCCAAAGATCTTTTTTCATTGTTTTCACCCCCTTTCTAATAACATATTAGATTTAAAAAGCAATATTCCTGCTAGAGCATTGGCTACTTTTCATTTTTTTCTTTTCAAAACTAGTGTCAGAGAGAAATCCACACTTCCACACAACTCAGCTGAGTTTAATTTCAGCACTTACTACAATACTCAGAAACAAGATAGTAGTTTTCAAAGTTGGAAGAATTTTGCACCATTTGCAACCTCCATTGCTATAATTCACTGCCAGGGTAGGGGCATCCCTGGTAGCAGTATTGACAGTTGTAGCATAGGCATCCTGTAGGCAATATTACCTCTGTGAGTGAAAGTTTTTAAACACCCTATCATTGCCTATGCTATACAGAGTTATTACACCCATAGAAACCATAATAGGACCAGGTTGCAGCAACAGAGTTCAATCTTGCTAAACACTTAGAGAGTCAAATAATCAAATGAGGGTGAAGTCCTGCTGCCATCAAGGGTGGGGTGGGAGGACATGATGTCACATTGGAGGTGATTTGTCTTCCTGCATCTGAGCTGCAAGTGGCAGAGCAAAGAGCAGAATCCAAATGAAACAAAGGAACTTACTGAAAATTAAGGAATGTTTGTTATCTTATAATTATAATGAAAAATCAAACTAATGTTATACTTGGCACTCAGAGATTACAGAGGATTAATTTTAGCCTTCACAGTACCCCAATGAGATAAAGAAGTGCATTCACATGGAGAGAATAAAAAACTAGATCTCCTAACATCTATTTTTGTCTTGTAACCTCAGGATTATGATTTTTTTGTGTTTGGCTGCACCCAAATGTGTGTTACAATAGCATCTGAAGGCATGTAGTGGGATTGCACATGGATAGACAAATTTGTGCAGGTGATCAAGGGAAAAAAAAAAAAGGTAAAAAAAGACAGAAGGAGAAGGAAAGTGGCAAGTATGAATGTTTGCCCTACTATTTTCACTATTTCAACATGCTCCCTAATGTTGGTAAAAATTCTTTCCTCTCTTTCTCTCACAACCCAAACACCTTTATCTTGGTTTTTTATTGTATCTGTCAAAGAAATTTGACATTTAATAAATATTTTTCTGTAATTGTGCCTACATTGCTTTGTACTTTGGAAGCCTGCAGTAAATAACGAATACTGAACCTAAAAGGACAGGTGGTGCTTAACCATCTGTATGGTGTATTGCTTGACTGCTAGAGGCAGCAAAGATATGAACAATACTGAGTCGTAATGATGTAAATACAAAGAAGATAGTCATAAGGGTTTCTGGCAAGCCCTCGTTATAAATTACCCTCAAGAGATTGCAAGCTCTCGCAGAATGTGTATATCAAGACAGCCAGTGCTGGTAGATCAGCTGTTAACGTAGTCTTTGCTTTAAGACAGCTGAAAGAAAAGTGTCTGAAATAAAGAAGACTCTTTACTTGGTTTTCACAGTTGTCATAAAAACTTCAATCTAGACAGTCAGAATTTTTCTAGGCACTTAAAGAGTTTTCTCTTGAATCCTTTGACTGGGTCTTCTCACAAAGTCATGCAAGTTCAGTGCGATAGTGGTCTTTGTGACAGATTTGAAATGCACAGTGGTGTTAAACAGGGATGTGTTCTGGCAGTAACTCTCTTCAGTACAGAATTTCCTTTGCTTTTAAATCATGCTTTCTCTCTGTTCCTCAACAGGTACATTTCCATGCAAAAATCTGATGCAAAAGCAGGTGCCTGCTGATTGGTGAACAAGTTTTATACTGAAATCACCACACTCAGTGCATACAAAGACGGTGAATACTAAAGCCTTTGAGTGCCTTTCTGTTAACTTGCAATGTGTTTGAACTAATTGTCCATCTAAGGAAAAAACCTTGACTATATGCCCGCTATATTAGTTGATCTGAAAGTAGACGTACAACAGTAGCTCTACTTGTGTTTTACTTTGTCATTTGGTCAGGTTCAGATAACTTATTGCTAGATATTGAGATTAATTCTCGCATTAAAAAGGTAGCTGTAAAAATTCAGTCAAGCAATAAGCTGTCTATGGGAAAGCAGCTAATGAACGGTGAACAATAAGATTCATACCACGAGATGTGCATTCTGCTGTAGCATAGTAGGACATGGAAAACTTGTAGTAAGAATGAACAAAGATTAACCACCTTCTCCATGGGAAGGGTGGATTCTTTCCTGCTATATAGCCTGATAAAAAAATTTATTTAAAAATGTATCCTTTATCTTGTTTAGTTGCTTTGTGAGGCTGCTTGTTTATGAAAGCTCAAAGTATTAAAAATTTCTAAGAATTTCCTGACTGCCTCTGTCGTGTCAATGATGATTAACTTATATTTTTTACAGCTCAATAGGCTATCTCTAAAATGTGTCTGTAAATTAAGAAGTATCACTATTCTGATACAATAAAAAATGCAATAATATACCTTTTTTTAGCTTGTTGGCAAAGAATCATGTACCCTTTGTTCTTCATTTAAATAATTCCATCTTAGCATCCTTCATGCAGAAAGATATTTTTCCTGCTTTCCCTGCTGTTCTTAGCCTTTAAATAATTGCTTACTTGAAAAAAATTCGGAATTTCTGTTGCGCTCTAGGAATATTACATAACCAAAGCTCAGTGCGGGCTGAGTTTCTATTATCTAAACAAGAAAATCTGAAAATAAAATTTTCTTTATAGTGGAAGATTGACTCCATTTTTAGTATATGGGTCTTATTAGCATGAATGGTTAAAAGGAAACAAGAATTCTATGAGGTTTTGGGGTTTGTTTTGTTTTATTTTGTCTTGTTTTGTTTTAAAAAAAGTGTTTTCTAACCTAACCCCTTTACTCCAGCTGCAAAGATTGTAATTTCTGGAACAATTACAGGTTAAAGATGGCATCCAATTGATTGTGTCAAATGTTTAGCATGTTGCTAGTTGGCACCATCTTTGACCTGATGGTTAGTTACACTTCCTACTCCTTAGCTTCACATCACCTCCTTCTGAATTTTGTTCTGTACAACATAGCACACCCTCATCCAGAGATATCATCCAAATTACCTGTATTTTCATGGGACTGATTTTGTAGTATTTGCAGTAGAAGTCGTAGTTTGCTCAGTGTGCTTACTAAGTAACCCAAAATTGATTCAAGATGGACGTGATCCGAGTAGATCAATTCAGGGCATAGTGACCCACTATTGAAAAGGATAATATAAATTCTGGCTGAAAAAATTACAGTGACACAAAAAGTAGATGTTGATTTATGTATCAGATTCTTCTTTCCTGTTTCAATGGGATGGGTAATACAACTTGAATCCAATAATTTCTAAACATTTCCTTGGGGCTGTGATATTTTAAGGGTGATATTTTAACAACAGTGTCTTACACTTCATGAAATGGCTTTGAGAAAAACAACAGTTTGAACAGTTTACCACTTTCTAATATTCACCAGCCATCTAACACCAAGATGTTGTAGCAATGAGGTCTCAGGAATACTGAAAAGCTGACATTTGTAAAGGAGATTTTTGCAGTCACTATTATGATAATCTGCCTGATAGTCTTTATGTTGTGGTAACACAGTCATATACTTTAAATAGGGGAAGTGAAATTGCTGCCACTGTGTACAGCCTCAAAAGGGCTTGATACAGGACTTGAGTGCCTTGATGCAGCTAGGATGTTTTGAGCCAACTGGCATACTGAATCCTCTAGCTGCCTAACAGATGTCTGTGGTATGAACAATCTCTACAAGCAACAAGTATTCTCTAATGTAAAACCACTCTACCTTCACACAGGAGGCCAAAGCACCAAGTTGAGTGAATTTAATGTTCACTCAGCTAACAAGCTTACATTGCCTTATTGAAATCATGTTGATTTATTGCCAAAATCAAGCTGCTACCATCATAGTGAAAAAAGTTGTAATATTTAAGCACAGGTAAAGTGAAGCATCCTTAATGTTTTGACATTGTTAACACATCATATATAGACACTAAATTTATAATAATAAAATCTTAAAACTTCTATAAAACAAAAGTGTTACCAGACTATCTTGTTAATTTCACTTATAAATCTTTCTGATACTGTTCTGATTTCTTAGGCTTCCAACTTATCCAAAGAATTATGATAGCTATCTACTTAGAGTTCCTTAATCAGGCTTGTACTGTAAATGTGGGGAATTATTCTAAATACCTCCATACTTACAGTACATGGAATTTTTAAAACACACCTTTGCTACATATCTGGTTTTAGAAACCTCTTTTTAGTGAGCAGAGCAAAATTCTAAAAGCATGTTGAATAGTACAGTGTAAGTACAAGTATCTTCCATGTGAATGTTGTCTTCCACCTCTGTTTGTGGCTCTGTCACCTTGTTCTGATCCCAAACAGTGCAGGAGCCCTCAAGCAAGCCCGGCTAGTCATAGAAGAAAGATTTTTGGAGTGGGGTTTAGTGTGCAAAAAGATTTGAGTCAAACATTATACTTTGGCCGGGAGGAAAAGAGTGTGGCAACGGCCTTCCTGAAGCTCTAGGGAAGCCAAAGTGTTATAGCAGTACCTTGTAATGTCCCTTCATAAACTACACGGTGCTTTTTCCACATACGGGCAGAGATCTCCTTTCTTCTGATCATATAATAAAGTATTGTTGCTAAGAATTTTTTTTTATTTCTTTTTATGGTGTTTTTGCTCCTATTTGTGACTCCAGCCAAAGGCATTCTCCTGAATCCCCATATATTTTTAATCCACAACTGTGTGGTAAAGATTTTTTTGTTCTTGGGACAATAGCAAAATATGTTCAGTCACTTGCAGTAGTAAGAGAAAGTCATTTTTGCAGCTTACAGTGCTAGGCTGTCTATTGTAGCAATGTACCATACACTCCTCCCTTCTCAAGCTACATCCCATGTACCAAGATGATAACGAGTCCTTAGATTGCCTCAATATCATTGCAGGTATTCCTTCTATTTCAAGGTATGCCTAGTTGTTGATTTTGTGGCCACTTTTCACCACCCAGGTGCTGCAAAAGAGGTATAACGCAAGGGAGAATCTGGTCTAGAATTCAGAAGTGTTTTAAATATTTTGAAGATAAAATATGCCATACACTTGTAATCAGTGTCTTGAAAACTATTTCATAATTTTCGATGGAGTAAGTGGAAAGAATTTTTGTACTGTGGAATACGTAATACAGTTGGTGCATTTCCAGCTGGCTGTTTCGTTTCTTTTCTTAAATTTGAGTTATTTTTTCTTAGAGTATTTGTTTTGTTTTTTTCTAGCATTATGTCTATAATAGAATTATAGTTTGTGTATTTTCCGTGAACTGGTATTTTTAATTGTGACTAGATATCTTTTCTGTTTATGGACAGTTATTTTTGGATGCTTCCTGGTTTTCTCTGGATTCCCTTATAAATTATTGCTTCCTCAGTTTTCTTATCACTGAGTAGCTGGATCCCATCCATGAAAACTTTTCATTTTAAACTAGCTGATGAGCAGAACCGTTACTTCTTAATTTCAAAAATGACTTCTGCTGACTGTACTATTTTGGTAACTGCCATTACTTTATTCATGTTGAAAATGTTAGATCGTAGCTCCTTAAATTTATAATAGGATGTCATCGACGCAAAATATTGGACTAATGTGCATCAAACAATATGGGATGATGAAACCTGACGTAACCTAATGAGGAGTGATGCATGCTTTAGAAGTACACTGCAGGTCTCTTATTTTTTAATTATTTTTTGGAAATGTCCAGAAGCAGAGAAATAGCTGCAGGACATGGAGCACTGCCAGCAAATCCAAGGAAGTACAGCAAGTCACTGGAACGTTTTCGATACTGACCAAGAGTTTTGCCATACTGTTTGTGATGAGCTACCAGACGCCTACATGCAATTGTATTTGCACAAACCCTAATCATCAGTTCAGTTGCTAATGTGCACTGTTATTACTGTGGACCTTCCTTAGGCAAGTTTACTTCATATGCAATACACTGCATTAAATTGCCATGTCTCTCAAATAGTTCTTAAATACAAGCCATTGTTGTGAGGGATTTGGATGTCTGAAAAGATAATTCTTTGCCTCTAGTGTATAACCCAGTTTGCCTAGTTTCTTGTAGCCAGTTAACTGCCTTTTTTTCTACTCACATAGTATCTGTCCTGCTTCTGAAAATTTTAGGGGGTAACAAAAAACCTTTTCTTTGGAAAGACTTTCTTTTGTACCCCACGATTTATAATGCAGCTGTAAGCCATATCCAGATTGTCACCTCTAAAACTGAAACTACAGCAGGAAAAAGTAGAAGTGTGATATACTAAAGGTGACACTTCACCTTCCCTAGTAGGTTCTGTAAGTAAGATCCTGGAGTTTTATAGGGGAAATTGGAGTTCACGAGGAAGTGCTGAGTAAGGTTTCTATGACCTGTTTTAATCATATCTGTTGTAAGGAGGCTGGTGACAGCGTAAATTTCTAACTGTAGATTCATTGTTGGATGGTTATTACTAAAATTAATGTTTACGTGTGAGAACTTTTTCTGCCAGAATCAAAAATTCCATTCTGTGGTTAAATCTTCCAGTTTGCACTGAGAGGAACTATATATAACTAAGATATTTTAACAAATTAAAAATTTTAAAACTGTGGAAATCAGAAAGGAATGCTGAAGATAGTAAAATATATTTATATGGTCACATTCTCAGCTGTGAATATTGCTAGGCCTAAATCTGTTTTTTTGTGGTTTTAAGTTTTATATTGATTCAATCTGTGAAATTTTACTATATAAGTGCTCTTTTGCAGACTTTACTGTGCTCTTTCAGTGTACTGTTATGCCAGGTTTCTGCCTACCACAGTGTTCAAAAACTTCCTTAAAACTTTTTTTTTATTTCTTTAAGAGAGCAAGCTGGAGGTTGCAGATGATGCAAGGCACATCCTTCCCAGGAGATGGTGTCTTGCCTGAAACAAGTCTGTATATGGTCTGAGCACTTCTTTCCACTGTGGCACATTGAGTCAATTCAATCCATTTAATTTGTTGGGCTCTTTATAAAGTGACACATTGTTTTGTGCTATTGGATCATTTATTCTCTGAAGCTAATGGGCACGAAAAAAGAATTAAAAGTTTCACAAGGACAAGACCGATGGGACTTGGTGCTGGGTTTTTTGACCTGACAGAAGAAGCCCTCAGGTGGTAGTTTGATAAACAACCTTCCAAATGATGCCTGAAAGAAATCTTCTGCTCCAAGGATACAGATTCATTTTAATCTAAGATCTAGCTGGAATTCATGTGAAATTTCAAACATGAAATCCTGTAGAGTATCTATTTTTGTAACTGATGTCAAAGTGAAAAGCTTTCAGAGCCCCTTGTGTTGTGTTTTTCCAAATATCTGAGCAATACAGCGGTCATATTATTCAGGTATGGGGCACATCAGTTCCAAAGGACTTAAGGCAGATTAACAAAAATGCTCTTATCAGTTTCCCTCTATCATTGAAATCATTTAGTGTTTTCACTGTAACTTCCTGGATCTTCATTTGAAAACTGGCACTTGCTTGTTAGTTCTTCTCTGTCACATGCTTTGCACTTCCTTTACACAAAACTGTTTGGCACAGTCCTCTCTTGTTTTACTGGGGGAAGTGGGGAGGGGGACAGAGAAGGGGAAGGATATTGGGAAATTGCCCAAAAAAGAAGTAATTTTATATTCTAATTATTTTTCAATTTTCTGGAAAAGATTTGTTAAGGTTGCATATATGGACTTCCATTCAGAGTAAGCATGCAAATAATGTTTTGATCAGCACATTTGCCTGAGCCTAGGAGTTTGCAAATGTTCTACTGAAATATTATTGCACCAATTTATGTGTGACTTTTTTATAAGCCCTTATAGTTTTCTACTGTAAAAACATCTGCAATACTCCAAAGGTAACAAAAACAAGGCTTAATCCCACAAAAATACTGAACTTTCTGACAGTGAAATCAAGAAATTTATATACATAGAATAGAATAGAATAGAAATTTCAGTCGGAAAGGACCTACAATGGTCGTCTAATCCAACTGCCTGACTATTTCAGGGCTGACCAAAAGCTAAAACTTCTTATTAAGGGCATTGTCCAAATACCTTTTAAACACTGACAGACTTGGGGCATTGACCACCTCTGTAGGAAGCCTGTTCCAGTGTTTGACCACCTTCTTGGTAAAGAAATGCTTCCTAATATCCAGTCTAAACCTCCCCTGGCACAGCTTAGAACCGTTGCCATATATTCTATCACTGGATCTCAGGGAGAAGAGAGCAGCACCTCCCNCTGCTGGCCAAGGCCAAGCCCATCAGCGATGGTAGTAGTGCTTCTGTGATAACACATTTAATAAGGGGGAAAAAGCTGTGCAACAGCAATTGCAGTTGGAGAAATGAGTGAGAATATGTGAGAGAAACAACTCTGCAGACACCAAGGTCAGTGAAGAAGGAGGGGAGGAGCTGCTCCAGGAACAGGAGCAGAGATTACCTTGCAGCCCCCGGTGAAGGTCATGGTGAGGCAGGCTG
>VYXH01010735.1:0-17157 GCA_013397275.1 Burhinus bistriatus | reverse complement strand
TTTTTGCCTGACTTCCTCTTTGTTGGAATGCATTGCTTCTGAGCTTGGAGGAGGTGGTCCTTGAATATTAGCCAGCTTTCTTGGGCCCCTTTATCCCATGGCACTCTGCCAAGGAGATCCCTGAAGAGACCAAAGTCTGGTCTCCTGAAGTCCAGGGTAAAAAGCTTACTGTGTGTCCTTCTTGGTGCCCTAAGGATTTTGAATTCCAACATCTCATGGTCACTGCAGCCAAAGCTGCCCTTGAGCTTCATATTCCGCACCAGCCCCTCCTTGCTGTTGAGAACAAGGTCCAGCGTGGCACCTCTCCTTGGTAGCTCCTCTATCACTTGGAGAAGGAAATTATCATTGACACATTCCAGTAACCTCCTGGATTGCTTATGCCCTACTGTGCTGTCTGTCCAACAGATACCAGGGTGGTTGAAGTCCCCCATGAGGGCCAGAGCTTGTGAACGTAAGGCTGCTCCTATCTGTCTATAGAGGGTCTCATCAGCTCAGTCTTCCTGGTCAGGTGGCCTGTAGCATACTCCCACTGTAATGTCACTTGTCCCTGCCCTCCCTTTAATCCTGACCTATAAACTCTTGGTCAGCTCTTCATCCATCCCCAGGTGGACCTCCATGCACTCCAGCTTGTCACTGACATAGAGGGTGACATTCCCTCCTCGTCTCCCCTTGCCTGTCCTTCCTGAAGAGCCTATATCCTTCCATTCCAACACTCCAGTCATAGGAGCCATGCTACTACATCTCAGTGATGCCAATAAGATCATATCCCTGCAGGCATGCACACATCTCTAACTGTTCTTGTTTATTCCCCATGCTACGTGCATTTGCATAGAAGCATTTAAGTTGGGCCACCAATGAAGATAATTTACTAGCTGGAGTGGCTAGTATTCCTTTCTGCTGCACTCTAGGTGCTCTCCTGCTGACCTGCAACCTCTCTCCAGGTTCTGGGCATCTGTTACTGGTATTGGCATCATAGATGGATTGAGGCCCCCCTCCCACAGCAGCTCTAGGTTAACTAGTTTTCCACTTCTGAACCTAAGTGGGAAGTTCACATTATTAAGAATATATTCCTGTAGAAGTTGTTTGCAGGATTCTCATTAGTTAGGACTTATGTTTCAGAAAAGTGAGTACTGTAAGATAGTGATTAAATTTTTCGTCCAGCTTCATTCATACTTTGCACCACTATATTGGAAGGGAAAGGATTGTGAAACTATATGAGCTTCCAAAATGAGCAGGTTTTACCTTCAGATACTTCAGGCTGCGGTTCCACTGTTCCCAGAGACAAGCATGCAGGTTTTCTAGTGCTGGCCATAGGTAAGACGTGGATAGGGGCAGGAAAGCTGAAAGCTGAAAGTGAACGAGAAAGCAGAGAGGAGGAGTTGAGAACACCAGAAGTTACCAATGATGATTACTGGAATTGTGCTTACTGGAGGGAAGCAAAGTATTTCGGGATGTCTTTTATTCAGCAACTGTTCCTACAGTTTCAAATGTTATGCCTAGCCAAAATCTCTTTTCATCCAGCTGTGGCTGAACCTCTGTAAGATGGTATTAACGAGGGAGGATCACATTACTGCAATTACAGTGGCTGACGTTACTTCCTCTGTGCAGGTGTGCTAGGTGCTCCTTTGAACCTATCTAACCCAGCTTGGTCTAAGCCTCAGCTCTCTGGGACACTGCCTTCCTTTAAGAGCCGGAGTAATCCTGAAATTTAACCTTTCCTGAGAGTGAGTTAGGAGTAGGAGATTCTCTGGACTAGGAATTTGATTCTGAAAACAGCAAAGCAGCTACAGAGTCTGAGGATCTTTGGGCCATACCAGCTATTACTGGACACCACAGAGGAATGGTCAGCTGATGGATGGGTAAGAGTTTGCTTTAGGGTACTACAATAGGGAACAGACACTTTTTTCTTACCAAGAAAAACGAAATCATCCCTAGTGCAACCCCGCAGTTGTCAACACAAGGAAATTTCTTCGCTTTCAAAGCCAGGTGATGTTTGGCACTTTCAGAGTGGAGTGGTTCTCCGTACCACCTGCTCACTGAGCACATTTCCATGGACAGCTAATGCAAAGCAGGAACGCAACATAAATCACACACTAGCTCAATACGCAGTATCTTGCCTGTCTAGACCAGCCCTCTGCTGAAATGGATGCCTTGCTGCAGTCAGCCTCAGCAGTTAGCTTATGTTAGAAAAGGTTTTCAGATCAGGAAAACAAACTGGTTGACTACAGAGCTGGTGAGAGCAGCCTAGTCCTCAGCTAGGGACAGGTCCAGACAGGGATGTATGTTTAGAATGCAAGTTTAATCATTATTAAATAAAAATATATGTATACACAACTATGGACTGGATTATTTGAAAGAAAAACAGGTACCATATCCACAGCATAAAAAAATCAAAGAAAACTCCATTCATTTCAGTGAGAAGATGAGGCTCTGACTCATTTTGTGCATCCAAAAATAAATATAAATCAAGCCTTTTGTTTATCTAGATCTGAACTATTACTATGTGTTGGCTATTGTGTGTAGTCTTACTGTGGTGGGACATTTAACTTTCATTTCTTAGAATATGAAAAAAAAAACCCTCCTAATCCAATTTTCCTCCTAATTCAATTCAGAAATTTGTGTTCAGTTCCCAGAATTGTTCTAGCTTTGAGCTTTAGGAAATGAAGAAAGTGTTTGAACTTTGGAAATTCCTTGCATCATTAGTGTTAGCAGATGCACAATACAGTAATCATCATGAGTGCTGAAACACTCATGAAGCTGGCATTTAAAAAAAAATAAATAAATTGAAAGATACAGATGGGCTAATCCCTGCAAAGTGCACATGCATCACCATGGATGACTTTTTATTCTTAGCCCATGGTGCCCTACAGAATAAATGTGTGGGCATTAATGATTTCCCCTGCAGTGTGTTTCCCTAAGGACATCATCCCAGCACTGTGTTTATAATATAATGAATAAAATGCTCTGGGCAAGTAACACGAAAGAATCTACAAGGTTGGTAGTTGGGGTTTTTTTCCATTCTAAAACGTACCCAAAGGATCGTTACTATCTGCAGACATGCTTGTGTGGCATAGCCCCCGACTGGTAAAGTTAATGCACAGGCAGTGAATGAATGCTTAGATGTCTTACAGAACTGCTGCTGTGATTTTCAGACATGCCTCCTGACTCTTTGTAAGATACACAGCACGTATCAGTTGTACTTAAGAATATCAGGTCTGTGAAATGTGGAAACATGAGTTAAACAGAGGTGTTGACTTTTTGTCTGACATCACGGATGACACAAGCAGCCAGATCACTAAGTGAATAAACAGAGCCTTTTATTTTCCCTGAAGCTATGTGAGCTCTGGTTATTTCTGACACACCTGCAAAGCCTCTGTGGAGCTTAAAGTAAGTGTCTCACAGAGAAAGGTTGACTTAAACACACTTTTGCATGTGGGATCTGATTTTGGAAGAGGCGGGCCAACAAAGCTATTAAAGAGACATGCCAAAGAACTGTAAGCTTGAATATGTACCAGTTAACATCAAATCCCTTGTTCATCAGGGAAAGTGCATCTGTGCACTCCTCATAAAAAATCAGGGCTGCATACTGAAGCAGATAAAACCTACCTGCATATAGCTTCCTTTGCTCTCTATTTCTGAGAACATTTGGATTAAAAAGACAATCTCTGGTTTTACCCCATTGCTTACTCCACAAATAAAATCACCGCTTACTTGAAGACAAGTTACAAAGCAGCAGTTTCATTGCTTATTAAGAGCCTCTGGAAAATACTGGTACCATAACCTAGGATAAGATGCTCCTTCTGTCCAGAGCCATCAGCCTGCATGCTGCACTACTCTTTCCATAACAACTCCTGGTCCAGACAAGGGCAGTGGGTTGAGCTCAGCTGAGGAACAGTTGTTTCTTCTCCTTCACTAGAGTTTAGTTTGAAGGAGTAAACGGAGCCAAAAACAGCTGAGCTACTCACGTTGGATTCCCTCTTCCAGAGTATGCCAGAGAAGGTACCAGAGAAGCCTTCTTTCTAGAGGAAAGAACATCACCCCAGTACATCTAAAAGATTTGGTGCCAGGCAAACTCCCCCCCTCCCCCCAGTCATAATGGAAAAAATTCCCTTGGGTTTGTTCATTACAAAGAGCCAGCTTATTTTTGCTTGTAGCAAAAGGCAGAAGAACGTTCACACATGTATTATTCAGGTCCAGTTTCTTTACCATCCAGAGAGAAGCAGGCTGTTTAATGAGGTGACAGTTATCTAAACTTTGTTTACCCAATAAAGCCTGTGGGAAGCAGCTTGAGAGGCAGAAGAATTTAGGCTCAGGTGCAAATGCTGCTGATGCTAACTCCCCTCTCATCAGATAAAGATGTCAGCCAGGAATTTCAAATGCGCAGTTTCTCCGTTTTTTAATTCATACCCTGGAGAACAGGCTATGGGTATTGTCAGAACCTGGAGCAATGGGGAGGGGGCCAAGCCCAGAAGTGGTGTCAGCTGCAAAATCACAGCCCTGCAAATCGTGGGCAGTGCACAATTTGGTCCCCTGCTCACCCTTAAAACTGTAACCAGTATTTGCAATAAATGTCAGGTCCTTTAGAGTTTCACCTAGTGCCAGTGAAGCCAGTGGGAGCTCTGCTGTCATTACAGACCAAGTGTCCTGCATAGGAGTACTTAATGTAGCTTTATTTAAAAGAAAAGAAAAAACATACAAACTGTCTCTTATCGTCCCTTTTAAATACAGGCTGGCAATAACCTATCTCCGTGGGAGGCAGGCAGCACTGCCTGCGAGACCAAACTGGCTGTGGCTGGAGCTGAACAAAGGAAGGAAGATTTGAGCCAACTTCAATATTCAATCCCCAGCACTTCTACCTCTTTTCCAACGTGTCTGTTATTAAGAACTTGGTATTTTCATAACAGCTGGATTATGGGCAGTGGGTGTTTCTGTGGTGACATATTGAGAGCTCAAAGATTAATGTGTCATTTTACTATTTCCATTCTGATATCTCTATGCAGTAAATGCTTGGCAACCTTACCATCCCACTAGTAATATTAAATACAGTAAACCTGGGGTTTGGGGAGATATAAACCATTTTAAAATTGAATGTGACCAATAAAATGCTCTCTGGGCAGTTTTCCAATGCAAACACTCTCCAAGCTCACTATCAAAATATGGCATAGAAAAGAGCTACTAGATACTTCTTTCATAATCAAGGGTAAGAGATGTGAGCTTTTGGGTAGTCCTTTATGAACAAGCATGGAGATGAACATGCAGATTTCTGGTTTCAAGTAATATTACAACATGAAACAGTAAATTTTGGAGGAGCTTCATTTAGATTTTTCCATCAATGTTAGACTGAATCTTTGGCAGATGGAAGCCTCTCTGTTATATCACTCTGTCTTGACAAACTCTGCTCCTCTCATCCATAAAAGATGGCATTGTTTTCTTCAACGAAAACTCAGAGTAAAGTCCATCAAGCACTGAAAAGAGCTGAATAGGGCCTGGCTGGGGGTATCTCTTTGACACAGAAGCCCTTCTTTTACCAGTACAAGGCTGAGATGTGTTCGTCACCAGCCTGATGAAGTCAAGCCCTGTTCCAGTACACTTTCTCCAAGGTCATCCAATGAGTCAATGAGCAAACTGGGCTGAGAACACAGGAGTCATGTCCTAAAAGAGCAATAGTTCTACTATACTTACCCAGGCTCTTGTGATTCTTAAAGCTTTTTTTTTTATGGGGAACATCGGCAGGCAGCCCAAAACAGGAATTATTTGAGAGCTCATACAAAATAAGGTAAGTAGCAGGTCAGCAACAGCAGACAGGGAGCGGAGAGGTAGGAGTGCTGCAGAGGGCTTTGGGAAGGGTACAGAAATTCATCCAAGACTCATGATGAACTTTAACGTTTAAACATTTGCTGAAGGGAGAAGGGAAAACAAGGATTCAGTCCCCAAATGAATGGGACTAGAACATGACCCCAGGAAAGGTCATTAAAGCATAGACGCACTTTTCCACTCTGTTTGGTTTAGGCACTAGAATGCAATCAGGATGCTTGGCAGCTCTGAGCTTCTACAAGCACCTTAGCAGCATTACGTTTAGATGTATGTAGCCTGCTGCCTTATGTCTCAGCCATAACAGGATCTTTTCTCTGTCCTGAATAAACAAAGCCTGATCTTTTCCCACATAATTTCTATGTCAGTAGAAATAGAGAGGTCTGGCTATTGGTCTTGACTTCAGTATGCTGCTTTCCTCTCTATACGGGCTGAGGCACACAAAATGCTGAGCTGCTTCTGGACACAATCTGAACGCGGACTCAAGACGACACAGGCAGAAGCAGATTTGCTCAGACCCGCTTTGTAAGGGGACTTCCAAGGAAACTTCAAAGAGAATAACAAGTTTTTTGAAGCAGCCCAGAGAGAACCCTGCAAAGCAGTGACCACCACCAGTACCTGGAAGGTCAGATGGTGAGAGTGAAGGTGATGGGCATGGAGGTGAACTGGAGATGGCTTAGCAGCTCAGCTGTGCTTAAGTTTAAATAGCCAATACTCTCCTCCCAGTTACCTTCTCTTATAGTCATGCAGGATCTTTACTTGAAGGTATGGTAGAGTTTGTTGCACTAAACCCACAAGAAACACAGTTTAAGAAACACCACTGATGAGAATCAGAAAACAAGATGCAATAAGAAATCTTCCACACAGACTCTAAGGCCTCGTAAAGAAAACTTACAAGTTTGTAGATTGTCACAGGATATTAAAAGAAGGAAAAGGATCACAGCAATGTGAGCATTAGCAAAGGTAAATGTAGCCTCAATCCGAAAGTATCTTCAGAAGAGCTGCCAGTCTGGAAAATCATTACTATAAAACAGGAGGCCATGTGGACACTAACATGTGGATCCTGCCTCACCTGTGTCCTGACTGCCTAAATGTGGAGCTTCTGGACATTTAGGTATAGTTAAATAATAAATTTGGCTGATGCCTCAAACCCACAAGATCTATGTGACCAGACATCCTCATTTGCAAATGTCAGTCTTTAGGAAGGTCTCTTTACAGAGGCTTGTGGGAAAGGGTGTGGGGTGAGAGGCAGAGCTGCTTACTCTTCTCCTCCACATATCCTTTCTTTAGGACACTCCACCACCCTCTGAAAATAACCACTGTGTTTCACCTATTCAGACAAGCAGAGTAACCTGACTTGGCATCTGCTGTTGCCATTCAATAACTGTTTCCTCTCCTGTGTCCATAAGTCATTGTTAAATGAGGACGTGAACAAGGTGGCTTCCTATTTCTGTCCTCCTTCATGACCCATGAACATGAACCGCTTTGATGGCTGATTCGGCCCTTTTCCAGAAATAGGTGTCCCCAGCGCTGGCCTCTCCCAGTCTGTTCCTGCCTTCTTTTAGAGCAGGACCGTGGAGGCCATGCTAGTGCTGTCACTGCACAGGGAAGAGATTGTGGGAGGTGGGTGATCTTACTGCACACAGGAACAGGACACACAAGGAGGCTTCTTCCCTCCTGAGGACAAGAATGCCCCGGAGCCAGGTGAGCTCAGTCACAAGCCAGGCTCAGCCTGCTCTGCAAAACCATCTTGTGGCAGAACATATTCAATTAAAAACTGCGCAACACACACATGGCTGCCCACAAGTTGGCTGCGACTCAGGAAGTCCCAAAGCTGGGTTTAAAAACCTGTTCTCACAGCTTGAAAGTAACGCTCTTAAACCTAGGGACAAACGGGGACTGGTTAGCAAAAGCTCACTGGTGATTTTGGAATGTAATTGCCTTGTATCAGTAGAGGTTAATTTCAGCTAAATAGATCATAGCGATATCCTTTGAGTCTGGGTAAGCTGATCTAAGATGAAGCTGCCAGTTCAGTGATTTAAAATTAGAGCAACGCGCTCCCTCCTTCAGGCCCCCCAGCATCATTCTTGCTACCACATGCTAACCCTGCTGCAATCTGATGCTGTACCCACTGAGAATTGCTATGCTCAAGTGGGAGGCAATGAGAACACAAGCACCACTGCTACAAAAGTCAAATAGAATTTGCTTTATTACAGAAAGGATGAACAAACATGAGGGTCTGTTTCTGCGGCACTGTGACAGCCCTGTGTGCATCTCCTATGTACCACCATTTCTTTGTAGGACAGGGATGTGCCCTCTCTTGAAGAAAAGAAGAACTCCCCAAAGAGAGTGAAATACAACAGTTGTGAGGGGCTCCTTACTGTCTGGAAGATAGGAATGGACAGACAGGCACCAAAGGGCTGATAAGCACCCCTTCATTAAAACCAGATAGCTGAAGAAAGGGAGGAGAAATGCAAACATCACACTCAACTACCTATCACCAATTATTAATAACCCAGCTGCTTGAAAAGCAACTTTCGCTCAGACTTGTGGTGGTCTGATTCTCAAGGAAGGACAGCTCTGGTGCCCTTCTCCAACACATCAAAGCCCACATTCTCTGCTCCTCAGGGTTTTCTTACCCTTGCCTGGCACGGGCACATCTGCCTATCCACAGGCAAAATAGGAATGACATGGCTGGTGATCTGGCGCTGTGGCCTCATCCCTTAAAACCTAAAACTGAGTTTCAGCCAGGAGAGAACAAGACGTTCTTGCTCTTGGGCATAATTTTGGTGGTTCCTCATTGGGACAAAAAGCTTTTTCTTTTAAACATCGGCACTTAGCATGCCCTATCTATGTATGCAGATGCAGTACAGCAGAGCTGTATCCAAATGATTCTCAGGTATATTACACCAATGTAACACAGATTCCACTGGCTTTTATGGCCACTTTCCTTTTCCTGCTGTCTTTCAAACTCTCCATAAACTCTAACCCACATTTAAATCCAGAGAAAACACCTCAAGTGCACCAAAGGTAAAAAGGCAGTGAGAGACCGTGTCACACACAGAGCCAGGATTGGAATCAGCAAACTGTCACTCACATGGAGTCAATCTCTGGGTTAACACATATCCAAAAAGCCTATCCAGCTTTTAAAGTGATCAACAGTAGTCCATTTTCAATGATCACAGCTAGTAGCTCACTAGCAATCCTAGATATATCAGTTTCCTTCTCCTGTTTCCCTAGCTAGAACTTGTAAACCACGAGCACTTGCTGTTATGCTCTGCATCATTTTTAAGGATGTAATTTTACCTTTCTCTATACTGACTTAATTCTGGATCCTTTAAACAACTATTCATTTTTCTCTGCCCTGCTAATGTTTTCCTCTGTGCCCAAATTTCTCTCCTAACTCCCTTTAAAACGCTCATTTTTCAGATGCTTTCCTATCACCTGGTCTCACTCAAAACTTTACTAAGTTCATCTTGAAGTCCCTTGACTCGGTTCTACTCTCATGAAGACGTGAGCAGGGAGATATATGCCCTGCAGTCGAACAATATAAAACTGTTTTGTGAGAAGAGCCAGATGGAGAGAGACACATGAATCCTGGGCATACGAGGACACACGTACAGGGTTGACCCTGAGGGGTTTCAGAAGAGTTAATGCTGTCACTGGATTGAAAACTCTGTGTTATGCTAGTAGCACATAAAGCTTTTCACTCTGTGGTTGCCTGCAACTTATCAATAAGTATTTACCATGCATTTTTCACATAAGTGACCTTCATACTCTCAGTTCAGCATGCACAGTAATGCCTTGTGCAGCAAGATCTGTCTGTTGTTTAATAAAACTGTGGTTAGCAGCAATCTGTGAAATGCCTGATGGTGTCCTTTCCTTGTGGATCATGTCCTTTTTCTTGATCTGTGCTGTAGAGGCTGCAGCTTCTTTCCCGGACACCAGGGTCACATTTGCCTAAGGTGAACTCCAGTGAAAGCATGGAGCTGTGCCAAAATCAACAGGACATTTGTTGTGTACTGCCACGTCCCAGCAGGACCTTTGTGGTGTGCAGCTGTACTGCCGTTCCTCTCTCCTAGCTATGGGTGTGCAAGACATTAGGAGGGCAAGAGAGTTTGCCCAAAGGCCCAGCCTTTACCCAGAAGTCCTCTGGGAAAGAGAAGGAGACACATCTCTCCAGTCTCGTCTCTTCTCCTTGTCCTCTCCTGGCAGTGGAGGACCCTGAACACAGCTTATTGTGATGAGGGTGTTTGAACTCAAAGCATGAGTATTTCAGAGCCTGTCTTCCCCCAATAACACCTGTGACAGCTCTTTATCCAGTGTTGCACTTCAATGCATGACTTAACATGCTAAAATCCATGAGGCAACAGATCACACATTTCTGAGATGTTCAAACGGAAAACGGGAAGTCCACACACTTGAAATAGGCTGTCCAAGCACATGCACAAGAGAAGGGATGAGGACATTAAGGAGTTAATCCAGACCAGTTAGGATACTATTTTTGGACTGCGCTCCTTGAAGACACAGCAGATTTTCCCAGCATGTCAGTGACCTTCTCTTGCCTAAACGTATCTAAGGCTGCGCACAAGTCTCTGCTCATGAGAGTTATCACTGGAGCCTTTAAAAAGCCCCTATACACAAACATTACATGCAAGATGGGACACTAAAAGGGCAGGGTGAAGGATTTTATTAACTGATTCATCACTAACGCCGTTTTGGCATGTACTAGTGACATAAGATAATAAAATTTGCACAGCACTGTTTTACATCAGAGGAATTTACTGTTGGGTAAGCTGCTGTGAGAACAGCTCCCAGGAGACCTGCTCATGACAGTGGTGCCCACAGGATTGGTGCCACAGCCTGGCCCCAGCCCAGCAGCTCACCCAGGCTCACTGCAGGCATCCCACCAGTAACAAACAAGGTGCTGCTTTTGAGGAACAGGCTGGGATCAGCTGCTGGGTTAATAACTAACTAACTAATGTAATTGTCCAAGTACTATCTGACATGAGTGATTTTAAGTCATTACTCAAATGGGATGGTTTGAGTTGGAAAGTTCTGGGTCCCATCACAGCAGAGTGGTGACTTACATCAGCTGTCCATGGAGCAGGGACAACTGATGAGAGTTTAACGCAGGATGACATTTTCAAAGGTGCCTACGCTATTTCTGAGATTAATGTAAGAAAAAGCTGTCCCCAGTTACTCTGTATTTCCAGAGATCATCACTCAAGCTCAGTTTACAGGCTTCAAATTCTGTTTCTACAAGATTTAAGCGTATTATCCAGCAATGCCTCTGTATGCAAATAGCCCTTTAAAAGATTTGAAGATTTACTTGTTTATACAGAAACAATTCTTCCATTGCAAAATTCTACATACTGAGTAAATCACATCGTTTGGTGATTCATTTTGCAATTTGTCTGGATAACAGACAGATATGAAAGACTTCCAGCTGACCACACGCCTGGAGTTTCTCCTCTGCAACCCACAGTGGGTGGCAGCAGAGGCCCGGCAGACAGGGCAGAAGCAGCCTGAGTCACAGAGATGTTTATCTAGACAAGCAGATGTTGCAAAGAAGTACTTCTCATGTTGTTTTTTCCTGTTAAAAAAAAAAAAAAAGCTTTCCTGTAACTAAAACAAAAGAAGAGACAGAACCCACTGACAAATACATTCCTGTTAGGCATCATTTTCAAAAAATGTTCACATACTTGTAGCAATGTGCGGAGCATGAGTAGAGCCTGTAGAGGGTTGAAAGACATTGTACCTGCTATGTAATAGCAGGTATCTGCCTTTAAACTACTTGCTGTTTGATGCAGCGTAGAAAGTATTCAGTCTTGAGAAGAAATGTTAAGAGATGTCAACTAAAAAAGTTGTCTCAGTGGGGATAACTGATCAGCAGTAGCTAGAGATCAGGTGGCTGCTATCAGATGTTAGGAAATTATACCCAGGTCTTTACAGCATGGTATAGAGATTTTAATGACAGTCCTTCAAAAGACATCCCTCACACAGAACACCTGTTAGAAGGAAATCTTCATTAAAGTCAGTATCCGTCAAAGCCAAAGTCCTTAAAATTCCACTTAGCGGAGCTAAAAGCACAGAGGTAACTGTTGTCTCACATGCGCCTTCAGCATTTATGCTCTAAAGGTTTTGGCCATTTAAACATTTTTGCTTCATTCCAAAGAACACCTGGCCTCACCCACCTCATGAGAAGTACAGTGGCAACCTTCTGCATTTTCACAAAGGACAAGGTAAAGGCACAGTCATTTCCTTCTAATTTGTCTTCCAACCCAGGGACCTGACAGGCTGATTCGATGTAAGCACTTGCAATATTCAGATCCCTGTACTAAAAACTGGCTTCAACAACAAGCTCCCAAACATCTCTCCTGTTTCCGAAATATGGTCGCACACCTGGGACTAGGCAGGCACAAAGGAAAACTGGTGGCTCAGTGAGCCACAGGGAAGTCGGTGAGGCCCTAAACTAGCTTTTATATGGAGTTGGCTCAAATTTATCAGTATTTTAATACATATTTTACTGAATTATTTCCATATGATTTGCGTGCTTATTTTTTCAGAATTGTCAATGTAATTTTCTCCTATTTTTGTGGATAAAAGTTTCTAAAATCGTATGAAAAGTACAATCTCCCCTGCCCCAAACAAGAGACATTTTGTATTGTAACTCCTCCTTACTGGAGTGCACGATCAAAGCCAGAATTAGAAAACACATACTATAAAAACATTAGAGAGTTTAATAGAGCTAGAAAGCATTAACTATCAAGCATTAGCAGTAATCCAAAGAGAAATATCATATGTCTTCATAAACCCCATTTTTTTCATTAAAAATCCATCAGAATACATTGCAGCTTGCACAGATTTTGGTCAATTAAAATCCACCGGAGTAAGAAAGGACAAAAGAAATGCTATCTGATTCCACTAAACTTCTGTCTTTCACTGTGGATGCCTAGTCTACACTAGTAGATTCATTCTTATCCCAGGATCAAGTACATTTTATTCTTTTAAGTATATTAAAAATAATATACTTACCAGCAAAAAAAAAGGACCATCATTTACTTGAAATTCTGTAGGGCAAATTCTAATACCCAAGTGTCTGGTGAACAGAGTTTTACTTCAAATGGTGCATTTGGAGGTGACTTTGTGGAAATCATGCTGTCACTGTGACCAGAGGGAAAAGGAAGATTAAAATGATTTATATTCTGACTGTTCCTCTGGCTTTCAGGACCACAAGTTACAATATAAGTTTAATTCACTTATAAGGGTAAGAACTTTGAACATTGTTTTTTGCTTTTTTTTTTAGACTCTCATATTAAAGATTTTGTAATGAAAGGAATAAAAAGCATCTCCCAGTCTGTTGCTTGACTGTTTAGGACAGATGTGCTGCCAAAGTCCAGCATTCTTTTTTAACTGCTTACACATGTACTCCAGATGAGTTTATTAGTGAAACCTAGGTTTTATTCTTGGAGATATGGCTATAAATTAAAAATATAAAATAAAATGACAGCTTCCTCCTACTCTTGCATGTAAACTTAATCTACTAAATAAACTATTTTCCTTTCAAGCCTCTCTGTTTAAATTTGGCCACATAGGCTAAAAGTTCAAAGCTGATGGAGATAAGGGAACATTAGGAAAGAGTTTCAGTTAAGACTCAGTCAAACTGGAGCAGAGATCAACTGACGATAAACGAGTTAACAAATGGATTTTGGAAAACATATATATTATTAAGCTTTGTCCCAACTGCAGGATCCTTGGCACTTGACAATGTAAGAGATCTCGGGCTCTGCTCTTTGTGGAGCTGCTGCAACCTTGCGAACTTTGTGCTCAATCAAAAGAGAAGTAAAGTTTTTAAAAGCTAAACACTAGCTAAAATTTATTCATAGTGCAGTTCCATTTACATGTCTAAAGTTAGCCTAGTAATTAATTGTAACTATATATTTCACCTAGAGGACTTACTGAGTGAAACTTGAAAAGGTGGCTTCAAAAGAGTCTATCAGGTCAGGCAACATAGGAAAGACCACACATTATTGGAAATTCAACCACAGTATCCTCAGCCTACTGTTCGCACATACCTAATAACACAAAAATACCTCCTCAAAATTAACTATGGGAGTTTAGCCAAAATATCAGTTGTAATTAACCCTCTGAACAATTTGTGTAGGAATAGTGGATTCTATGCTACTTAAAGTTTTTCACCAGGGTCCTTCAGACACATACACCTGAGTTGAAACAGAAGGTGCATGCTTAAGACAAAAAGGGATTGGTTAAATTCTGTGACAAGTGCTAAGCAGGAGTTCGCATATGGTCATCATGAATTTATTAAAGATCATGGATCCATGATGTGCTATGATTTTTTAAAGATACAGTTCAGGAAAACTGCTAGAGAGTGGCTTCATCTCTCCTATACTTTGTCCTCTGAATAGCTTCATCTAACTCCAGAACAAATCCCATTTATTTCATTGCCTTCTGAATATTTCAGGGACATACAAGAGCTCACACAACACAAAAATTAAAACAAACTCAGAAAAAAAATCACATAGGATTTTCACCAGGGTAGCAAGAGAACAAGGCACAGAATCCCATCAGGAAGGAACATCTCCTTCCTGCACTGGCCCCATCAAAAGTGGGTACATGCAGAGTTTTGGGGAACAGGACCCTGAAGTGACACCACAGTCTTGCACAGTGGCAGAATAAAATATTGGAGTTTTATCCTTCCAGAACAGTTACATGTGACCATTGAAATGTCAGCTACTTTCCTAACTCTAACTATCTATGACATTTAAGTTAAAATAAAGTGTATTGACATCTATATCACGAAGTCACGATTAAACTTTAATGAGAGGCTTAAAATTTACCAGCAGAATGTATTTTTTGAATGGGTCACCCACATCAAAGACGCCATATTCCATCACAGAGATAATATTTTAAAAATAACTTTCTAGATTTGCATCCTTCCAACAGATGATTCAGGAAGGGAGGAAAATTATAGAGTTCAGTCTTGACAAGGGCAGAGCACTCTTCATTCTTGCGCTAATACTGCTGTTTGACGAACAGATTAAATTGTGGAGGAGGACTAAGAAACGGAGGCCAGTCAGAAGAAAGAGAAATCTTACTCTGAGTGAGGACACCTTTTAGATGTTCCAAAATTAACTCAGTGACTAATTAAGACAGTAATTCAAACTAGAACCAGCTGGTAGTCTAACATTCCTCAGACTCTTATTCAGCAAAATTTTTGAGTGTTTGCCTGGTTTTAGTCCCACCAAAGTCAATTAACAATCAAAGAGCAGTTCAGAAAGTTTGAAACCTGAGAATCATTTCCCCTGTTTTTTGGAGACTGCTAAATTAAAGATTGCTGGGGCTTTGGCCCGGTGTTAGCTAGCTGGGTCCTGCGTAAAGGTTTTGTACAATGAAACCAAACCACCACTACATCTTGTATAGCCTACATATAAACACAGCAGTGCAACACATGGGGAAAGGTTTTGCCTCTGTGAATCATCCTGCTCACATCTTGTTTCCAGTGGTCACCAGAGCCATCATTTGAGTGCAAGAAATCCATTCTACAGAGACCCGATTACAGGAAAATATTCTTCCTTATCCATGTAAGGACTGGCACTTCATTGACCTCTCAGACCTTATTTCTCTCTTAAAATTTCTATGTAATCTCAATGAATACAATTGTTTCAGATCATGAAGCTTATTTTGCTTTTATGACAACTTGAGGAAGTGAGTTCCAGTGATTAGTTACACATCCCAGACCAGAATCTTAAACTTCTGACTTTGCCCAAGCTGGCCACATGAGCACCAGTTCAGGACTGTTTTTTCACATCACCTTCTTCCTCCAGAGACGCACTAAGCCCAGGAAGTGGAGAAGGCAAGCAAAACTCATCTCCAAAATTCCCAGCATTAGTGCATAGTAGCAAGTCTCTTCTTCTAACAGAGTCCTTCAAAAGAGCTTTCAAATGAGTCATGAGGCCTTTTTCCTTAATGGTTGACAAGGACACAATGCACCACGGTCACAGAAAAACTAAAGTGGTTGTTGGCAATACCAATAAACTCCAGAAGCTTGGGCAGGACGTTAAAACCTCTCATAGTACTGTAGATTAATCATTTGTATTCCCTCCTGCTATCTCAGACCAAGTGGAGTTACCCCTTTCTTTGATGGCCTCTTCAGGTTTTATTTAGGGTTTCGGACCTCATGGAGAGGGATTTGTGGTGATTTTCTGACACTGCTACCTTGCCAGAAATTTAGGCACATCCTCACGTTATCTCAAGCAGTTTGGGTGTATCCTAAGGAATATAGCCATTTGTGTACTGGAAAAGCTTTATTGCTGCTGTTTTGGGGAGATGCCTTGTATTTGCCACAAAGTTGGCTTTTCTGATACATTCACAAAACTGCTGTATGCGGCTCCCCTGCTGCATTCTAAATAGAAGTTTATTGATGAATCTTTTTGATGTGCACAGGTTGCCATCATCTCAGAGCGTCAGATAATGGATGTAGCTTGTGGAATACGGTGTTATATATTCAGGATATAGATCACACCCCAAGTTCCTTAATGTATATTTCACAGTGTGTCTTATCTCTTCTTGTACAAACATAGGCAAGACCTGCAAATATTCTTAGCAAAAGGGGAAAAATGTTTGGGGGAGGTAAAATTCCTTCTTGGCTTCCTGAAAAGGTTTGTATGTATTGTCTGAGCAATGATCTGCAACCCAGCAAACGCCTTGCTTTTTCCTAAGATTAAGCTCCTCAGGAGCATATTCTATTCTGAGAGTAGAGAGCAAGAAAGAAAATAACCTTGCAGTATCCTTTAAGCCTTATCCAAACAAGAGTCCGGATTTTTTTAAAGTGACTAATGACTGTAGGTGCCTTGAGACTCCATAAAGAGGTCTGATTTCCAGGGCTTAAGGTGTTGCCTGAAAATAGCAGCCTTGCTGGTGCCTCGTGTTAGCCAGTCTAATACGGAGGCACTCAAGCTCATTAGATATTTCCCTTACATCAACTTCTAGTGGAACCTACTGGTGATACTGTGTGGCAAACAACCTACAGCCTTGGTGCTTTGGAGAGTCGTCCATGTTTCATTGCCTGCCCAAGACCAAAATATCTGTCCTGGTTGTTTGAATCAAAATTGCTGTAATCCAATTTGTCAGATAGGGAAATTTTGGAGACTTTCAAGACTGAGAGCTTCTCTACTTCCAAACCGCAACTGGGAAGAGCTAAAAATGAAGTGCTTTGCCCCTTTAGATGTCAACGATAACCTCCAAGCTGTAAAACAATCAACTCACATGTTATAGAGACCTCAAGCAGACAGACTAAAGCAAAAACAACCAAGGTGCTAATTT
>VYXH01010732.1:192351-221314 GCA_013397275.1 Burhinus bistriatus | reverse complement strand
GAGGTTGCACTCAATCTCACTGTTCATGCCGCCGACAAAGATGTGGAACAGCACCAGTCCCAGTACCGACCCTTAAGTAATGCCACTCATCATTGCTTTCCACTTGGATATCGAGCTGTTGACCACAATCCTTTGAGTGTGGCCATCCAGCCAGTTCCTTATCCACCGAGTGGACCATCCATCATATGTGTGTCTCTCCAATTTAGGGACCAGGATATCATGCAGGACAGGGTNAAAGGATTGATTGTGCACATATAATCCTTTAGATGTAAACCATTGACCAAGTTTGGGACTAGGATTGGATCCAGCCACACCTAGACTCCTCTCTGAGAAGGAGTTTAGAAAGTAAGGGGGTCCTTTCTGAAACTGTGACTCAACGGGAGAGTCTCCCTGACAGTTCTGTCTGACTCTGTCCTCTATGCAGTAAAAAACCGAAGTGTGCCTTGCCATCTCGAATCTTGTTAAACTGTCGCATCTATTATCAACTTTATTAAATCATTATTTCTATATCAATAAACGTATTGCTGCTTCTCTCTTACGAGTGAAGTGCATCGCTCCATCTGCGACAGATGGTCTCGTACTTGATCTTCACCTACAGTGGGTAGTTCCTTGTTCTCACAGCCCCTGCCTTTGCCTTCTGTGACTTGGGCATTTTGGTTAGAGCCCTTGCCAGTGAAAACTGAGCCAAAGAAGTTGTTGAGTACCTCAGCCTTCTCCATATCCCGGGTGACCAGGTCTCCTGTTTCCTTCTGGAGAGGGCCTACATCTTCCTTAGTCTTCCTTTTATCACTGACATACTTATAGAAGTTTTTCTTGTTGCCCTTGATCTCCCTGGTCAGATTTAATTCTATCAGGGTTTTAGCTTACCTAATCTGGTCCCTGGCTGCTGAAACAGTTTCTCTGTATTCCTTCCAGGTTACCTGTCCTTGTGTCCATCCTGTCTAGGCTTCCTTTTTGCTTTTGAGTGCATCCAGGAGCTCTTTGTTCATCCATGCAGGCCTCCTGGCTTTTTTGCCTGACTTTGTCAGGATGAATCACTCCTGAGTTTGGAGGAGGTGATCCTTGAATACTAACCAGCTTCCTTGAGCCCCTCTCCCTTCCAGTGCTTTTTCCCATGCTACCCTACCAAGCAGATCCCTCAAGAGGCCAAAGTCTGCTCTCCTGAAATCTAGGGTAGTGAGTTTACTGTGCACCCTCCTCACTGCCCTAAGGATCTCAAACTCCACCATTTCATCATCACTGCAGCCAAGGCTGCCTTGAGTTTGACATTCCCCACTAGCCCCTTCCTGTTGGTAAGGGCAAGGTCCAGCATGGCATCTCTCCTCATTGGCTCCTCTACCACTTGGGAAGGAAGCTGTCACCAATGTATTCCAAGAACCTCCTGGATTTCTTGTACCCCACCGTGTTGTCCCTCTAAGAGATATCGGGGTGGTTGCAGTCCCCCATAAGGCCCAAGGCTTGTGAATGTGATGCTGCTCCTGCCTGTCTATAGAAGGCCTCATCCACTCTGTCATCCTGGTCAGGTGGCCTGTTGTATTGAAATCACACTTCCTCATACCTTCTGTTCATCTACTTTTCTTGCTATGAGTTTGGTTTTCCTTTCTGGGAACAGTTCTGTCAGAGAGGATGAAGAATACTTCAAATGTAGTCTACTGTAAGAGCCAGTGATTAATCAAATTACAAACAGAACTATTTTTTTTTTTTTAATGCTCTCAGGAGTAAATAATTACATAAAAGAAGATGGATGACACCCTTGACACCACTTTTTGAATGAAAACAACGAGGCTGCTTCTTTTGAATATCTAATATCTTTGAGGGTTAGGGTCTTCACAGGCAATCTAAAAATACAGTACATGGGGGCAAAACAAGCAAACAAAATGTGAATAGAGGTGGAGCACCCCATTCAAACCCAAGTAGAATTCAATTGCAGAGTGTGTTATTAAACATGTATCTTCCAGGTAAAAATGTCAATATTCCTCTTTACCCTCACACATATTGCCTGTGTATATTAATAATCTCTGCTGTTGTATTTAATCTATAGAATGTATTAAATGGATATTCTGCATAGAAATTTCATTCATAATCTCTTTCTATGACACACATCAATACAAACACCAACTGGGTGCTACGTGTGCAAATTGTGCCAGGGTTACCTGATGACTTCTCTGATAAAAGAAGCAGATGATTCAGAGTCTTCAAACACTCATGGCTGTACTTCAAGCAATTGTGTTACAGAGTTCAAATAAGAAGATTTGCATTATCTCCTTTCTAATGCCCATTTTCTACAGGCAATAAGAAGAAAGACATCAGTTACCAAACATCAAAGATACATAACTAAAAGCAAATATAGATTTCTTTATAGAAAACAGAGCTCTTCTCAGTGATGGTCTGTTCCTTGTTAGAATTTAAGCTTACTACATTAGCTATCATTTCTGTTTCAGGATGTTCTAGGAATGATTTAAATGCCAAAGTATTTTTCCTAATAGAAATTTTATCCAAAGATATCTAACTTCAAGTAGCATCAAGATAAGAAAAATTATCCAAGAATATCAAGATGGGAAGTGGTTATAAGTCACTGAAAACAAGGATTAACATGGAAGTAGTTATTAAAAGCTTACTAATAGCAGCAATACGGATGTATCTGAAATGAATTATATGAACATAAGAATAGTTTGCAAGCATCGGGTAGATGCTTTCTTTGCTGGAATACTATATCCCAAGTCAAGAAACTACAGAACTATATCAAGTACAGCATACACAATGTATAGAAAGAGACACAACATAAATGGGAAGGCAAATAGAAATTAAAAGGAAAGTAACATTTTTCTATTTTAGAAATAAAATAGCTTATTTCTTATTTACAGCTTTTTGTGTAGTACTCCTGCAGTTTCTTAGCAACTCAGCCTTCTGAAACCTTGACCTTGAAAAGGGGCAGAAGGTGGAATGGGATGTAATTTCCTATGAACTCAAATTATGGAGTTAGGAAACTGGTCAGTAAATGACTGCCAAATAGAGGTATAGCAAAATGTTCTTTTTCAGCAAACAACTGAGTCAAAATACCCAAGGTCAATAACAGTAGTCTGTTACTTTCCTTTTGTCAAAAGGCAGAATATACTACTAGGCTTACAATGAAGAACAAGACAAGGGAAAACAGACAAAATTGCACAACTGAGCCTGTAGGGAATTTCAACAAAGATTTGTAAATATAAAGTAATATTTTGAAAAGAGTGCTATGTCATGATCTCATTCTAGGTGAAAAATATGCCTAGTACAATACAAAAATGAAATGTGCAAACTTGGCTCTTTTGCTCATTTTTGAAATGTCATCTACTAAAAAGTGCTTTGCATGCTTTTTGTCAGACACAAGCATGCCTCAGGACAGTCAGACCCTTCATGGAAGGTTGAATGAGGACCTTTGTAACTTGTGTAGATAACATAGTCACCTGTTCAAGTCTCATTTTCCTCTGACTACGCTACTCTGATTCTTCTATGTATCTCATTCTATATGTGTGGTTTTATATGAAAAACTCCATCAATAAACCATTTCTTCTGCCTTAAGACTATAAAATCAATTAAAAAGGAGATAAATAAACAAATGCATTTAAAAATATGTTTAGCTTTTTGTTGGTGGAGTAAAAATAAAGAAAATAAGATATTCTTACAAAATCCGAGAAACTGAATCTCTGTAAAAATGGCTTTATTGTTATTCTTTTCTAAAATTTAGATGTTGAATCTAATATCTTAAGTCTTTTGAAGAGATCCAGGTCGTCATATTTGTATAAATCCAAATAATCTGAGAAAAAGAAAAACTTAACAATGTCTATGGTCATCTTCATAGATATATATCAGAGACCCAGATTCAAAGCACAATATTTGAGGGTACCAATCTGTACATCTGGCTTGAGCTCATATTGTTATTAGGAGTGTTTTTGGCTGTTACATTTTGCATAACAATAAAAATATGCATTATCCAAATTTATGCATTAAACATTTGAGTTGTCAGTAAAATTTTCATTGGTTACAATGGTAGCAGATACAGCACAGAGCTATTCAATTTTATGATTTTTTGTATTCTTAGAGAGAAGTAATATAAATGCAGAGGAGGAGGGGAGATACCTTATTCTAAACATCCTTATTTTGGGACAAAGGGTTAGAGCTGTGCAATAGAAGGTAAACAGGGAGGAGTTCTGTGTAAAAAGAGAGTAATATTGAACCTGGTGCTTTCAGAAAGATTAGCTGAAAAACAACCCAGGCAAGAAGCTGAGCTAGAAAAGAGTAATGAAAACATTTGAATAAAAGTTTCCTTAGCTTTTTTGGGTAGAAATCTTCAATTTTCTATTGCCAGGGTCGTAATTTGCATAAGCTAGGATAGAAGAGAATTTATATGAGAAGACTTTGTGACTAATGCACAAGTGACACTTGTAAGCATGGGTCATTTTTTAGATAATTCTGTTAAAAGATAATTCTGCTAAAAGACTGTAGGTGAGGAGGTGAGGTAAGAAGTCTAGCGTGTATGGTTTCCTGCTACATCAACTACAAAGTGGTCTGTATTTAGAAAATGGCGCATCACTCAGAGTGTGGTGAGACTAACGGGTTTAATGCTCGAAAAGTTTCTTAGGACTATAAATAAGTGAGTTTGTATTGTATTACACCTAGGCCATGAAAACAATCATCTAGTTTTAAATTGTTTTCCCTGTCCATAGAAGCTTATACTGGGCCATTTTCTTTGCCTGTAGTTTTTTGTGTTATTTTCTGCTAATGTCTCTGATTGTCTACACAAGTATTTTTTCGGTACAGATTAGTGCCCATGAACCTCTATTATAATCATGTTTGAAAGACATTAATATGTTGTTCACTCACCAATTAAGGTCAATAAGAAGGTGCTAAATAAGGTACATCTACTAATGTGGTTCTTCTCAAGGCCCCTGACTACAAGAAAGACATTGAGGTGCTGAAGGATGTCCAAAGAAGAGCAACAAAGCTGGTGAAGGGTCTAGAGCACGAGTCTTATGGGGAGCGGTTGAAGGAACTGGGGTTGTTTAGTTTGGAGAAAAGGAGGCTGAGGGGAGACCTTATTGCTCTCTACAACTACCTGAAAAGAGGTTGTAGCAAGGTGGGGGTCGCTCTCTTCTCCCAAAAAACAAGCGATAGGGCAAGAGGAAATGACCTCAATTTGTGCCAGGAGAGGTTTAGTTTGGATATTAGGAAAAATTTCTTCACCAAAAGGATTATCAAACATTGGAGCAGGCTGCACAGGGAAGTGGTGGAATCACCATCCCTGGAGGTATTTAAAAGATGTGTAGATGTGTTGCTGAGGGACATGGTTTATTGGGACTTGGAAGTGTTAGGTTTATGGTTGGACTCTATGATCTTTAAGGTCTTTTCCAACCTAAATGATTCTATGACTCTGTGATTGTATAAGACAACTACCTCCAGTTCAAATTTGGAGTTCACCATTATCACATCTACTCCAGTTTTCAATCTTTGAAACAGAGCTAGCACCTAAGACAATAATTTCTCTTATGTGTAATTTACCCTTTCTTACCTTCTAAGAAGTTTAACAGGAACTTTTTGCAGTGGAAGGAATTTAAATTCTTAAACTGATGTTACAGCTATGAGGAAATAAATTATTTATTTGTGGAAAAAAAAGAATGGGTTAGTTTTTCACTTCTAATTTTAAGAAACAAATAGGATTGGAATATAATATTGCAAAAATGAAGACTAATATTATTTTTTTTCATCCCCTTTAATATCCCCAACACACTGTTTTCCAGTTCTGGCTTTTCACAGTCTTTTCTACTTCAAGATCCAAGCCATTAAAATTAGTAGGTTCCACTTCTGAAGAACAGCGTAAGATAATGTTAAGAACAACTTTAATTGTAGAATCATAATTGTATTTGGGAAGGTACAATCCCAGATTTCAGTATCAATTTCTAATAGGAAAAGGAAGGATATTTGGTGACCAAGGTGATAAATTGTTTGTATTCTTGCTATTATTTTTTATTTTTCTCTCAAGGATTAAATAAACAATTCAATCAATTTTTATCCACCATGACAAGTATGATTTAAGATATATTTTTCTTTAGAATAATTTGCTATGTGAATGGAAACAAAATTGGAATTTGAAACAAAAGTTTATTTTAGTGAAAGGAATACTTTCTTGGAGCTACTTTTTAGAATTTAACTCTCAAGAAGTCAAAAACCACCTTTTTTCTTCAACAATTAATAGATCATTTACTCTGCCTAATATTTAGAGATTATTGTTTCCTGGCCTGTTCCTATGTTCTAGTGTAAAATTTCAATTCTTTCTAAGGCTGTCACCTCTGTGAGAAATAGAAGCTAAGATCCATTCACCTACCTAATAACATGGTTGTCTGATCTGTTTGTTGCTATTAAATGCTATGGGATGCTCCATAATCCTCTTCAAAATCCATTGAAGTCTATGAGGATAAGTGCTGAGATGAATAGAGTGGTGGTATAATGCGAAAAATATAATGTAATTGTATAAATATTCTGTGTACATGGAACAATTACTAATATAAAAGAAACAGGATATATAGTAAAAACAACATGACATTAGGGTCTTTATTGCTTTCTCAATCACTTGTAATATTTTATTTTTATTATTTTAAAGCTTGAGCCTTTAAGAATCATATTTTTAATCTTTTTCTAATAACTCTTCTGCCCAGAAATTTATCTTTAAATAGCAAATTGGTTAGGTTTTTTTAGTAGAAACAGATGGCAAGCATGAATTATGAACAGCTCAAGAAAGATCAGCCTTTGGGCTCATGTAGAAAGGAAAGTTTGCCTGCTTCTCATTAGAGTAAGATGAGGCCATGTTATACCTCCAGGATTTGCGGTAACATGGAGCAAGTAATCTGAAACTAGGTTACTAAGCTAAGGACTTGGTGCCTGCTTAAAATCAACATTTCAAGCAGTAGATTACCAAAGTGGTTTTTTTTTTTTTCCCCCTAGGATCAGTAGGGCTTAACATGATATATAAACATGTTGATAAATAGGTTAGAAAGTCTGTTACCAAATGAAGCAGACATCTTCTTACATAACTCTGGCTCCTCTGGAAGCTCAGATAAATTTCTGCTTGCTTTTAGCAAACTACCAAGACAGAGAATATGTTTAGGACAATCAAGAAGGTCTCCACTGGAGGCAAGTGAATAAAATTTTCGTCATTATTACTAGAAGGCCACAGCCTTTGTACAGACCAAAAAGAGCAAGGTCTCAGGTATAGCCTGGGCTTGTCTTGGTCTGAGTTGGTTTTAGCTATTTTGAGCAATTGGTTGGTTGTTCTCAGCCAGGGTTTGGCAAACCAAATCTGAGTTGAATGGCAAGATAAAAATTATGGAATCAATCTTCCTGAGATATGTAATGTAAAATAGTATGAAAAAAAGATCCAAAATTCTTAAAAGAAACAGTTTAATCACCAAGCCAGAAAGATTCTTGGAACAAATTTAAGGCTTATTCTTGATAAAATGCAACCTGTCCTTTCAAGACAATAAACTGTTATAAGACTAGAACTAGTTCAGAATGTCTTGATATAGACTCCAGATAACAGGGTAGTCAATAACATGTGAAGAGATTAGCATTTACATACAAGATATTTTTGTTAGAGGACATAATCAGGGATATCTACCTATATACACACTATCTATACTATATACACACTCCCACTCCCTGCCAATGAAACATGCTTTATTATAGAAAAATATATGTACATCTCTAAGTAATCTTATGGACCATAAAAGAAACTGAAATTGATTAGTACCATTAAACCAGTGAAAACTTACTGCAACAACTCTCTAAAGATGATACTTGTCTATTTCCTTGAGAAATCAGAATTAGAAAGTTATTGCAGGTAAGATAAACACCAAAGAAGGCAAAACTGTTCTTACGTGTAATAATGGAAGGAGATATTTTTTCCCTTGACTTTGACACTCATGAAGGAGAATGTGAATAGATTCAAAAAATGGTCTGGAGGGCTCTTATGGATCAATAAGAATTTAACAGGACCCTGTGGATCTGTAGATTGAAGATGACCTGAATATTCTGAGTCTTGGCTTACGTTTACGAGGTATTTCCATAACTAAAAAACAACGAAACAACTTTTTTCATTTTGTCATTCTTTATCTATATCTGTGTATCTGCTTTGAAAAGTACCCAAGCCCTGACTTTTCAAAGTAAGGAAGAGAGTATTGCCTGATCATAGGATTCAAAGAATAAGACATTTAAGAACAAAAAGCAAACAAATTAGATTACATTCATAGTAGAACTGCAGGTTCTTGGCAAAAATATACTTGTTGATATTTGCATAAGTCTCAGGAATCTCTAGAAAAGTTTGAATTAATTATTACGTACATGTTTATTTATGGACTAGATTGATTTCTTGCATTGTGTCTGGGCTTCCTCTCTCATAACTTAAATTAACCTGCTCTAAGAACAAGATATTTTTGTCATCATATTGAACATTTGGGGAAGATTTCTCCTAAGATATAGCTATTGACAATATTAGCCTTTAAATTGACTGCAAAAATTTGTTGTTAACCAGAGCTTAACACATTCTAATTATTCAAAAGTCTTATGAATTTTGTTTGTTATAATGTTAGTCACTTTATTTGATTTATTAGTTTCCAGGAATTAAGAGCTAAGGAACTTTAGGAAATTTATCTATCTATGTAAATTGAAGAGAAATGTGACAATGAGAATATGTTTCACAAAAGAAAAAAAAAAAAAAAGGAGGTTTTATTACAAAAGTAAAAGTTAAAAAAAATAAGCATAATGCAACAAAAATACAGACCAGTGCTATGGGTGCATTTTTTGAATAACAGTGCCAAATTAAATTCTTTCTACCTTTTCCTTCCGCACAACTCATTTTTCCCCTCTGCTGTATCACCATCCATTTGTGACACTACACTGCGAGTGTGATTATGGATCTGATCTTGCTAATTTTTTAATTTTTTTTCTGTTTGACATGTGTATGTTTATGGGTTCTCCACTCCTAGTAAATCAGTTTCATAACCTAATTCATTGCATGAATGAATATTATTGTAATATTGAGATTAGTATATATAAATGTAGGTATGAATGTATATATATGAACATATGCCATTATTTATGTATCTATGAATATACTACATATATTATACCTGCACTATTTAGTGAGTGGGGAACTGTAGAGAAAATGTAGGAGCGAGCAGTGGAGTCAATTTGGGATACATGTATTAGTACAGCTGCCATATACAGAACCTTATTTTTTAAGGTGTACTTAACAAGCTAACCGTATCCTGGGCTGCATCAAAAAAAGCATGTCCAGCAGGTCAAGTGAGATGATTCTCTCCCTCCACTCTCATGACACCTGACCTTGAGTGCTGCGTTTAGCTCTGGGGTCCCCAACATAAGGAGGACACAGACCTGTTGAAGCAAGTCCAGAGGAGGTCCACAAAGATGATCAGAGGGCTGGAGCACCTCTCCTATGAAGACAGGTTGAGATAGTTTGGGTTGTTCAGCCTGGCAAAGAGAATGCTCTGGGGAGACCTTATAGCAGCCTTCCAGTACCTAAAGGGGGCCTACAAGAAAGCAGGAGAGGGACTTTTTACAAGGGCATGTAGTGGTACGACAAGGGGTAACGACTTTAAACAGGAAGAGGGCAGATTTTGGTTAGGTCTTAGGAAGTAATTTTTTACTATGAGGGTGGTGAGGCACTGGAACAGGTTGCCCAAAGGAGTTGTGGATGCTCAATCCCTGGAAGCGTCCAGTGCCAGGTTGGATGAGGCTTTGAGCAACCTTGCCTAGTGGGAGGTGTCCCTGCCCATGGCAGGGTTGTTGGAACTAGTTGAGCTTTAAGGTACCTTCCAACCTAAACCATTCTATGATTCTATGAATAGAAAATTACTGTCACCATCACTTAAGAATTTTAGTTTATAAAAGATGACATGAAAGCATAGTCTTATTGAATCTACCAGCTTTAATCTTAATACAAGCAATCTCAGAAAAGAAATTAACAGGTCTTCATTTTGTCTGGTGAGCTTTCTCTTAAACTGCATTTAATTCATTAACATTTCCTATATTCTTATCTTCTCAGTCTTCAAAACATGTAGTGATGTTTTTGTTTTTTAATGCTACAAGCAGAGGTTCAATGACAGATCACTTTCATGCAAGATGTCTGAGATGACTACGGTCCCTTCCAGTTTTGCTCTGTGGGGTTTGGTTTCCTTTTGGTGTGGGTCCTCTGGAATTTCTACTGCTGATGCTTCAGTACATTCAGTTTTGTTGAAATGGATTTACTTGATAACTAAATATTAAAGAGTTTTACAACACTGTAAAACTTGTATGTTATCAAGCATGTTTTTTGCTCTTCACAGAAACTGTATATATCAATGGTACAAACTGTAGAGCTGAGAAGTATTTTGTCTAAACTATTTTATCCTGAACTGTCGGTGTCACAACAATGCATAAGGGACTTTGGATTTAAACTAAAGTATTAAATTGAAATTTAAAATAAATATTACCCAATCAACTGCTCTTTTTTTTTCCCCAAAAGAGGAAAATGAGGACAAAGATAACTCAGACTTTCATGTGATGCAGCATGCTTGTGAGATGAAATACAAAATAAAACTGACTTGAAATGTTTCATATTTGTTCTACACACAAAGGTGTTGGGTTTTGTTTGTTTTTTTTTTTATATTTCAATCTAAGTGAAATCAAGCACAGCCAATGCATTTTCGTTTTAGGTTTATTACGTGAAATTTTAAAGAGTGAGAGAAAATTAGATCTCTCTGACTTTGATTTTTATAAAATCTAATGTCAGTTCAAAATTGCCAGTCAGTTTAAATCTATTGTTTCAAATCCAGGCAAGAGACTGAATACAGATAATAAAGCTATAATTCCTATATTTTGCTATTAACTTATATTTACTACTACAAATTCTTTTCCTTTTATGATTCTTCTTACAACAGCATGATTTAAAAGAACAATTTAGTCTCCTTACAATTCAACACGTTGAGAAACAAAATTAACATTTTAAAATGTTGCTTTTTTTAATCTCTTCACTTTTTACTATACATCAATAGTAATTGATTATAATTCTGCCTGCTCTTTTCCAGTTATTATAACAGGTTTTATTATAAATTACTGTGTTCACGTTCTGCAATGCAGTATGTTCATAACTGAGTTAGAACATCATGACCATATGCCTAGCACTGCAGGGAAAGTCTATCTGAGGGTTGAGGTAAGATGGAAAAAAAAGTAAATTATTGTCAGAATTACTAAAGACTGAAAGCTTTATTTTATGATGAAGAATAACCGACATTTTATCTTAATCGGTTAAAAGATTTCAGAGGTGAACCATAGTTTCAGAATAATCAAAACTGCATATAACATGTATATATTAAAATAACATCAGGGAATACTGTTTGTTCCAGGTTTTTTTGGTTTTTGTTTGGTTTTTTTTTCCTAATACTTTTATCTTACATATTAAAATTATAATTAATTCTAAACACAAGCAATGTAAATCATAAACATGGGTGAGGAGATGGCACCCTTTTAAAGCTGCAAATAGAATGTAACAATCACAACCAGTCAAGTTTGTTATTCTATTCACAAAGATATAAATTCTTCACCGAATTTTATTACCAGACTGACAATATAATTTAATTGTAGTATTTAAATGACAATTAAACCATCAAATGTTCACGCTTGGTAGTTAGGTGCTATTATTTGTTGTGCTTGTGTTATCTGTTATGGTAGCATAAGGTATAGAGGGAGATTTTCTGCTTTGGGTGGTAACAGAGCACCCTAAAATGAAAAATATGTGTCCCTGTTCTGAACTTTATTTGCCAACTTGCTGGCCAACTAACATGCTAATTTATTTTATTTGATTTTTTTTCCTATATTCTTTGAAATACCCCCCCCTCTTTTTTTTTTTTGTCTAAAAATTATTGCTCATCTGACAAATGATAAATTCACATTTATGGAAAGAAATCTGTTGCAAGAAAGCTTTTAAAATCCATCTCAATCCTAAACTTATTTTTTGATGGGTCTTGTAAGCTGTCTATGTCATGCACATTGTTTCTGATGTTGTGGCAAACATATCTTCAACAGTGAATTTTTATCTTCCAAACCACTGTATTTGTTGGTATTCAATTGGAAGGAGTTTGAAATTAGTGATGTGTAATTTCAGTGACAGAAGTCCAGTCAACTGCTCTTTTATTGAAAACAGACAGTATGACAATGGTTGAAGATCCTTGACCTGTGAGTCTTACCAGCTTTAATTTTAATCACTGTGGTCAGCATTATGACGATATGTCAAAAAGCATCATATAATCTGTATCGTTTAATAATGCAACAAATGTTTGTCTATACTTAACAAAAACTCATTTAATATTACTTCATGGGAGTATAGGAATACAATATAAAAATTATTTTTGAGGTATTTATGTTAAATTTTATGTCTTATGTTTATGACATATTTTCATGATTTTCCAGGGACTTGATGTGAATCAGTTGATGATACACCCCTAAGAGAAAATTATTCACTACTTGTAAGGCTAGAAAAAAGATAGAAGACACAATAATTCAATGTTAGCTGTAAATTAGCTTATTAATTAAAACTGAATACAGAATATAAACATGCATTGTCTTCAATGTTCTTATTGAAGTGTTAGATGTTCAGTGGTTGCTCAGTCACATTTCCTGCTTTTCATAAAATGGCTGAGAGTATTCCACAGTGTGGAGTAATACGGTATTTTACTTTACCTGTTCCTTTCCTCCAGAAGATACAAGGAAATTCTGTCAAAATTCTTAATATTAAATTAAACTCTCCATTATCTTTGTGTAAGTCAGACAGTCCTTCTTATTACCACAGGTCTTTGGAAAATACTTATTTCTTTATCCTTGCATCCAAATCTGCAACCTCACTCTTTAATGGAGGCCTTTTGTTTCCTCTTAGATATTCCATGAAATATGGTATTTACTCTTTCCCTTATGTTGTAGTGTCCTGATTTGCCATACTCTTTGGAAATAAAAAACATCTTACTGCAATTTTTCTTGTGAATACTTAAGATGTGTTCAGATAAATTTACAATTAGATAATTATAGTGTATGCAAAACAGTTTACAATGTTTATAAAGGCATTGGTGAAGAAATGAAGACTTTATCTACTTTCACATTGATGAGATGAGGGAAGATATTCCTTTTTATCCAGCTGACTTGCTGTAGACTTTTCTAACTTGCCAAAGTCACTTCAGGGTGGAGTTGAATGAGATAAGTTGAGCTGATTTTATAGTTCATTGCTACTGAAAGAATTGTCTACTCTCACATCTCCACACTCCTTGCTTGATCCCTTGCACTTCTTTGATCCCAAGTGAGCTAATTCCACTCACTAAAACAACAGAAACTATTCCAGCAAAAACAAAAGAAGTAGTAGTTTATTGTTGACGTAATGAGCTGGAACTGCTCACCAAGAGGTCAAATGAATGCCACAGCCTGCACAAGAAATGAGGCATAACTTTCACTGAGAGAAAGGGAGGAGGAAGTAGGACTGATGATTTAATGGCAGTGCCTTGATAGATCAGTTCATCTGCCCTGTCTGATTGCGTCTAGAGATTGCACGTAGTAAAGAAAATATTTTTTTGGAGGATCATGCTGATTTATATGAACTCTTTCTCAAGTTCTCTAAAGGAACCAAACACCTGTATTCAGTTATAGTCACTTTTACACATTCATTCTTTTTTAAAGGGTAATTTAATTATATGCCTTACTTAGATTCTTTTTCTTAGATCCAAATGCATTTTTCATATTTCCTGTCCCTTACCGACTTACTGGATACTTTCTACTTCAACAAGTTGTTGAAGTGATTGTTGTTGAAGTCACTGTTAAGTTGTGGTAGTTGTTGAAGTCATTTCTACTTTTTAAGTTACAGATCATGCCTTCACTACGTAAGGAGATAATCTAGCAGTTTATCACCATCAGAAAGATACAGTTCTGCCTTTTATCCTTCTCTAACCTACTTTTCTATTTCTAATTTCATATGCCTTGCATTTATCTTGTGTCTTGTTCATTTATTGGACTGCTCCTTGAGATGATTTAATTCACTTCCTCAGCAGAAAATCAACACAGAAAAAAATGCCAAAAAGATGGCTAATTTCTTCTTGGATGAGTACTTTGAATTCATTCAGAAAAGAGACTGAAGAAACCAGAGCTCGAACTAGGTAAGTAAAACATCAAAAAGCAGGAAGGTACAAGGGAAGCAGTTCTAGAGTTGACAGAGAGAAGAGAGGAAATTTCATCTTTCACTTTACTTCTGGTGACATTATGTTATTGCAAATAGAATCACGGCATCAGTTTTCATCTCTCACTTGGAAGTGTTTCCAGTACTGTGCTTTAAACTTTATTCAAGTGTACATGATACAGATGTATCGGATAAAACCATAAAGCTTATTTTGAGCTACTGTCTGAAACAAAAAACACAATGCTAATAAGCCATTAGGGATTACAGTGGGTTACAGAGAATGATCCATCCAACACTCGGCGTCTGTCTTCTATGGTAAGGTAAGATTTTGCTCTCCTGAATATACAAGAAGACTGGAAATAAGTAGTGTGATCATCACCTTGTTTGATCTAAGGGCAACTGTAGACGCTAAGTACAATATGAGCCAAGAGTTTACATGCAGGGCAAATAAGAGGGAATGACATCTTGGGAAGTTAAGGAAAGCTTTTCACCAGGAAGTTGATGTAGCACCAGAATAGATTTTCCAGAGAGGCTGGGGGATTTACATCCTTGGGGTCTTCAGCTGGTTAGATGTCACTTAGGCAAGAGTCAAGATTCAGGTAGACAACAGCACAGCTGACCTGAAACGGTTACACCAGAGGCTTCCAGACATCCCTTCAATCAACAGTTATATGATTCTATAGTTCTATGACTGGGGGTTTTTTTTCTGCATTTTTTTGCACAATCACCACACTGCAAATGGCAAGGGTTGGAAAGGTTGGCCTAAAGGCCTTCCTGGTGCAGGATGTTACCCAGGAATGTTGTTTCTAAGTGCTTTGAATATTTCCTTATTATTATTGTTTATGAGGCTTTTGATTCATACAAAAACAATTACAAATTAAATAAACCATTGTCTTTTTAATTTTTTTCTTTATTTCTTTTTAAGGTTGGTGGTCAAGGACTCCGCTAATAAGTTGACTGAACTAATTAAAAAACAAATTCTATGATCTTTGATTCTTATCAGGCAAATTTATATCATCCAACTGTGATCCTGCAGCCTTTTAGAACTTAACAGAGCAAACTCCTCAGCATTAAACCGTAATTTAAATGGGGCATTTCAGAGCAGACTCAGCTGCCTTTTTCATGTTTCCTTTAACAATCTCACTCCTTCTCAACAAGGAGTCAAGATGTCTGTGTAGAGTAAGTTTTGGTGGGCTTTAATTTGTACTCATAGAATTATAAACACTGTGTTCTTCTGAATAAATGCTGTACTTCAATAACTGTTTTGCACTGATTTGTTTACTTATTTTCTGATGTAATTTTTTTTTTTTTTTTGCCATTTTTATGGAACTAATGACAGGATCAAGTGAGAAGACAAAACAGAAATAAATAAATGCAGAATGTCATCACCTGTTTAAAGTAATAACTTTTTTCCATTCTTTCCTTAATTGGAAATTATTAAAACTAGCAGCCCCACTGACATGTTTTAGTAAACAGTGGCACAGAACTATCCAAGTTTTGTGAAGAAATATTCAGGAATTTTGTCCAGCCAGAGGCTCAAGGTTTTCGATGTTGCATGAACTTGTCTATCCGCACCTGAGGTCAGTAGTGGCAAAAAGTCATTATTTACTGATTGCTGTTGATGTTTGCAAAATGAATTGCTGGGTTAATTCCAGCAGAAGGGTGCAAATGTCTACAAAATAATTGGCAGATCTAGATACACTCAGCAAAAACGTGAGTGACCATTTAGTCAGGGTGACTACACTTTCAGCTGTGTCTTCTTCTGTCAGTCTCAAGGATAGGTCTCATTTACAGTGCAGTGCTGTAACCTAGAAATTCTCTTTCTAAATGTAGGTGTTTAGAGTAGAAAATACAAGAGACTAACTGTGAATATCAGCAAATCTATTTTAATAATTCATTCTGGCTGGCTGTCTTTGCGAGTTTTTCTGCTTTTCTTCTTATTCATATTAAAATTATAAACATGATATATAATATTAGTCAGATAGCTGTTATATACTACTGTTTGCAAATGAAGCTAGAAGAAAATAATATAAAGCTAAAATAGGTATTTGAGAACTAAAAATATGTCGAATTTCAACCTGATGATCAATGCAATAGTTGTTGAGCTCACTGCACTTACGGAACTGAAGTATTTTTGTGTGTAACACTCTAAAAGTGTTGTCTTCTTTGGAAAACTATACAAATTGCACCCACACAGCTTAACTAACGCTGACATGGAAATGGCTGTTTTACCCTTGATTTCTTTTCTTTGGAAGGTATTCCGTATGCTATTCTGCTGTTCAGATGGAAAACGGCATCTGCTCAAATGGAAAAGTTAGAAATAGAAGTGTTAAAGCAGTCTATCATGAGGATTTGCTTTAGATTAGAGAACAGAAGTACTTTCTAACAGCTTTCAGTGTTATATGATGTCTTCTTATTACTCTATATATAGCAAGTGGAATCTTACGGAACTTTCTAAGACGAATTTGCATGTCCTTTTTAAAGTTTTAAATAAAGCTTTCATTTTTTACAATAGATCTACAATTTACTCTTATCAGTGATAAATAGTAAAACACTTGTGCTTTATATATAGACTTCTAGAGAACTTTTTAGCCAGAATCTGCTTTAAAACTGAATGAATGACAGGATTCTATATAATAAGAAAAAGAGAATGAGTATGGTTTCTTTTGTCATCAGCACCTGTGGTCTGTTTGATGAGGAGGTCATTGATAGGTAAAAACTGCAATGATAACTATAAAAATAACACATAAGGTGGCACTTCTATATACTGTCATATCCACATTTAGGACAGCAGTAAGAGAAAAAAATCAAACCCTTAGGTACTGCTTGATTTAAGGTATTAACTTGTAAACTTTACAGAGCAAGACAAAATGCTGGGAATGAAAGTTTATTGAAAGGGTGATAGGGTTAGTACCCTTGTAGGTGTCCTAGTAAGTGAGAAAGAAATACAGCCATTGCAGTAATGTAGGAGAAACATGGTGCATTTATCAACTCTCTTCTCTTCTGGATAATAATTTTTAAAACTTCAAGGAATAACAGCCTCCCTTAAGATTTTCTGAAATACTTCTATTCTATTGACAGTTAGAGATATAGGACAAAAATGAAACCTTGAGAGGTGGGTTATGCTTCATATTTATCAAAGTCACCTTTTACTACCTCAGAGTTCTCTATAATTATATCCCAGGTGTAATGTATATACTGCCTTTTCCCAAAGAATTCAGGAAAGAAAATAGTTGTACAATTGTTTTTGATATTTTTTCTCCTCAAGAATCTTACATTGCCAGGGAGATTTTATTATTATTTCCTCCAGTTCTGATTTGATGTTAACCGTTTCCTGGAAGGTTTTGAGATTCTTGAACTGTTCTCAATGAAGAAAAGCTATGGATATTTTTATGTCTTAGAACTTTAAGTCAAGCGAGTCATTATTTGTGTGGTGAACACCTACAGGCTTAAAATTCAATATGCTATGTGAACAATAAACAGGACACAAAACTATTATCTTCATTTTATAAATGAGTAGCTGTGTATCTAAATCTGGATATAGTGAAGTAACAAACAGTATCAAATCATCAACATCAAATTGATGTTACCTTAAATTTAGCTAAAAACATTTTAAGAGTACCGGAATTGCTCAGTTTTATTGGTTAAGTAACAAAGGTTTGTTTATTAAAATCTGAAAAAACATTAATTCTATGGAAAGCAAAGCATCTAAACTTACCCAGTTCACCTAAGACTTTTTCCTTATTGCCCATTTGCAATAAAATGTTACAACCTCTTCTGGAGAATCTTTTTCTAGGCACTAAGGCCCCTGAAAATACATAAAAGTAGTACATGAAAGGATGTCCAGTTCCAGAAGGGAAGTACATCCTAAAATGCAGAAGACATCTGATAGTGAATAAAGAATGGGCACAAAGATATGTGTGAGAGAGAGGGGAGTTCAGAGTTAGAGGGTACTGTAAAAGTAGTTTTAGTGACCTTGAAGAGAAACCTATATTTAGAAGACACCAAACAAAGGACATGAGACATATGCAAGGTATGTGTTTCTCTGCCCATTTTTTTTTGTCTTTCTGAAATTACCTTAACTTGAAGGTAAGCAGCAATGGAAGATACTCTATGTCTTCTTGGCTTTCCACCTTCTAGCTCTACATAAATCTTTCACTAGAGGCTGTGAGTCAGACTTTTAATGTTAATATTGTTTCTTTTTCTATTTTTATTTCATTATTTTATTTTGTTTTGTTTTCTTAAAGGCTTCCTATTTTACAGTTTTATGAGGTGGGTAACACCTATGATGAAGTGGCTTTAAAAATACACATGAATTGGTTTATGATCTGCAGCATAGCACTTGGCTACAGAGATGTAAATTCTGTTGGTTTCATTAAAACGGTTGCAACGTTTTTTTCTTTATTTCTTAGGGCACAGATTTGATGCCCTCTAGCGACCGACCACTTGGTTTAATACTTAAGAAATTTACACAGAGTGGACTGGGTACAGATGTGAGTAGATCTTAAATATCAACACGACAGTTTTTTGACTCTGATGTGCATTATGAAAGATTTTTCATTCTTTCTTTCTCCAGCAACTAACATGATTCCAAAATTATCTGAACCTTTCCCCCCTGTCAAATAGTATAAAACAGAAAAGCATAGTTAAAACTACAAGAGATCATGATAAACATTGAGTTGAGTGGTTTATTTATTTATTTATTTTAAATTAAAGCCATTTCTTCTTCAAAGGTTGAGAGAACTGGCATATGCTTACTGTCATGCTAACAAACTCTGCAGACAATGAAAGCACACTGCTGCTACCATATGTTAGAGAGCGTATTAGAACTGAATATAGAAGCTGATAATTCTACATCCTTTTTTCTCCACTTTGTTTCAAACATACACTGGTGCAATATACACAACTAGCACATTAAACTTTCGTCTCTTCTATTAAGAGGTCATCTGGCACCTTCAGATGACAGAACATGATAGCTGGAATAATCTATACAAAATTGTGTAGGAGTGATGGAGTTTTATACTATAATATTTCTTTGCAATTTTTCCAGATTTAACAGGTAAGGATTTTTTTGCACATAGAATTAGAATCATCAGTACATCACATTGTTTAGCCTCTACATACACCCTCCTTCCTTTATTCTTCCTTGAATTCTTTAACAGAATTCAATTAAAACTTGGGTTTTAGAAAGGTTGAGGAGGTACAATCAGCCTGTAATTGCTACAAAATTTGTTACTGTAAGTTTTAGAAGCAAGTCAGTGTTGACTTCTGTGCGGCATAATGTGACAGATGTTCTTATGATGCTAGAGATGTAACAAACTATCTGTAAGTAATTTGAATAACTGGTGAACCAAGTTATATCTGACAACACCAGGAAGTTATGAACATGAGGAGGGGCATAATGTGACCCCTGTGGCTAAGTAGGGGGAAAGATTGTGTATTGTATTGCTCTTTTTTCCTACTTAAAACACCAAATATATTTTAAAGTGTATGCAATGTAGCTATATTTAAAACAAAGAAACAAATAAACAAAAAGAAAACAACAAAAACCACCTTTGTACGTTGTTTACAAGAGAACTTATGAAGAAAAGGAATGAAAGTCAAATAAGTTACAGAACAAACCTAACAATTTGTCAATTTTTAATCTTATTCTCATAATTTCTTCAGAACTGACAGCAAGCATAGAGGAAAAGAATACAGGATCTTAACATTGCTGGACTCTGAAGCATTGGAGCAGCTTAAGTTGGAGCAGTTTTTTGCCATGCCTACACTGGAATTTATGACTCTATAGCAGCGCCTGCAATATGGAAAACAACTTGTTTATTTGGAAGTTAAAGATTATTTATCAGATTGTCTGTGATACAAAGACAGACCTCTAGTCTCCTTTTTTTATTAAAAGTCAAGAAGTCAAGACAAGCTTTCTTGAAGATCTATGCACTGGAGAGATTTCTGCCACAATAGGCAGCAACAGAGCAGTTTTAAGCAAAGCAATGTTGTCAGTTGCTCAAGGCAGCAGACGGCAGATGACGGCAGAATCAGGTATTGTGTACAGAGGCCTGGATTTTAGCAAAGCAAAAAGCAGAAATAACATTGTGGTAGGAAAATGTTCCTGATATTTTATTTTGGCATATCATGAATCAATAAATGAAAGAGTAAAAGGAGAAGGAACCAACAAGTCAACCCCATCACTGTAGGGGTTATTGCTATTGTTGTGTTTGTTTGTATATTGTCTTTCTCTTTGATCTTTGTCTGGTTTTAGACTTCAGAAGTAAACATTTTTCTCCATATCCCAGTAGAATATAGAAATATTTAGAAAAAAAATCCCTACCTCATATTTTATTATTGAAAATTATAAATTATCTCTAAACCTTATTCCTAATTTTCATCTGTAATTCTTAAAATTGATAAATATTCAGAGTTTTATTAAAGAATAAAATATTTTGTGGTGATCTATAGAGTTTACGAATGTACTTATGTTGTTGTGTTTTTTTAATGTTACAGTCTTCTTTATCCATTATTCCTGGCACACCTACTAGAAAATAGCACTAGTGGCCCTGCATGTATGATCAGAAAAAAAAGGTTAATATTTACCATTTGTACAACAGTATGTGCTAACTATGCAAACAACCACGAACCGGAAGTTTTCAGTCCTCTGGGGAGTTTAATCTTTACCTACTTAGATGTTGGTTCTGTGAGTTTTGGCTGGATACCAAGAATCTCATTTTCTTTTCCCCTAACATAATGTAATTCGGCATTAGTCTCTGTTTATCATACATCTTGATTTCAAGAGTTGTATTAAAACCTTGCAGTGACAGTATAGTAACTTGACTGTACTTTAACATACAGAATTATTGTATATGAAGTCTTAATGTCCTTTACATGCATATAAAATATTTTATTGAAAAACTGGATTCAGAAAAATCTGTGGTACCCTCAGAACTTCTCAGATGCATTCGTACCTCCTTCACAGCTGTACAAATATTATGACAAACACCAGCAAGACTGAACTCTAGATCATTGTCTCCAACAGAAGAAGGAAGGGAATCTTTTTGTACAGTGTATCATTTAATAGAAAATAATTTCTGTGGACGGGAATATAGGACTCTAAATTATCCCTTGGGTCAGTTAATGTAATTCCCTGCTAACCAATGGCATTCAAATCATGTAATCATATCTATCAATGTAACCAGCATGATCCTAAGTTTTCAGGTTTCACCCTAACTAATTCACCTTTTCTCAGCTTATACCTAAGACAGACATCGGTCACTGCAGTGCCTATCATTTCTCTCATTAATATTTCCACTTGCAATTTGCCTTCTGTGAGATGTCATATGTTATTAATACATCTTTATTAGCCTTCAGGTTGCAGTATGCAGTACATGCTAATAAATGAGAGAGATGTGACACAGGAAAATTAGCAGATATACTTTTATGGAAAGGTTGCATGGAAAAATAAATACTGATAACTAGCTCTGAAAGCAATGTTTGCATTTGTTTTGTATGATTAAATCTGCTTCTCCTTGTCTACCCAGGTGTAAAAATGAAGTACGATCAAAATGTGCTTTGCCAGTAATTTTTAGGCAAACCTCTTGATATTTTCTTTGTAATGCTGTACGTGTCTCTCAAGTAATTTTATTTTCCCTGTGTGATAAAATATTTTTTATAGTCTGTTTTGTTTCTCACAGAGAATGGTGACCTTGATCTTTGCTTTTCTTTGCAACCTTTCCATTAAAAAAATGGAAAAACAAACAAAATACAGCACCTTTATGAACTTCCAAATAATTCAGTAACAGTGGTATCTTTTTCAGAGATGTCTGTTACGTTATAATGAAACATGCTTAGGAATCTTCACTATTAGCCTACCTAGATTTAAGCCTGGGCATTCACAGCTTATACACTGTCTTTACTACGGTAAGTAGAATGCATCTCTTACAATCAATTTTCATAGATAATTCTTATTTTATTATTTCATATGGCAGATATATTGAACAATTATTTATGATTTTTTATGCTATTTCAATTCCATTTACAGTTACTTGCCACCCTTCAAATCAACATTAACTATTTTTACATAAAACTTATAAGAATATAAATGGGTGACCTAGGTTTGTTAGTGCTAATATAAGAAAAAGATAAATCCATTTTATTACTAAAACAAAACCAAAAAATCATTACAAAAACCAAATTGTAAATGTTAATATTTGCAGCTACCTGAGAAAACTGAAAGAGCTCCTCTGACTGCCATACCCACATTCTCAGTACCTTTATTTTTTTATCCCTTGGTGAGTATAGCTTTCAAATGAAATGTTCCCCAGAACATTTACACATCATTGAAATTCTTGTGGGAAGGCTGAATCATTCCATTCCCTAAAGAGCTCAGCATTTGATAGTCCAACTCCCTATCCAAAACTGATTCTTTGAAGTTTTCCACTCACCAGTCCACTCAGGTTCCAGAACTTCAGTTCCAAAGGTATTTCACTATCACTTTCAGAAGTAACGATAAAGCATTGAACAAATTTTGTGAAAAAGGATTCATTGCATACCCAGTCCTTTTCCACTGTGTGTGACCTTGAGAGAAACAAAATGATTCATCTTGTGCTCTCATGATCTTCTGGTTGCCCTTTCATAATCAGAAAAGCCTTTCTGTTATTAAAGAGAAAGACCAAGGAATGAAGGGTAAACATACAGCTTAACACTGAAATTTGACTCAGGTTAATTGCTAATATTCTCTCTACCCTTAAGGATGTCTAATGCCATTCTTATGGACAGAACTGTAAGATCCACAAAGCCAGAAAAGAAAATGTATTGTACACATGGGAATCATACACTTTGATGGTTCCGAGTAGGGATTAATTCATAGCAAAACCTTGTGAAGATGGAATTTGTTGTGGTACTCTTCCAACAAATCTTCACTTTTTTTTTCTCGTATGAAGAAAACTATCCATTTTTAAACAGTTTAATAATAATCTATTTAGTATTTAACTGCAAAGAATGGCAGTATCACAGACTACTTACAATAACCAAAATGAAAGGTAGGATTTGATCTTAAATACACTGAACTAAAAATGATAGTTTTACTTCTTGCTAAAGCAGAGATCTTATTTGATGGGACAGAAATGAGTATCAGAAAACTTGCTGAGCTCAAGATTTCCAGTAGAATGAAATTGATTTGGAAAGAGACCTTTCAACATTTAAAAAGCCATGGAGACACAGCACATTTACTGCTCTAAATAAAGAATGTATTTTAAACAAAGATAATGTAGCCACAACATCTTTTTAAAATAAAAAACCCCCCAACACCTTCTTTTTTACTATGTTTACTGATGGTTTGCAGACTATTGGAAGACATCCAGATACGGGTGTTTTAAAAACAGCTAGGCAACACTAAGTGCACTTCAGGGATGGAAACTTCTAAAGAAAAGTAGAGCAGAATGTCACTAGTATACATGTGGAAAGTGACAATTCCATGAGTGAATCAGGCACCCTGGAGTATGCAATATACAATTGAAGCACACAGAAAGATGAATAAAACTATAGAAATTAACCACATTCTAAAAAATGCGCTGTAAAATGCAGCATTTGTTTCAAAAAGGGAAGACTTTTGCCTTAACCATGAGAAGCCTATAAGTCAGGTTGCCTACCATACTGAAATATTTGAAGAAAACAGTTTAGGAACAGAATCTGAAACACTCATGAGAAATATAACACAAACAAGTAAAAACTGAAATCCTTAACGCAGTTCTATTGTTGTCTAATTGATTATACATGGACAGGCATAGTTTGAGTTGTATATTTAAAAAATTGAACAGCTATTAAAAAGTTTATATTCTTCCTGGGCTTTTCTGTAGCACTTATTACTAACATACCTCACAAATATGAAGGATTTAATTTCTACCACACTTTTTGTATGTGTGTTTTCACCTCCAATTTATAGATATCTCCTAATTTTAAATATCCAGTTTGAAAAGTGTAGAATGTAATTTCCCAGAGCAATACTTACCATTATTATCATATTAGGCATTCAGAGTAGAGATACAGATGAAAATTTTTTGATCCAGGGCTCAAACAAGACATTTATGAAATGAGGAATGTGTGCTAATAGTTCTTTTCAAATATTTTAATTAAAGGTAGACCCATTGAAGTATGTTAATGACTGAAACAGAATATAGATCAAAAGGTCAAAATCATGTTTATAAAGAACAAAAACAAACCAAATAAAAAGAGATTGCATGGACACAAACACATAAAAGACCAAGTCACATTAAGTGATATTTAACCCTGTAAATTCTCGGTTTACTGAATCAATCTTTGCTTAATCTTAAGTGCATAAGCAATCTAGGGTTAGTTGGGGTTTTTTTTGCATAATACTGCCTCAGACTGAGTAGATAACATTTACCACTAATCTGTGTATAGGTAGGTCTAGAAATAAGAAGATTTATCTTTTAAATATTCTGGAATTTCAAATTTGCTAAATGTTTTGGAAACTATCATGCCTTCACAGAATTACAGCTTACATTCTTTTAATCTTTAGCACAGTAATGACAACTCCTTCTATTACAATACCAAAAGAGGGGATTGTGTCAAGTGTTTTATAAATCCTGGATGTCATTTTATATCTCTCCTGAGTAAAAGGAGATGGCAATTTAAGATGTTTCAAATCCTCATTTTCCATCTCTTGAAAGATACAGGGCTCTTTTGGATCAAAAATCAATTAAGTGTACAGGAATTACTCTGCTCTTGTTATGATGAAACAAGACCATGCACAAAAAAATTCAAAACTGATTTGATTAGAAAGGAGGAAGTAACAAGGAACGTTACTCTAGAGGCTTTATGTGGTTGATTCTGGATCACTATTGTTCAGATTTGCACATTTCTTATAGAATACACAGAAAAAACCAATCATTATAACAGACAAAACAGCCTAATCAATTTACACAGTTATGCTTCTTTTGGCTTCTCTTTTTTTCCATCAGATCATGAATTTTTCCTAGACCTCCTCATGAGACTGCAAAAACGGCAAAAGGAATTCCACCATTTGAGAATGATACAACTCACTTTGCTTCTAGTTCCTGCTTGTAACTTTTAGATTTCCTTAGTCTATTACAGATTCTTGTCCTCCTTAGTTTTTAAAATGAACCCTTCCTAGATCAAAATTTTCTTGTTAGTCACATGAGTAGAATCTAGTTTTCTGAAATGATATTCACTTTCTTTAATTATTTAAATATCCTATAGAAGGAAAAAAAGTTTTATCCAAAGAACTTTATCCAGATCAAGGGACTATGGCCTCATCTGTTTTAGTTGAAATTCTGTGAATACCATCTGTGGTAAAGGTCTGACAAACTCAGGCAGCACAACAATCATCCTTTCTGTTAACTGAGGCTGGGGACCTTGTGCAAGTTTTAATTGGGGCAATGGTGAGAATGAAGTAAAACGTATTAAGGAAACATAAATAAGCAAACTGCTAGACTGAGGAAGAAGCAAATGATCTTTTCAGGAAAGAGGAGAAAGTAATCCCTACCACAAACATCTTATTCTTGTCAGTGAAGATGTCAGGATGCTGTTGTCATGTCATAATCTCCCCTTGACAGTCTGTTTGAGAAAGACTGAAGAGTCAGCCCTGGGAGCCAGAGGAACACTGCAAGGCTGGGCATTATACTAGAGGACAGGTATAAATAGTAGGAAGGAGAGGGGGTTGTGTGACAATTTCATCTTACTGTGAAGGAGGCTTTCCATCTGAATTCAACATTTGGACTACTAGATTGTTTTTTAAATAATATATATTGGTCAACAATAAATTCTTAACTCCATGTATGGTGTGTTTCCTTTTGCCCATAACAAGATTTTAAGTGGAATGGTTTCAAGGTAACATATTTACTTACAAAGTAACTAGGGATACTCAGAAATCGTTGACTAAGTCACCTTTTTCTCATGGGAAAAAGTCAATGAAACTTTTTGATGAATATATGAGTTTCAATGGTATGGAATAAGTAATAGGCTGTTTTGGGGATGTCAGCTGTGAATGAGGGGAGTATAATGCTGTACTCTAATAGACCTGGAAGCCAGTGATTATAATACTGCCAGTGTTGTTGTAAACTTTGGCTTTAGGGCTTTGGTTGTATCTTGATAAGCACATTAGTGGCACTCTGTCCATATTTTTCAACTGTACCTTCAATAACATGAATAATAAAAATCTACTCAGAAAAGAAAGTAAGATTTAATTTTGTATTCCCTCGACTCTAGAAAAAAGGGAATTTTATCTCCAACAAAATCCTGGGTATTGGACACATTGTGTCCCTCAGTGTTTACGGTCTTAAGCCAATGTTAACTTACTAGAAACTGTATTGCAAGTCTTAGCTTTTGCTTGATATTGACATAGCACCACAGATGATTGAATAATTTTCATAAAGATGGAATGTAAAGATAAAACGAGCAGGATGTGCTTACTAAAGCTTTTAAGAAATATCATGTTCTTAAGTAATTTAAAATTACTTTCCTGGAAAGAGATGAACTCAAAACAGGTACACTAGACTGCTTGAAACACTGTTACATGCCCTCAGTCAAGCTCTAGGCACAACTGGGTTAGCAATTACTTTTTCTGCATATGTACAAGTGATGGGTGTACTATTAAATTCTCTTTGTTGTATGTTTTATTTTTCATTTTTGCCAGGAAATAATTAATAATAATTATTAATCTTGTATCAAAATAATTTTAATATTTATTTAGTAATCGAGTGCTATGCTATGAATACCTACTGTAAAGAAGTACTGTGTCATAAACAACTGCTTAAAAATCTGAAATAGAATTCCACAGCAGTTTTTATTTTTCATTTGTTTCTTTCTTATTTTTGTTGTATGGTCTAAAAAGCAGCAGCTTACATTAGACTTCAGGAGAGTGTTCCATCAATATGGTTTAGAGGTCTCCAAGGCACTGACTCTTTTGAGCAGCCAGTGAATGAAAAGCAGACGCATTTACAGAAGTGGGTCACAAAGTTTCCATACCTCTTTAAGAAAAATCTATGTTGCACACTTTATACCGAAGTAAGAACATTTTGATGTTAAGAAATGCAGCTGAAAGTTTTAATTGGCTTTTGTTTGCCTTCATATTAAAATAGCTATTAAGTAATTAGTGGATGCATTTCTGTAGTGGTGAAAAGATATATCATTGTGAAGACATTAAGGACACACTTATTTTCTTTTTCTTTTTTTTTTTTTTTCCCCCTTAAATGCTTTATCTAATGAGCATGAGACAACACAGGATTCTATCAACTAATGCATAAAAATTCATTGTTTTGAAACATTTAATTACAGCTTTGATAGCCTGGATTATCTTTTAGCAAAAATTACCTTAAAAAGCTAATTAAAATACCCACTCTTATGCTTCATGCCTGCACTTGGAGTCAGCTGAAATTTAAGACAGCCGAACATGATAATATAAGAAATCTGTTCTCTGTGCAGTTCCAAAAGAAACTAATTGTTCCCAACAACCACAAATGAAAATATGCCTAGAAAGATGGATCTAAGACGTAAGAGTAGATAAGTCCTTTTGTGTCATCCTATAATATCATTTGTGAGTTGTTTGGATTGTTAGTTGGTTAGTATTTTTAAATCTACTACAATTAAGGCATTTATGACATGGTGAAAAGTCTTTCTAAAAGCATTTATTTGTTTGGTTCTTTTTCCTGAAAGTACATTGCAGTGGGAGAGAATGTACATATTTTGCAACTCTTCAATAAAACAGATACTGAATACTAATATCATAACTGTAGATGCTGCTGTATCACAGAATATATCACTCGGTAATAACAAACAAAATACCATTCATTTACTTCAGGCTGTATGCTATCATGCTTTATTTGGGCTTAATTTATCATTCTGCATTTCTATAATTTTTAGTATTGCTATGATTTCTATAAATAACCATGAAGACATATGTAATATCAAAATAAACATTGCAAATATTTTTCTGTATCTTTAAATATTTAATTTTTTTTTTCTTGGTTATATAGAAGACGACCAGATAAAACATAAAGGGAACCAGTCTGTCTGTGCCACTGACTTCCTTTGAAAAGTAATGACATTTGAAAAGTCGTTTTATCTGCATCAGTCTCATTAAACATATATTATAAAAATTAGTAAGGTCTCAGAGTATTATAGTTCTTAATTCTTATTAATGAAAATTTCAGCAAAAAGTGTAATAACTGATCATTGCTATTGTTGTTCCTTTAAAAAAGGGGAAAGAAAAGAGATAAAATACGGTAACAAAGAAAATAGGTCTGTGATAACATTAGAAGATCCTGTTCTGATCCCTATAAAAAACTGTAGTTGACTTCACTATCCTTTCAGGATCCCCTCCTTACAGGAGGTAGATCCTGATAAGACTGAATAGAACAAGGGTGGAAACAGAGAATAGAGCACAGGCTCCACTGTGGAGTTCAGCAGTGCCTGTACCCTCTGCACAGAAAGCAAGCTTGGCATGGCACTTCTATCAATACTTTTCCAGTGAGGGAAAGGGGAGATGGTAAAGGTGAAGTGGGACTTTTAGTATAAAATGATACAAAATTGAAATGAGTAGATCACAACCTGGGAAACACCAGTCTATGCCTTTTATAGTGTGGGGCACCGCACCGCAAACATACAGAACGTTCTGTCTAACCTGTCAGTGTTAAACTGAATGAAGAGGAAATGTGAAATTATCTGTTAGATTTAAGGGAAAAAAATAACACA
>VYXH01010732.1:124905-192293 GCA_013397275.1 Burhinus bistriatus | reverse complement strand
AAAAAAAAATCAACAAAAAAACCAAAAGCAGAATGTGTGACTTATTCCCTGATGTTTTGGGTTTGATAGGAACATGTTATTTGCTTCCTAGCCCATTCCTGATTTGTCATATTTCATCTTATTTCCTGAAACATTCTTCCATGAAATGCAGTCATATCTACTTATTCTTCTTTTAAAAACATTCTCTGATAGTCAGTGATTCAGTCAAGCATTTCAGTCTTAACAATCACATGCTATTGTATGATCAGTGTGTATTGCAGCCACAGAAAAAAAAATCAATTCTTCAGAAAAGGGAACTTGTTGTCTGTACAATCTTCATTTAGAAGAAAATATAAATATTAATAATACATCACAGTGTAAAAATCAACCAATTAGTTCATGCATGTTGATTAGAAAGGTTAGTTATTTGACATTTATATGACTTGCTTTTTGGAAAGGGACTTGAGTTTTGTAACACAGAGTATCTTAAATTACATTCATGGTGCTAGCATCTAAGAACAAAGGGAGAGATTCAGTTCACCTAAAATTAGTTATTTAGAAGCCAAATTGTGAGTGGAGCCTGGCTAGGGGACAAAGGGATTGATNATGTGTCCTTTAAAGGTCCCTTCCAATCCGAAGTATTCTGATTCTATGACTTTGCAAGGCCATTAACATAAGACTGGGCCATTCCACTAGTCTTATTAGTTTTAACAAACAACTATCATCCTGGTCTGTCCAAACTGTGACATCACATTATGAATACATGCAGCAGTATTTATTTCAGCAATTTTCAGAGCAAAAATTTCTTAACTATTTGTCACTGTCCAATAGTCTTGAACAGGTTCTTTTAGATATTCCACTCAAGGAGGGCTTAATACCAAATTTACTTTTTTAAAGTTAGTTAACATCACACAAGATTTTGATTTATCAGAGTGACACAGCAATCTACTAAAATCACTACACAAGCACAATTTGCAGTTGGATCGCAATACAAACCTGGTCCCCATTACCAGTCTAAAATATGCTCACTGTCATGACGCTGGGTGTCCTCAGTCACTGGGAGGGAATACATGGGTTGAAGCCAGCTGAAGCCCATTGCTGTCTTCAAAGTTCATTTTGTTGGATGCTCAGTTTTTATACTCTGTGTTGGGCTGAGTGATGCATACATTTCCCCCACGCTAGCCTGGCTGGCTCAGACAGACATTCACACCTTTTTTTTTTTTTTTTTTTTTTGTAATTAATTTAGGAAGGTTGTTTACACAACCAGTTCATCCACTCATCAGATATAACCAGTTGATCTACTCCACTTATACAGCTATTTGTCTAGAACAAATCCCATCCTCCAGTTCTCTGGTCCCCTTTGCTTTGTGATATGTTCAGCTTTCTTAACAACAGCTGTGGTCACTCCCTACCATCTTCCTTCAGTTTCATAAATACAGCACCTGTGCCCATCTGCTCCAAGCTTTCTTCCATTGTAGGGGTTGATTAGTCACACAACTGCAAGGCACCAAGTTTTATTTGGTTTCCCAGGCTATCTGAACAGTCCTAATAGATATGGAATATACAAAAGCCTAAGATACTGTTTGATTTTCCAAATAAAGCTGATTGAAAAACAGGATTTGAGAACTGTTCAGGAATAACCTTGTCTCTGGTCCCCTGCACCAATTCCCAGAATTCACCACCTCTTTTCTGAATAACTTGAAGAACTAACTAGTATGGATTTTTTAAAAGTGTTTGTAAAATGTTATACAGAAACTTCAATGAGATGTCTGTATTACCTAAAAAAAAAGTGACACAAAGTTGTGATAAGGGACAATTAATTGGCTCAAAGGTTAACACAATGGTTTTACTTGAACTAGTATCTGAGATTGCAGGTTTACGTGCCAATAACATGCTGTTTATGTAAACTGTTTGGGCTGGATCTTGACAGGAATAATGACTGCTGTCCCCATGGCTTTATTTTGGAGAGGAAACATTCAGTTCAGTAACTGCTGAGTCCTCAATGGCTCAGTCGTGCTGTCTAGAAAATTCCATTTCTGTCAGGCCATGTGTCAGTAACTGTCACAGCAATAAGTACCTAGAGGGATAAAGACACCGATGCTGAAAAAAAAATATGCACAATTATCTTATGAATAATAGTTATATATTTTTATTTACATCTTTGTTGCTTCAATTGTTAAATATTATACCAAATTTTGGAAACATTATGATGTGTCAGAATTGATGAAGAGTAAAAGACTACCTGTTTCGGGACTGATGCATAAAGAGAATCTGCATAAGAAAATGTGATTGTTATGGTTTTATGTTACTAATGACAAATAGTGTAAATGACTTTTGATTTCCTGGACTATTTTATATACAATAGGGAAGATGGTTAAACTGCTGCTAAAACTGGTATCAGAATACAGGAGTTCAGCAAAGAAGATCTATTGCAACTTTTCAATCAATATATTAAGTTCCTATCCAGAGTCAGGTGAAACATTAATAAATTTTCTACAAAGGAAATGAAAATGTTTCTAGTTTAGATGGGTTATGCATATAAACAAGTATTTGCATGCAGCAGTTCAGCACAGCTGGAATTCACTCAGTCTTGTTTCTGTTAAAGTTCTTTGCTTACTGTTTGACAAGCAATCTTTTTGTTATTACTTAATGTATTGTTACTCTTTGCTCCAGACCCCACACAAAGATTCTTAATTTTTGGCAACAGTCACTTACTGTGCATTCACCCAAAAATGATTTAATGCATACACATTAATAAACTTCCCTGGCCCATAGAAGCTTTCCATTGCCCTCATCACAACAAAACAAAAGCTTTTGGTTAAAAGTGTCAAAAGTTTATATGCAAAGTTGCAGATGGCAATACCAAATAACGCATTCTTTTTCCCTGTAGGCCTATTCAGATACAAAACCACACAGATAAGTTAGAAAAATACATATTTTGTACATTCTAGGATAGAGTAAAGTCTGTATTGACTTTGCTGGCTATCACTGACAAGAGATAAAGAAATTTCTCAGTCTGAACAGGAAACTAACACAAATTCCCCTATTGTTTTAAGGAAAATTATGCAGTGCATCAATAAAATGAGTTCTGCTCCTTCTGTGCTATTTTTACTCACAGAGAAAAATAGTGATGTGGCTTATTTCTTTTTTTTCCTACTGATCCCTTCATTAGAAGTTGTCAACACGCTGATTACATTTAAAAAAGTTCTAAAACACCTTTCATCCACTTTTATATAGTCTGAGATAAGCTGTGATTTGACACTCACTGTCTAGATCTCATCTTCTCTGTTCAAAATATTGCTGAAGTGAGTAGCAAAGGGGAAGACGCTAGCCTGAACTCTGTTATGTTGACCAAATAAGACCTCAAACATTGTCACAGGTGAAGCCTGCCCAACAGTATTTCTGAGATAAAATGAGACCTTGACTACACCTGCACAGCTCTAATTCATTAGATGATTCTGTTATGGGTTGGCAAATCAAGCAGAGAAAAGATAATCATTGTGTGGGAGGCTTACTTGAAAGCTCTAGGCTACATCTGTCCTCTCTACTAGTTTAGGTGAATCTGGGAAAGAAGGGCAAATGAACTATTAACAACTTTACATTCTTTTAATGCATTTGGGGAAGGATCCAGCAGGTGATACTGACCCAGATAATGATGACTGATTAGCTTAAATAAAGAGAAAGCCAATTGCCTATGAAAAGTTGTTGGTGGTGTTTGTTACCCATCTAAACTGGAGGTCGAACTGAGATGTATGGATGTGCATACTGTGATCTCTCAGTGTTAGTGTCTTGTTCCCTTGAACTCTTAGTGCTGGTCACAACTAGACTGGATGTCCTGTCTGGTATGCATTCTATGCAGCACCTCTATGTTGTTGAATAGACACCTTAAAATAAAGCTTGATATCCAAATCCATCTGAATTAAATGTTGCTGGCAATATCTTCCTATTGCAAATATCTTTTCAAGGTAAAAGACATGTTGATATCATAATTTTTGTCATTTTTTTTTATTAATCCTAATCCCCATGAGAGAAGCATAGTAACTCACTTACAGGGAGTAGGAAAGAACAGTATCAGTAGAAATAAAGAGAGATTCTGGCTCTGCTGTTTTCAGTGGGGCTAAGATCTCACAGAAGACTGAGCATGAGAACACTCAGCAGTCCTCTTGCTTACTCTATAACTCTTCAGCAATAACAATACATGTTTATCTATTCACATAGATAATAAAAAACATTCAAAGATTACCTTGAACCTCACAATTTCAAATTAATCCTCTACTTAATCAAATATTCTAGCTTTTCCTCATAAAAAATTCAGGTTCTGTTTTGGATCCACTTTGACAAATATTCAGCTTTAAGCACTCCTGTAATATTACTGTGCAATGAAAGTGTCAGAGAATAGAATCATAGAATCGTTTAGGTTGGAAAAGACCTTAAAGATCATAGAGGCCAACTGTAAACCTAACACTTCCAAGTCCCAATAAACCATGTCCCTCAGCACCACACCCACGCATCTTTTAAATACCTCCAGGGATGGTGACTCAACAACTTCCCTGGGCAGCCGGTTCCAATGCTCAATAACCCTTTTGGTGAAGAATTTTTTCCTAATATGCAATCTAAACCTCCCCTGGCATAACACGAGGCTATTTCCTCTTGTCCTGTCACTTGTTACTTGGGAGAAGGGACCATAATACCCTCTCAGGCTGACAGCGCACTTCCATTACCTTTCTAATTTGCTAGGTCAGATACATAGATAATGTAACTTATTTCAGTCAGACACTTCAAAGGGTTAGCAAACACTTAGTATTTAAACTATTTCTGCTCATGTGGCTCTTTTTTGACTAAATCTCAGAAGGTTTCACTCAAAAGAAAAGTAAGTTAGCAACTCTGAGGAACTAGTAATTGCTGTTCAGTAAAACGTAAATGATTAACATCTGGGAAAATGATAACCTCTGCAGCTTCAGGAAGAAAAACACATATGAATGCACTATCAGTACTTAAGTATTTATATCTATATTTATATAATGTTTATTATCATGGGATTAAATAAAAGAAAAATAAGTTATTGCCTCTGTTTAGCATCATGGAATTAAATCATACAAAAATAAGTGATTATCATAAAACAAGTCTCTAGAACAGTCAAATACTATATATTCAAAAACTATATATTCAAGAGTCTGTACAAATTCTTTAGTTTTACTACCGGAGATGACCAAGAATTTTCAGAGTTATGCTTTTTGTTAAAAAATATGATTTGATTAAAAATATAGTCTTTCAGAGGAATGCATTCTGATAAATGTTCCACTGGGAAAAGCATCTCAGGTACAAGACTGAATTTCCCATGAGACAGCCTTATAGAAGAAAGGTGAATAGTGCAATGGTCCAAACATTTCTTTGCATTATGACAGAGCAGAGATCATAGATTTCCCACATTAAAATAATTGTCCTCATTAAGAAAAATGCAGAGAGAACTTACTAAATTTTAATGTGTCATGCAATATTTTGATAAGTTTTGTGGGAGATAAAAAGTCAGTTTTACCATTTCACTGGAATGGTACAGAGGTAGCCCAAAATGATCTGTCTGTTCTTTATAGCTGTTTGCAGTAGCACAAGCACCTGCTGCTCTGTCTGCGGGATCAGCAGGGGACCAAGCTGTAGAAAGCATCTGTTTCTTACTTCTACCTTTTTTCCTCCATCTGCCTCTTAATCCAAGAGAGAAATGACCCAGTGAAACTCTGTTAGAGAAGTTCTCAGTGAGTCCCAAGGAACACAGGAACATACTCTTAATTGACTGCTCTCCCCCTTTTCTGCCTATTCTAACAATTCTAACAGGTTTGGTTACCCTCTCTTCACAGAGCCAAAGGGAGGGATATAGTCTTTGGTTATTTTTTAATGTTGTCACAAACTAGAATCAGAGGTAGTTCTAACAGTTAAAAAAGCTGCACCAAGTTTTGCCCCAGGCCTGCTTGAACGGTTTTTGTTTGTTGTTCATTGCAGGTAAATTTAGTCTGGTTCTGCATAATGTTTCACCGTGGCATAAGAATATCTAAAATGAAACCAACATTAAAAAGTTGAAGTTTCTTCTCTTGTGAAGAGTTGAACAGTAGCAACATACACGGTCAGACAAAATAATGAGATTTTTTAAAGTCAGAGTTTTATCATTAAAGCACCTTTAAAGCAAACACTTCTGATGTGGCCCTGCAGTGGTCAGGCAGTTGGACTAGATGATCATTGCAGGTTCCTTCCAACTGAAATATTCTATTCTATTCTATTCTATTCTATTCTATTCTATTCTATTCCATTCCATTCCGTTCCGTTAATGAATCCTGATGATATCAAGGATTACTTAGCTGCCTAAAACTGAGTGAGACAACAACAAAAGAATAAATTTCTTATGTTGAGCATAAGTTTAATCATTTTTCAACTTCAAGACTTAAAAAATACATGTGGGATGGTTATTTTGTTATAATGATTTTTAAAAGTAAATAGAACTGAAAAAAATTTTCTAGTTCTAAAATGTTGTCTTTATGATATTTCAGGACTGATTAACAAAATCCTTACACCTTACATACATCACATATGTGATGGACAGCTGTTTATCTTCTATCACCTCTCCTTTGCATTTTTAATGACCTTACACAAAGTAGTTCTTTTCTTTAAAAGTGAGGAAAAAAAAAAAAATTATCCTGTTATTCTGACATGGACCCCAATACCTGGAGCTGTTTTACCAAGGTTCTGGTAATTTTCCTGGCTTAACAGAAAATTTCTGTCATTGAGGATTTCCTACATCTATTGAACATTTATCTGTGTTACTTGGGATGTTAAAATTAACAATAATAAAGGTATCCTATCAGTTGCATAGGTAACAAAAATTCTTCTGTTTATATAGAATAGCACAACATAGACAAACAGGAGGCTGTATGAATAGCTGTATATTTTACTATATTCTCTGCATACTTACCTATTTAGCACATTCTGCTTTACATGCATTTTGTAGACTTTTATTTTTGTTGTATTAAGAGAAGTTACATATTTCTGGTTAAAAAAAAACCCTCAAACAACAAACATTCCAAGCAAACTGATAATCTCATCCATGAAATCTGTTTTAAAAATTTGTACAGCTTCAAAGAATGTGATTCAGGTAATGAAGACAGACATTCACACATGCATATTTAAAGATATTAATTTTATCTTCGTAGACAATTTTAATTAGTTTTAACCATGTGGAGGTTTCAGTGTATTAAAATGCAGTGAGAGTGGTTTAGAACTGCTAACAGATTGAGAATACGAGAAAACGAAGTTCTGATTTAGAGTTAGAGCTTTTCATTTAATGATAACTTTAAAGTAAGATGAGTGTGTTTGATTGGGTTTTCTTTTGTTGTGAAATAGGAAGCTTACCTGTGTTAGTAGTACACTGCACACATTTTAAGATGGTTTATGCTATAGCATTTAAAAACACGGAGAGAGCCAAACAAACAAAATTGGTTCAACATGGAGAAAAGAGATAAAATCAACAAGAGCAAATAATGAGCAAATTATTCATAGATTGATGAATTTTGTAACTAAAAGAAACTATTCTGATCATCAAATACAAAGTACGCAAGGGAACACCCTCCCAAACATAAAATTTAGAAGGAATCAATGCCAACCAATGAAAAGAAAACATAACAAGTTTTATACTGTGGTGGGTTGATCCTGGCTGGACCCCAGGTGCCATGAAGCCACTCATCACTCCCCTCCTCAGCAGGATAGGGAGAGGAGAAAATAAGATGCGAAAAAACCTTGTGGGTCAAGATAAAGGCAGTTTAATAAAGCAAAAGTGAAGGGCGCATGCAGAAGGAAAAGAAGACAAAAGATTTATTCTCTACTTCCCATCAACAGGAGATGTTCAGCCACTTCCCGGGATGCAGGGCTTCAGCATGTGTAGCGGTTGCTCCAGAAGACAAATGTCGTAAATAATGAATGCCCATTTTTCCTCCTCCTTTCTCCTAGCTTTTATTGCTGAGCTGAGGCCATATGGTATAGAATATCCCTTTGGTTGGTTTGAGTCAGCTGCCCTGGCTATGTCCCCTCCCAAAATCTTGCCCACCCGCAGCCTACTGGTGAGGGGACAATGTTGGAGAGACAGCCTTGATGCTGTGCAAGCACTGCTCAGCAGTAGCTAAAACACTGGTGCGTTATCAACACCTTTCTAGCTACCAATACAAAGCACAACATGATGAGGGCTGCTATGGGGAAAATATGTTCTCGGACCAATAGGATGGGGAAAGATCTTCATATCTACAGCTGCAGTTCATATACATTTGAGCATGTATGTTCCAATAAAGTCAGTAGGATAACGCATGAAGTTAGAAACAGGTGTCTAACATAAATAGCTTTGTTGAGTTGGATTTTATTTTAAAAGAAACTAAATTAATGGCATAAACTAGTTGTGAAAGAAAACCTGTACTTTCTTTAAAGGGGAAAAATGTTTTGTAGTGTGTCACCACCTGCTAAAAGGCAAAGATGAAGAGACTTATACTATCATTCACTTGTTTATTTCATTTCTGTAGCAACCATCTTTACTCTACCTTGTCTGACCCGAAGGTCTTACATCTTTCCAGAACCCCAAGATTATGGTTTAGTTCTCTGAGGTTCTTTTTCCCCTTTCCCTGGCAGCAATGGAGAAGCAGGAAGCTGGAGGGAAGGAGACAGAAGAAGAGACAATATTTGCATCAGGAAGAATTACTTTCATTTATATGAATGAAATTTCTTGTAATTTGTAAACTGTAAATTTGTAAATTGTAATTAATAAATTTCTTCTAATATCAAGCTTCAGAATATTACAACCAAGTGCTAGCCTTTTGTACATTTTTTTACTCAGATTTGGGATATTAGCAAAAAGACAATAGTTTGAATTTTGCTTCCTTTCCAAATTGTTACTTGTATGCCAGCACAACCTCAGCAGGTAAAATTGGTCCAAGTCTTCAAGTCTTCCCTTGGTTGTCAAGTCTTTTGATTAAATAAGTAAAAATCAGCATTTAGATCTTTTTCTCCCACATAGTTTGGAGGGCACTGTACAGTCACTGAACAAGCTTCTAAGATTTTACTATCTGATTATAATCTATGGCAAGTTGCTTGTATGTCCTTATCCTTTAAAAGCAGTATTGCCTTGGCGTTCTCACATAAAATTTTGTTTGGAATCTTAGTTACGATTTAAGGGTTTGCAAGTAACTTCCTATTCTTTTCTTCAATCACAAATTTATGGCCCCAAAAGATACACAATCTACACAGTTCTCATGCTTGCCCGCAAATCTATTTCATTCTCCATAAAATCGTCCAGATTGATGTGTACAGAATTATCCCTTCCTAGTCCCCCTCTCTCAAACTTTAGAAATGGCTCCAGTTGTGGTCCAGATTTTCTCAATTACAGCAGAGAAAGTGACACTAATTTCAACTGAACCTGATGGGTATGGTAACCTTTTTTATTCTCTGAATGCATCGTATTAATATTATTTCAGTGATGCCCTTCCTAGTGAGTTGCAATGGTATCAAAGTTTGGCCACAATCCTGAATCTAAATAAGCCACACATATAGTTCTTCTAGTACTCATTTCCTTGACAGCCATCTTATCTGATAATACTTTGACAAAATACACATACAGTCACCACTCGTCACTCATTAAATCAAATTCAAAGTAAACTATTTGGTCTTCTTTGGTATGATATCTCTTGATCAGAACGAAAGAAGTATCCTGGCATACCTGGGTGCTGTTCATTTAGTTGGACAGTATCATGGTGTTTTAATCACGGAATTTTTACACCCATTTGACTGAGGGAGTTCAATTCCAGTTAAGGAAGTAAAATCCTAGGTCTTGGCTAGGCATTTCTGTATATGACCACACCTCACAAAACTTTCAGGGGCTTTTACAGTCAAAATATTTTTCAGTCATGTGGGAACTTCTATCACAGCTGCTGCACCAGACTACCTAAACAGTAAAAATATACTTATAATATATTATTTACCAAATACCTCACAAGAGCATTAAATGCAATCTTTAGGAATATAATTTTCCTATTTGTATTATTTACTGGGAGAAGCAAGAAACAATATATGGGACATTTACGTATACACAGTTTACTTTCTCAGTGTTGTGTATTCTAACTGACTATTAAGTTGCCTATAATGTGAATAAGATCCACCACTAATATACAATCATGGAGTGACATCTCAGCATATGAGATACTGGGATAATCCGGGAAGAGAAAATACCTTTTAAAGGTTTAAAGACTTCACTACCGATAACACATTAATCTTCACAGAAGAAAGTAATGCTGATGTTAAATAAGAGTCCTTTTAATCTAGCTAATGTCCACTTTCTCAACAATTTACACAACAGTAAAAATATTCTTTAGGTTTGACTACAAAACATAACTTTGATTGTAGTCAGTCTTTAAAATTGGCGAGATAATTAAAATAACAAAACATGACATTAAGTTTATCAGTTTTAATAAAATTTCAGAGTAATAACTGAAAAGAAAGCACTTTAAGATGTTTGATACAATATATCCTAAAATGATATTTAAAAATTTAAATCTCATTGGCATAGATATGGATTATTAAATGATTAAGTGAAGTATCTGGGTAACCCAATTAAAGAAGTAACAATATATGAAAAATAAAAAGTTGGTGGAAGCTTATACTAAGATACTGGAGGGTTATATGGTAGATCTGATCCATCTCTCAGTAATATTTTCACTGAAGAAAAAGAAGTAAACATTGATTTTTAAATTATATTAAAGAAAGATTGTGAGCACTAAGGAAGTCAGGAAGACTAAAAGCAGTCAGAAAATAGAAACTACTTTTGAAAAGGTAAGCTGCTACATAAGAAAAGGCCTAAACCAGACATTTTCTGACAGATGAAGAATTCACCTGTCCTTAGTACCTGGAAAACTTACAAAGAAAGAATTCATGGAGGTTTCCAATAATCCACTTATATGTGATTATGTGGAGGTATAAAAATATTGTTCACCATGTATTTGCTCTGGATACTAAATGCTAGAGCTGGTGAGGTTATTTTTGAACAGGTTTTATCAGGAAAAAAACCTGACTGAATTGAACTGAATTATTGTTTGGGAACATGTAGTTTACATCAAAAATACCGATGAAAATCAGAAAGGCTGATAGGCTGACCAAGCAGCCAGCTGCTAGTTTATCTGATTTTCTGCCAGTATGTTCACCAGCTATCTTGCCAATTGGACCCCAGGCTGGTGAGCTGGCTAGAAACCAGGCAGAATGCTTGGCTTCTCAGCTTGCCTACTACCCAGCTGTCCTCCTTGGCTGGTGTGAAACCTGGCTAATTCCTCAAGTTACCACCAGCCCAGCTGGCTTTTCTGAGCAGTCCAAAGAGTTCCTTAAGTTGTCTTGATATTTGGCATCCTGAGCTGTCTGACCTCCTTGTTAGTCACCCAGCTACCTTGCTCATGTGCTCTCAAGTGTCTCTGCTCTGTCACAAGCTGGAAAGTTGTTCTTACGTCTGGTTGAGTACCTGGCCTGTCGGTAGGCTAACTCTCCAGGTATCTAGGTGGGGATAGGCTGGTTGGTAAGCATTGAAACAGATTGTTTCATTTCACCAGCAATTCTGTAATGTTGACATTTTGCTCTCCATAGGAATTAAACAAAATACTGACATCTAGAACTTCCGATAATATAGATGCAAGTTATAATTTTTTTCTTTCGGATACCTATACCTTATGATATACATACATATTGTATGAAAAATAATAAAAGAAAAGCTAATTTTGTCGTCAATATAAATATGGTAAGATAAAAAAGGTGCCTTGTGAAGCAATATATTAAACTAATATCAATAATAGACAAAATATTCTGTGAACTGATTTATTTAATTATTAATTAAAGGAGGGTCAGCAGTAATTATGAACTCTTCACAACGACATACTAAGGTTTGTTTATCAAAAAAGGGCATAAATTGCAAAGTCACTGCAGTATTCCTGGTGCCGCAAAGTATTCTCAAGTGCTTTTGTAAGTGATGCTGCATTCAGCTAAAAGGTACACTATTTATTGAGATCAAATGTCATTTTAAAAATAATGGGCTATTTACTTTTGCCTATTCAATGGAATTTTTCAATTCATTTTGTAATTCTAGTAATGGCATTTTTCCTCAAATACATCTTATACATTCCTGATAAGAGGTGGTAGCAAATGGATGTTGCATTTTATTCATATGTTGTATTCATTATTTGCCATTCATTTTCTCTCTTACTAAGGAAGTAAAAATGGAACTTACATTTCCTGTGACCTTCTATGAATAGAACAGATGTCGAGGAGTCTCCACTGCTTGAAGATCTGTCTGTGGCAGTTTTCATTTCTCTTGCATTCTCCCTCATTCCTTTCAAAACCGGGATTACAGAGTCAGTGTTAAGAATACAGAAACAGTGTATAGTTCAATAGCACAGATTTTTAAATAGCTTCATTCAAAACAACCAAAATGTACAGAAATCAGCACAATTAATTTTGTAAAACACTTTTAGAATTATGTTTAATGACCTGGAGAATTAAGCACAGATTTTGTGCCATACTCCAGTGAAAACCAGCATTCAACCAAAAATCTTTACTACAAAAAAAAGGAAATTTCTAAGAAAAGATTCTTCTTCTTTCTTTTTCCAAATGTCTATAACTTTCTGAAAGAAACTTAAGTTTTCTAAGAGTTTTGTTGTTAGGAGATTTATTTGCCAGCATATTACTGGCAAAAGGTTTCAGGGCTCCTCTGTAATTTTAAACTTTGGACATCTACTCCTCAAAATATAGGAGCTGTTACTGAGGAGTCATATTCCTGGAGGAAATTTGCATACCACTGCTTTAAATGAAAAATACATGGCTCATTTTAACAGATGTTGTAGAATTTGATTCGGTGGATGTTTGCTAATTCATAACAGCAGGTAATTTGCACTAGTACCTTACAACATCAGTCATTTCTGTGTTTTGAACAAATAATTCACGTTTAAATAAATTTTCCAGATGTGAAATTCTATTGAGTAAAGGAGAATTAAGAAGGAAAAGAGGAAATAACTACTTACAAGGAAAATCGAGATTAATCAAAAAATTAGAATAAAGATGTTTTAAACTGTATAATAAGAGAAGAACTTTTAACTGAAATCTTGATTATGTATCATAATAACACAAAAGAAGAAATATGTTGTTTCTGCTAGCTCTACTACAGTAACTGAACAGTTCTTTGTTTTGAGCTTCAGGTACCACTGAAACGGAAATGTTTTTAGAGCCCCTACTTTTGGATCCCAGGAAGAATGACAATCTGAGATATCCTTTCCTGTGTACTGCAACCCAAACCAATTTACTTTCTAAAAGCAGTTTGATTTTTCCCTTACTGTAGTGCTATCAGATAGCAACGTGCTCTCTGGGGACTCCATTCATGCTGAGATTGCACCAAACAGTGATTGCACTGCTGAATCAGTCTGTAATCAATCTTACATCCTACAGATCTCCTTTAGTATTTTTTCTGTGATCACTGTCTAATAGGAAACATAACATGTTAAAGAATAATGAAGCTTCAATCTAATTGTATTTTTGCTGGAGAGCCTCTGGGCACCCTTTTGCAGCCTCTAATGAAATGATTCTAACAGTCCATGTTTATCCACATGGTTTATAGAAAGGATATATGATTAATAAGATTTCTCTTTAGTGTAAGCATATGTTAATTTTCAATATGTTATTTAGCACCTTTTCCAGTCTTTGTGCACTTATTTATCTGGTTTTTACTATATTTACAATTTCTAATTAATAGTTATTTTTTTCTGTCTTATATGAGGTGAACTTTTACTTTCATCAGTTCAGTGAGTTCATTAACACAGTTTGCCTTCAGAGCACATTCATTGCATGATGAAAGTAAAAGATAATTCTAAAAACACTCATCTATCACTAAGCCAAAATCGTGTTTCAATAAACCATTTATGTTTTAATTCCTATTATTCATTATTTTTGATACATTTCCTACTTTGACAAAATATTATATTAATAAAATAGTGAATGAGAAATGAGAAAGTATTTAGTTAAAAGTGTATCAACATCTTTAATTGGTTTTTATTATTTTTACTGTAAGTCATAAAATGCCTGTAAGCTTCCAAAAAATAATATAGTATCAAGTTCAGTAATAAAATATCACTGTATCTAAAGGGAAGATGACCAAATTTTGGTCAATATTCTGTTAATTTTCATACAGTAATGGATATATTGTATTGTTGATTTAGGGTAAAATAAGAAAAAAATTTACAAGATACTGTTTAAAAAGTTGTGCTGTTTTTTTTTTTTTCTTGGCTGAAAATGCAGGATAACCATGTTCAAAGTAGACAGTCCCCTTCAGAATTATTCTTAATGCCTTTGGGGTTTTGTGTGTGTTTTATTGTTGTTGCAATATATCTTCGTGAGAGTGCTTGTTACATGTTAGAATAACAACACTGTTGTTGTTTGTGTGTCCCATCACTATTTTGCTCCTTCTTTCTGATATTGCCTGCTCCAAAACTCGAATTTTTTTCTCATTTCTGATAGTTCACAAAGTATACATTTCAGATGGTAAAATGTTAGGAAACATATCCACATTTATAGTCTTGATGGAAACTGTAGGAAAACAAAACTTTTAAGGTGAGTGGAAATGCAAATTCCCTTTTTCATGCTTGATGTCTTCTGTTTTGGAGAAAATGTTTCCCTTCAAAGCCAACATTTCCAATCAACGTTTGAGATACCTGACTCTCTTATTGTGCCTGCAGTTTTCTGTGGTTTAATTTTCATGTGTACAAATCTCCAGAGTTAGGCTGTCAAAATATATACGGATGCTTGAGGAAAATTCAGATGTGAAAAATCTGAGCACAACATTGAAAGTATTGAACTCTTATCAGCTTTAAAACAGAAGAGCTCTGTGTTCCAAAAGTAATATGGTCAATGGAGCTGTGCTGATTTTTAGAAGCAGAAGATCTCAGACTAAATTGCTGGAGTTTGTAATAAAAAAAAATATTTAGCATGTTTCAAACTTCAAAGTAATACCAGCCATCTCACTAAATTGCTTTCCATGAGGTTTTATCAACTTTTGCATTGCTTCCTGAGACAGTCTATTTCAAACGTTCTGAGAAAATACATCTTGAAGTTGGCTATTAGAAATTGCAGGAACTGGGCATTTTTATTTGATGTGTATTGTTTGAAAAATTTTAAATCTGGAATATATGCCTGTGAAAACACAGATTTACAGGAGCACAAATGTGTGTATATAAATATGAATATGAACATATATATTCATACATGCATATGTATACACTTATGCTTTTCCCCTCTGTCTTGCTTGATAAACATAACTGTTCTTTTTTAAGTAATTCATAGAATCGTAGAATTGTTTGAGTTGGAAATGACCATTAAAGATCACATAGTCCAACCCTCCTGCCATGGGCAGGAACATCTTCCACTACATCAGTTTGCTCAAAGCCTCACCCAGCCTGACCTTGAACACTTCCAATGGCAGGGCATCCACAACTTTTCTGAGCAACCTGTTCCAGTGTCTCACCACCCTCATTGTAAAAAAATTTCTTCCTATGTCCAATCTAGACCTACCCTCAATTTAAAATTGTTGCCCCTTGTCCTGTCACTACGCACCATAGTAAAAAGTCTCTCTCCATCTTTTTATAAACCCCCTTCATATACTGAGAGACCTCAACAAAGTCTCAATGGAGCCTTTTATTCTTCAGGCTGAAGAATGCCAAATCTCTCAGCCTTTTATTTCCCATTACCTCTATCCACCCCCACCCCTCAAAGCGTGTATCTTCCTGACACTCCCAATTTTTAATATCTTCACTTTCTTCCCTCTGTCATTGATTAATGTGCATCACTTCTTGTGGTGGGTTGATCTTGGCCAGCTGCCAGACACCCACCAGCCACTCTCTCACTCCCCCTCTTCAGCAGGGCAAGCATGTAAGAGCTCATGGCTCAAGGTAAAGACAAGGAGATGGCTTACCATTTACTGTTACAGACAAAACAGAAAACTTGGGAAATTTATGGAAAATTAAGGTAGATTTGGATAGTAAGAACAAAAATAAATTGAAACCAACATCTTTCCACAACCCTCCCTTTTTTCAGGCTCAACTTCACTCCTTCATTCCCAACTCCTCTACCACCCCCTCTAGTTGTTTTCTCCTGGTATGAAGTACTCTGATCAGTCATATAGTCTGAGTAATCTTCATGTAGTGATGATATGAATTAATAAGGACCACTTACAGGATGATAATATGCTCTGAATCAAGACTGAAATTTGTAGTGAAAGTTTTATTTATGCAGGTTAATACGTAGTGTAGGAAGAGTGCTATTTACTATTCAGTGTCTAAAATACATCAGAACACGCTATATATTGTATGAACGTTAGTATTTTAAAGAAATGGGGGATATCACTTTGAGTTCAGAGATTTTATTCAGCTTCTTTGCTAGCTAAAGATCTGACAAAAATGCTGTACCACACTTCAATAACATCCTCTCATCTCCTCCACATCTTAGTGCAGTTGTGCCAGCAAGTATTTCTCTACAGCAGAGCATTCTTTCTAAAACTTTTCATATGTTTTATATTGCTAAAGTAAGGGATTAAAGAATTTTCTGCTGTATTAGTAAGAAATACTTGTTTTTCTGTGCATCTATGTTGTGTATTTTGGAAGAAAAAAAAAAAAAAAAAACCAAAAAAACCCCACAAAATCCTCTACTTGTAATGAACAAGTTGAGAAAGAGTTTCTCTGGTTCTTTTAAAATTAAAATGTTATTGCAGTTTCCCTCGTATTGTAACATAAGGGAAATGTTCTAATATTATTAATGCTCTGTAATACACTCTTTTGTTCTTATTATATGATGCATTCCTTCAAATCAGTTTTATTGACTTGTAGTTTATAATACGTTTTTTACAGAACTTTAAAAAATAATCTTATTAGCTAAGAATTTTAGTCATATTCTTAACTGCTGTAAAAACACCTCTCACCAAAAAAAAAAAAAAAAAAAACCAAACACCAAACCCAAAAGGCAAAAAGGACATTTCTTTTGCAGCTCCTGCAAATATAATAATTCATGCATTTGACAGCAAACTTTCTGCCTGCCTGCATCCCTTAGTACATTACCTGGACCTCTGACTTAATTGTTTGAAACACGTTCAGATGCACTAAATTACACTTCCATCTGAAACGGTACCATTAAATGCTACAAAAGATTGCACTCTGATGAAACCATTTCATTTTTCACTGGATCACATCTAACATTTCAATGTAAGTGCGATATCTCATTTACCTATACGTCTGAGCTCTGAAAAGGTTGAGTTTTGTTTGGTTTTGTTTTTTCCTACTTGTAGCAAAGCTGGATATGAAAAAGTTTAGAGTCTGTTGCAAGATATTAATAGGGCTTTATTGTTATCTACTCATGGTGAAAACCTGTAATAATTTCAAAGAGAAAAACAAACAAACTCAAATACAGCTGGCTGTCTTGCCTTTTCCAGACTAATTGCTAGTATAATACATGTTTTGTTTCTGGAAATTACATAAAGGGATTACTTTTTCATTTAGGTGTAGTTTCTTCATTGTTGTAATTTATCACAAAGTCTTAGTATAAAAATCAGTGCTCTTCACAGAGGTATTTATCTGCAGTCTAATCACAATCTTTTATTTCTTAACTTTACTGTTGGTAGTGGCTGTTGTCTGATCAAAACACAATGCTCTTTTGGTAAGAAGGGGTAAAAGTCTGAAAAAGGTAAAATGGTACATAGATCTGTTACGTAGTTGGTCACAATTTTTGATGATTTCACTATTTCAAAGTTTCAAATTGAGTATTTCCAATAGAAGATAAAAAATGTGAAAGGTCAATGAAAGGTAATATTTTTAAAAACACTGATAAAAGAAAGCATGAAAGAATTGTCTCAAAGTGTAAAAAGAGTTAAGTTCACATGACCAAATTATGGAAAAAAACATTATTTTCTCAGCAATACTGATCTTGAGCTAGTACCCATCTACAAATAAAATCATAGTTAGAGGATGTTGAGGAATATAATTTTATCAGAATGAGACTCTTAGTCTTCTGTTTTTTTATTTTCCTAAAGAAACAAAAAACCTCCAAAAACACACAGTAAAAACATTTCAACACTTTTTCTTTCTTACAAGACAACTTGTAGGAATAAAGCTGATATGCACAGTTCTCTGGTTTTTTTAGTCCAAAATCCCAACTGGATTTTTTTAGATTGCTGTTCAAACAGTTATAGTATTTAGCACCAGATGAGAAGGCATTACATAAGTTTAAGAAACATTTCATCTTGGTGTTTCAGTGTTTGTCTTCATGAACATCATAGAATTTTGTAAGAGGTCTTTGTTTTATTGAATTTGGTGATGATTACTATTAATAGGTGCCAGTATTGATTCTTTAAGCACTGATTCTGTCAACTGACTGATATTGTACAAGAAACAAAATGAAGGTAGCTGCTGACCCTGCAGCTGGAGATTTAACTACTTGAGAAGTTTATAAAGTTGATTAAGCTTGAGAATTGTAAAGGTTTTTGTATCTTTGTGTGGCCACTAAGTAATAAATGACTATACCCTTGTTAATCTGCGGGGTGAGTTGTTAAGTCAAGTTGCTTGTTATGTAATTTTCGTGTGTAGAACATTAGCCTGAAAGTATTATGAACTTACAGTTATGGAAAACTTTCCGGAAAACTTTTCAGATACATCAGTTTGTACTCTTTCTCGTACAGACAAATATTTATTTTACTCTTTGCAGTTCAACGGCATTCACTTATCCGCTTAGTTTCATATCCATTACTGTATAAGCAAATATATACTTATATTACTAGTTTCTTTTTCCATAAGTACTTACCCTCAAAATCAGATTGATTTGTAAGTTTCAGGGTTCTGTAGGTGTCTTCTGTTATTATTTCTTATTATTTAGTGTATTCTATGTTTTTCAGCTGTATTTCCAGACACAAAATTTTAAAATGATTTATGTATCTTTTGACCTTGTTTTTATTCTTTGACATTAGAGTGAAATCTGATTAATTTTCCTATCTTTAAGTTACAACAGTAATGTTGATCCTAACTGTGACAGCTAAACCAAAGTATCTTTCTATTTCTTGGATCAGCACTGTGACTAGCAATATGTTCCCTCTGTCATTTTCAATCTTTATGCCAAAGATTGTTTCAGAATAATTAATCTGAGAGTCAATAGAGAAGCACAGATACATGCACTGCTCTATCCCAAACTCCTGCATGTTATAGACTATAGGTTTTAACTAGCAATTTCTACAATGATTGTAAATGACTATTTATTATTTATGCAATTAAAACATTTTATCTATGCACTAATGTTAGTAAACTAACTGCATATCTGCAAATGCCTATAGTTACAATAATGCAGGAGAGCCACTAAGTGCCTCTGGGATAGAAAAGCAGTGATCCTGACATTTTGCACAGTGTGATCAAAGTTCTAGTAGTTATTGCAGAAAAGGTTTTAGACAACTGGTCTGTTAGGAGGATATGGGCAAAAACAGTCTGAAATGTTCATAGCTTAAATATAAATCACAGAAACAGAAATTAATGAGGACTAGATTAGTGCATTTGCTGCTGTTCATGCTTGTGGTGTGTTTGTGCAAAGCAATTCTCTCTTAGGGGCAAGACTGTTAGAAAAATCAAATTTTAATGTATTTTAATTACTTGCTTTGGATAATTATTATTAATCAATAAATAAAATAGTGGTGCATATTTATTTAGCCACTTTTCTCATATTCTTTGGAATGTGTTATAATTACATTCATTTTTCTAAAGATACTACTAAGAAACAAATTGTTGTGTTTCTTTGATTGGAATCACCACTGCAGACACATCTTTGTTTTGGTTGAAAACCAATAGCACAAAAGCAGAGTGTTATGCTCGAATTCCCAATACTGTTGTCTAGAGCTTTTGACTTCACCATACAGGGGTTCTGAAATCACTTCTTTAAGTGCAGGTTGCAAAGATCAAGAGGAAACACTTGCATTGTTCAACTCAAACATTGTTTTCAGGAGTATTTGAGAGTATCATCCACGGTAGTACCAATAGTGTTAGGAAATAAATAGGCTTATTTAAACAAGTAAGACAGTAGATTCCAAAAGGCGGTTTCTTGTTTAATTACCATCTGTACACTTTTGAAGAAGAAATGCCTACACATTATGAGGTATCTTGTGCTTTTTTGGTGCATAAGAAACATAAATGGAAGTAAAGATCACCTTCCTAACTTCTAAGAAGATGGGAAATTGAACTGCCACATGGTGCAGACAGGAAAGTCATCTTGGGCAGTGTTTTCATAACAAAGTGGGCTTGGTACACTAGTTAGAGGATACTGTTGATCCGAATTTCCAGTCATGTATCTGGTGTCCTTTCCTGGGTATTAGACATGTTCCTGGGGAAACCGGCTCTGGGAGCAATGGATTCAGAATATCATATGGCTTAGAAGTAATAAAGTGGAAAACCAACTTTTTCTCAATAGTAGCTAAGAATAATAAACAGAAATTTCACCTGCAACACTTCTGAGATATTTTGCTTTTATTTATAACATTGGAAAAAAAAATCACTTTGGGAAAATACATAATACAGAGAGATTGTCCATTCAAAGTTTACAGCAAGAAACTTGTAAGGAATTTGTATGTAAGAGTACAGTTCCATACTCACATGTTGAATGCTTCTTTTTAAAGCTGTAGCTTTACAATATATCTTACTGAAGGATTACCTCTTACTGCAGTAAAGGGAAATGTTTTCTATCCAAACCCAAAATTTTTGGACATATGTTGTTGGATACATCTTATGTTTGACTGTTAACACTTTATAGGAATGACAGTTTAAGAGGTTGAAGATGTGTAGACCTTAAATTTTTATTGTTACATGAAATTTTTTTTTGAGACTGCCTCTTCAAGCCCACTGCTTCCATTTGAAGGGCCCTGAGAGAAAGCATAGTCTGTGAGTAGTCCAGAACGGCTGTCCCTATGCACAGATGCAGAACCACACAACACAGAAAAAAAGAAAGAGAAAGAGGAAAAGGAAAAGGAAAAGGAAAAAGGAAAAGGAAAAGGAAAAGGAAAAGGAAAAGGAAAAGGAAAAGGAAAAGGAAAAGGAAAAGGAAAAGGAAAAGGAAAAGGAAAAGGAAAAGGAAAAGGAAAAGGAAGAGGAAGAGGAAGAGGAAGAGGTTTTTCTTTTTCTATCTACAGTAACTTCCTTGCAAAACTGTAGAATTACACCACATTTTGGTGTGAGCATGCTGTATGGAAAGACTGATCATATTTGTTCTTAACAATCCCAAGATTTTTTGGTTTAACTATGATGTATTCAGAGGATTTTCAACGTTTTCATAGAGAAAAAAACAGTACTCTCTCATTGTGAATTTTGTTTCCATGGATGATAAGAGATATTAGTTTCACTCTTCAGAATTTCTGTATCTAAAAGAATTTATACTACTTTCTATTAAATGGTAAAGGTTACTTTTCCTCAAGAAAATTAGAACGTAATTCTAACTATGTGAGTAACTATGTTCTAATTTATCTTGCATGGGAGAGAAACAGACTTTCAGACACCACATTTCTTGAAAAGTTTAAAGTTGGAAAAAGAAAAATAAAAAGCTTATTGGATTTTTTTTGTAGAACTCTCTTCCTTATTTCTAAATATTAATCAACACTGAAATAAAGTCATATGTCTTTAACCAGTGTGAAGTGTGTTTTTAGATAAGATTCCTTAGGCCACATAATACAGGAAATCAGACCAAAATGTCTTAACATACTTTTTATGTTATAAAATCCATAAACTCAGAGAAAGAGAAAAAAAGAAAGAAAAAAAAAGGTGTAAGGCTAGAATTTTCTAATGTTCATATACAATTGCAATCTTAATTTAAACATGCAAGTATAAAGCAGGTACCTAAAAATTATGCAGAGAACTTCAGGTACGTCTAGACCTGAATTAGGTTGATTACCTCACTGTTTCTCTGTCCTTTCCTCAATTTGTTTATTATGAACATTTTTCTTTCTTGTCCTTTTTGTTTATCTACTTTTTGATGAGTTTTAATGTAATATTTTCTCACTCCATTTAAATCCATGTTTTTTCCAGAAATTCTTCTAAAAGAAATGTGAACCAAATACTAACAAAAGATAAGTCCAAGTTTCAGTCCAATGCAGTTTCAGTAGATTAATGTACAAAACTGAATTGCACAGTTTCCTACCCCAAATCTACTCTCCAGACAAAAAAGCTTGGCATACCCATTATACACACCGGTAATTTTTATTCTCAGTTTATGTGGTTTGTTTTTGTCTATTGTAATAAAATGTGGTGTGTGGGAAAAGAGAGTGTTCCAGATATTCTTTTGGCTTTAACTAAATTCTTGTTTTATCAGACTGGGTACAAAGCATTCACTTTGAAAGCTGGAGGTGGTTTTATTCACAGTGGTGCCTTGTCTCATAAAATTAATTGCTCAGACATGTTCTGTAGTACACTAAGCAAATCCTTGATGACTTCTAGAGGCTTTACAATACCCGAGAAAATGTCACAGTCTTCTGTGGTATATTACACTTGTAATAGTAGCGTCAGTAGTAATAGAACTATAGCTGCAGTCATTATAATCAAACTGTAAAGATAACGACACTGTGGAAATATATTTTCTTTCTCCCCAAGGGTAGCTTTAGAGGACTGTTCTACAAAGGGCTCTATGTACATATCTGAAATGACTGGTGAGTTTCCTCCTATAAAATATTGTGACTATCACAGCACAGAGCTGAAGAAGCTATATACAATCTGTGCCTACCAAGGACTTTCGGAATAGGTTTCCTTAAGATGTCTGTAGTGTCTACAAGAAGATAAAAGTTCAAAAATAACATTATTTAAGGAAGGAGACAAAAAAGGCAAAGTACTGAAAGACAAACCTCAACAAAACATGATATTAATTGATGCCCACACAGGTTGGAAGTTAAAACACTGAAAAATCAAGTTTCCCAAAACAGAGAATAAGCCCGTTCTAACATTTGGGTTGAATCAAGTAATTATCTATAATTTACTATATAAATCTGACTATAATACTTGAAGCAGCCTCAGTACAGAATATTCACCTAGATAGTTTTGTGTTTTTTCTTCCAAATCTTCATTTATACAGTGCACAGTCTTTACTTTTTTTCATCAAAAAGACAGGATCAAATACATAAAGATAGGTGATTTTGTGAAAGGCAATGAGATGAGGTTCACAAAGACTCTCAGGCATGACAATGATCACTTTCATAATGATTAATTCTCTGTCTGGCTCTGTGAATTCTCAAAGCCAGTTATGGATACTTAGGTTTCCAACTGTCACAGAAACCTTACATTTTTTTTCCTGCACAGTGGAGCATCTTCAACAAGAATGATGAAGGACACTCTCTTCTTCAGCCTTGCCTATTTGTGATTAACTGATTTTTTAGGAGATGTGCACTGATATTATTTCAGACCAAAAAGAAACTCAAAGTTCGTACTGCTGAGTAAATAGTTATTGATTTAGCATAGTAAGATAGTTTCTATCTTTTTTCATTGATGTCTTGGAAGCAAAGAGGGATGTATTTTGCAGGAGGTGTTTGGCATGGCATGACCACATTTTTATTTAAACCAATGAATCTTAGTTGGCTTTAGATGAAATATAGACCTAGAGCTGCCCAACTCTGACAAAATGACTTCAAAAAACAACAGCACTTTCAATGCTTAAGTAACTTTACAGCCAAAACTCTTATGCTTCTAGACTGTCAAGTATGCAGGCAGCTTTGCGGCATTGTTGCTGATTTTTAAATGGGACTTCAATTCCAACTACACTGAAAGCTCTGAAGTGCTCCTTTTCTTTTGGCTCACAGACTTAGCTGAGGACTCAATGGGGGAAGAAAACAAGCCTATAAAACAAGGTCATTTACTTGTGAAGAGGAAAAACAGGCAGTAATGCCTTTGACTTCAGTCTCCTGAAGTGCCAAAAAAGGCAAAGATCAAAAATAGAAGAAAAGAATAAGAAAGAATAAAAGTGAAGTAAATAACAAAACCAAAAAATATCATATGCAAATTTAAGGCAAACAACCTATATGCGTAGTTTTTAAACTGAGCATTTCTTCCCCACTGAAACACACAGTTTGTTTGCCCTGGTGGAGGAAACTGTCTATTAAAGTATTAGATAGCAACCAGTAAAAATAACTTGTTACTAAATACATAAAGCTATCATATTTGGGCATTTTTAAGACTTTAGGCCCTAGAAATATTGTGATAACCCAGGACCCCCCCCCAGCCTTTTTGGATTTTATATATGATAAAGAATACAGAATAAACAATACTGCAAAAATTCACTGGCAAAAGTGCGATAAATTGCTCAAACTAAAGTTTTTCCCAACTATGTAACAAGTAATCAGAACATTTACATTATGAGTTTAGGTCTCCATTTCCAAACCAAGTGTAATATAATATAAAAACATCAATCTATTATGAATTATTATGGTAACATGTATTTTCCCATAGCATTTGCAAGAATATTAAAAAATAATTAATAAAAATACCTGAGAATGGGAAGACTGACACCATTTTGTCATGTTGTTATGCTTTTCGGTGTTCCTTGCATCACGCTTTACATTTATGAATGGACTATAGACTACTTTTAATAAACAAGTAAGTTCTATAAGAAGTCTTCTTCCTCAATGAATAACTGGTAGCAGTTCAGTGTATACTATCTGCTGGTAGAGACAAATAAGGAGATGCAAATGCTTTTCTCTGGGTTAACATATCACACCAATAACCTGTTAAAGAAGTTTGACCTTTATGTGACATGGTAACTATACTTTTTTTGCAGCTAGGAGTGCTTATTTGTGCATCTCTGTCATCACTCTCAGCATGTCAGCCAAGCTAATGATGCAGCAAAATGCTTTTGCTGTTTTTGATGCTGCTGTGTGAAATTGCTGTCTTAAGGAAAAAGCCACTGATTTTTTCCAAAGGATAGAGCCTATGTGCCCTTGAGCACATGCAGGTAGCCTCAGAATAGATTTGCAGAATATTTCTGTGTGATTAATACTGTGAAACCATAACTTCCTTTATTTATTTGGCAGATTTGTGAGATTTTTAATGGATCTAGATCCAGTATTTCCACAAAGCACTGATATTGGCTTGTAAATGAACGACATGTTGCTAAGCAGTGCACTTCATACCAAGAGGCAGCCAGCACTGGAGTGACCAGTATTAATACCAACAGCTATTGTGAATTAGAGAGCAACAGCACATGCATTCATAGAAGACTAAAATTACCAACCTAATCATATTCAAATATGAAGCAAGACGGTTCAATTGTTATTTATATTGGTGGATATTTCTATAAGTAAGGCTATATTCTGCCAGCTGACCATGAATAAGGATGATCTACATAAGTTTAACTGGAAACTGTTACTTAGAAGGAGAAATGAATAACAGAAAATCTTAAAGAGCTGTCTCCCTCTATGCTAAACTGCCATTAATCCTTAATGAAATAATGTTAGGTTTAAAATCGCTCAGAATCGGACCCTCACAATTTAAAATATCTTTTAGACAACAGCTGTAAAAGTAGGAATGTGAGTATATGTAGTACATATGAGGATCATATACAAAAAAAAAAAAAAAAGTCTGGTGGATGTTTGCCAAAAACTGATCATGTTAAAAAGGAAGATGACCGTCAGCCCACCGATAGTGTTAAAGAGGAAAATGACAATCAAGATCAGCAATAACCAGTGAATACTGAAGAGACTGTTGGAACAAATGAGGAGTAAACCTGAAAGACGGTATAAAAGATATATGAAAATCAGTATTGTGGGAGTAGAGACCATGTGGAGGAATGAGCAGTAGTGGGAAGCTGGTCTGACACTGAGAGAACTTCTGCCTAGGCTGGAGAGAGCAGCCTCTCCATCAGATGCTGTGAGCAGCCTGCACTTGTTCCTGGAGGGACAGTATGGGGCGCAGCATGTGGGGACCCACGGCCTGGAGGGGTGTATGTGGCCTTGTGGGGGGCTTTGTTACTGGCATTCACATTACCAAGTTATGGGGAGCAGCCCGGGCACATACAAAGCTGAAGCATCCACACGTCCAACACAGATGTGCGCTAGTAGGGGACCCCGCAGTGCCGGGAGAGGGATATCAGCTTGTAGCCCACGTGTCCTGTGAGAGTCTATGTGTGGCCGCATAACTGTGAATTAATATTTGTATAGGATTAGAATTCACTGGGACTGTTTATAGAAGGCTGTTTAGAAATTTGTAGGTGTTTATTAACATTTTGTAGGTGGCTAATATTGTGGTATATCTGTTTTATTGCTGACTGATCCTTCTCATGTGGTTCGCTGATTGCTGGTTAATCATGGATTGTTAATAAATATATAACACACTTTGATTTTGTTTTGATTTAAACTACCTAAACTGAGCAATTTGTCTTTGGGACACAAATGAATAGGAATCATATGGCATAAATAAGACTGTTGACCCCTCATAGGTGAAAGGAAATGGATAGATTTGAGAGTACAGTATAACAATTTATGTAATTGATTTTCCACTGCAGTGCAAAATTAAAGCAAACAATTGATAGAGCCAGCTTGTGCTCCCTGGTACTCCCTTTCATTTTCTGCAGAATCAAATTTAATAGTAGAAACTGGAAAAGAAGTTAAGGGCAAAATTTTAAAAAGTACTGAGATGCCCAGCCCATTTGAAATTATCAAGCTTTAACAAGCTCCTAAAAGAAAAATGCACTTAGATTCATATGACACATACAGTTGTTGCTTTACTTGTGCTTAATATATCTTTTCTGTAAGAAATCTAGCCCAGCAACATGTCTTAAAATGCGTGCATTCTCAGGATTTCACTTTTGAATGTGTTAGCTTCGCATCTGCTCTCAAGTTTAAAGATTGCTGTCAAACTTTGTGAATTTCCACAATTGTTTTCAGCAAATTTCTAGATATTTGAAAGTATTTCATCAAATGGGTGGCTGATAACTAAGAGACTTGATGAGCCAAAGACTCTACCATGGTTTTCCGTAGATCTTTAAATATGCATTTTTGAATACTTACAATTCAAGATTATAATCAGTTTTTCTGAATATTTTAGTATCCACATAAATACCTACATAACTTCAATTTTTTAACAAGTTCTTGATAACTGGAAACTTCCAGTGCTAGAATAATAGCAACATTTTCTAAGGGGATGCTGCATATACTAGCATAGTGCCAGGATAATAATTACACGTTTATCTTTCACGTATGACAGAGATTTAAATTTTTATTGTTTTCCTACTTCTGATGCATGTATTGTTATTCTATGAAAGAACTACTAATGTCCACGAAGCTGTAGAGAGGACAGCGACTTCTTGTTCAGTCCCTGTCACGAATTTTCCTATGTATCAGCTACGTGATGTAGCATGAGGCGATTTGTCCATGTAAAACTTTGTATTTCTTACTGTAAGGGTCCAGAAAGCCCTCCTGCTGGGGGCTTGTACGCCAGGGCTGGGGGCCAGCTCAGCACCGGCACAGCCACGGGCAGCCCTGTCCTGCTGATTGTTGAGGTGAGAGATTCCCAGCTGCTGAGGGTTAGACAGTGACCAGGACCGGTCCCCTGCCCATGGGACTGGCTGGTGAGGCCCTGCCCTACCACCCCCCCGGAGCATCCGCCATGGCTCCCAGCATCCCGGCCCCCAGGAAGCCCCTAGTTACTGCTGTGCGCTGACAGCTATTCACTATATCTTTTACCATAAGTCGTCCTTTAAGTGGTGTTCTTAAGAAATCGGTGGCAGCAGTGCCTCATTTACATTAATATTCATTTTGTGACATGGCTCTGACCTTGTGAAATGCCCTTCAGAAGGTTAATATGAATCTCCAAAGCCTCTTTGGGTTTAAGTCCAAAACCTGGGATTATCCCAGTTTAAATCAAGGCTGTGGATTAATGAACATAATTTAAAGTTATTCATTTAATTGCAACATTCTGGCATCTGTTCCATTTGAATTTAAGTTTACTATTTAAAAAAACAAACTTGTTTTCACTTGGGATATTTCAACTTAAAAGAAAATTGTACTTTTTGCATTATGACTACATCATTGAAAACTACCCTTGCAAAAGGAGAATGAATACAGAAGTATGATACATTTAGTTTTTCTCTCTTAGTTTTTTGGGGGTTTTTTTGTGTTTGTGTTTGAACAGCTTGCATGATTTTTCCAGCATTGTGTTCATTCATTTAATGTACTGATGCTTTTAATACAACAAAACTACCATTTTCGTATTTCCGGTCATCTCAGGAAGAGTTTCATTGCAAATGAAATATCAGTTCCAATTTACTGTAGTCAACAAATTAGGTACTTTCTTTGGCCTTTTGAATTCCTATTCTGAAATGTGAGAGGGAATGGGATGTGGAAGTGAGACACATTGTACCCTCACTGACGTTGTAAGAGATATACAAAAAATAAAGCATTTTCTCTAAATAATTCAATCTGCAAAAAACCAAGAGCTCTGCTGTGTATTTACAAACGGTGTCTGTTGTATCAATTAATGACTTGCAGAAAAATAAAAAGAAACAGTAAAACAATTTCTGTAAAGGACAAAGAGGAAATAATGGATCAAAAAATGAATAAGATTATTAAAGAAAAAAAAAGGAAAAGATTGTAAATTCATGGTGGCTTTTATTGTTATGTGTCATTTAGTGAGCAAACTCTGAAAAAATAATAATAAATAACAATACAGCTGAAAATACATGTTTCTAGTAGGTATTTCCAGAGGAATGGCTTCCAGATGAAGAAAAGCTAAGTAGATTAGAACTCTTCACCTTGTGAAAAGGATAAGTAAAGAGCAGATATATCAGAAGTGCATAAAACTGTGAACAGAAAAAGAGGTAAATAAAAACTAGTTTTCAAGAGCTAGTTAAAAAATACTTTTGTTGGGTGAAATTATTAGACATTAGGTTAGAAATAAAATAAAAAAAAAAAAAAGAAACATTCTGAACTCGAAACTGTTTGCCATAGACAGTTTTAAAAAATCTTTGAGAGTATCTCATTCAGCAACTGTGAAACACATAGTCTGATTAAACCTTCGGCTCAGGAAATCCCTGGACCACTGGCTCCTTCACACTGGGATGTTAACACTGGGAAAAGTATAATCCTATTCATACTCTTTTTCTTATTCTCTTCCTCTAAGCTTTTGTTACTGGCCACTGTCAAGAGACTCTAGGTTAAATGGTCTTTTCAGTAGTATCTGTGGAAACATTAAAGTAAGGAGAGTTAGTTTGAGCCTGAGGCCTTGGTGTGAAGGTGTACAGTTTTTCCCTGAGTCTAATGCCCATGCTGAACTGTTGTTAATAATTTAAAATATTACTTAAACAAAGTCAGATACCTTAATAATTTGACTAGCAATCAATACTTTTCAGCTCAGCTAATATGCAGATACTCAATGAGAAAGGAAATAACTCACACAGGAGAACTGAAAGTGTACACAGGCATAGGCAAACATGGTCACGGTATAGATCATCCTCCAGAACTCACTGACAGATAACCGGGATATGCTCAAATCCTTCACACAGAAAAAGGAATGCAAAGTGGAGGTACTTCCTCATGGGAAAATAATAGCCTGTGGCATATTTGTTAGAAAGTAGACAGAATCTTGTCAGGCTTTATTTGTGAGGAAAATGCTAAATGTGGCTAACATTATAAGAACTCAGAGCCCTGATAAAGTTTAGTATTTACCCAAAGCCTAGAAAAAGGCCAATAAGTCTCAAAAAGGGACTGGATTTAAGAAGTAGCTTTCTATTTATACGTTTTTTTATTCAATAGCTGAAGCAACACTCCTATATTCATGCAGGTTTTTTGGTGTTCTGCACACATATACTAAGGGGGGAGATCCTTTTAGGTAGCTGGCTGCCTAAAAAGCACAGAGTATGAAGACGGTGACTCTTAAACACATTTTTTTCAAGCTAGCCATAACGATTTTGAAGATAGACTTGTAAGAGTATGTGAATAGATTTTTTTTCATCATCCACAAAAATGTTATTTGATGATTAAGTAATTGGCATTGCAAAAAACACACATAAAAATAGTACAAGAATCTAAACAAAATAAGAATAATGTAAACAGAAAAGCTCTTTGAAGACAAATATCTTTGACCCGTAATTCATTTTTGTAAAGCATTTGCAATGTGTATGAGGATAATGGGATCTTTAAAAGAATTTCAGTAGAAACATTTCTAAAAGTAAGTTCATACAGTTCTTTCTAGTTTAATGAAATAAAAGGGATATGTAATTAAAAAAAAATAAGTCAATCTATAAATGTCGATTTTAATGTAATTCAAACGGCATAAATTTTTAAAGTGTTATCAAATACTAATTGTAAATGAGGTTAACTGTGGTTAAAATCCCAATTGCAAGATTACTTTTTGAAAGTTAGTTATTCTGAACTTTTTGTCTGTTACATAAGCAGCTTATACTTCTACATACAAGAAATAACTCTTTATTTTCCACAGTTAGAAAGAAGAGAATAATGGTTTTTTTAGTATTTTTCAATTTTTTGGTGGAACTCACAGAATATCCAGCAGAAAATAAAAGGAGATTGTAGTCAGGGAAAACTAAGTATTAACACAGAATTCTGATTAAGATGTTGAAAACACATTATCACCTATAAGCTGTTGAATAAGTGTGCTGATTCAGAACAGGCTGTCCAGAGAGGTTGTGGAGCCTCCCACCTTGGAAATACTCAAAAGCTATCTGTATGTGATCCTGTGCAACCACCTCTAGGTGGCTCTTCATGAACAGGGAGATTGCACAAGATGACCTCCAGAGGTCCATTCCAACCCCAATTATTCAGTGATTCTGTGAAAATGTAACCTCACTGAACTCAAACATTAACAGAATGTATTTAATCCTTGAGAAGACAAGTTCAATTAAAAAAAATCTACATGCATGAACTAGTAAATTTCGGGCTCACACTGACATACATATTAAATGTTTTGCCTAAACTTGTCATATATTTCATGTGTTCAGTTCTGTGCTTGGTTGGTTAAATTTATTTGAAACTTCATTCTGTTTTCCCCATGTTGGAACTTAAGCATTTTAAACAAGCTGTATTGTCACAAGGCTACCCTACTAGCACTATACTTCTGAATAAAATTTCTTAGATTATCTAAGTGTGATGTCAAGCCATATATATTCTTTCGAATGTTCTCCCAGTTTTACACAAGTGCATGCTACTCATTCCATTTTAAGCATGTGTTCCTCTCATTTTTCTTTAAAGAAATTTAGGATAAATTCAATGGTAAGCATGTACCTAAATATTTATCTTAATAAAATAAATAAATAAATAAATAAATAATCTATTATGAAAGGTTATTACTGCGTTTCAGCAATCCATTAGTCTAGTGTGGAGAACCTCCTGTTTTCTGTTAACTAGCACAGAGAAATATGGTTTTAGTTTGATTAACTTACAAGCGGCTTCATTTTCACGACCTCTATGGGCAAAAATTCAAGACAAATGCGGAGATGATTTCAAACAATAACACCTGAACTGTTGGAAGGACATCTGACCTGGCCTGTCACCACACTTTAGGCACGATAAAAAGATGGTGAGTGAACAAGTGAAGAACCTGGGTTTGAAACACTTTTTTGAAACCTTTAATTTTTTTATGGTGAACTTCTGTGCTCTGTGGTCTTTATGGTGAACTTCTTTATATTTTTGTTTTCTTTCTGTAGTTGAACAGCCTCAGAGAGATAGGAAAAAAATAGCTTTTGTATCCACCCCACCCTCCCCCCGAGCCTAGTAGCATTGAAACTGTGTTACAGGATACTGTTAAATTAACAACTAATAGTTTGGAAAACTACAACTTGCATTAGTTCCATATTTAATTGGGATTTTTATCATTTTTATCATGGATTTGTTATTAGCTTTGTTCTAGGAGGTCACAGGTCAATGAGATTTCATTGTAATAAAGAATGATTAAGTATATTTTGTAAGCTAAGTTTCATTGTACTAACAGCTATTCAGTACACATGATATGTACACCATGGTCTCCATAGAAATATCTATTACCCAGTATATTTCTCATTCATTAGTTTCCAGAATACAACATTTATTATGTGCCCAACAGCACAACAATAATTCAGGATCTGACAGTACTTCCATTATAAAACTCTATTACAAGAGGATTTTAATACTTCCATAAAATTTCAATCTTGCTGAAATTTGCCACAGAATGTTTCAGTCTAAGTACGAATGTATTCACTGAGTTTCTTAAAATTTCAATAGTTAAATAATTCAGACATAAAAAAAAAATCATAACCCCTTTGTTTGGGATTAATAACAAAAAAATTCCGTTTTAAATAAACAAATTTTGGGAGAAATTATGAAGGTTAGATAAGAGCAGTTTATATCAACCACATGTTTAATGAGAATGTTGAATTAACTAAGTTTGATACAGAATCGGAGTCTGCTTTCTTTCTAATCCAGCAGGCAAATCCTTTCTTTTCTTTTTAAACAAATTTTTTTCACTAAGCAATTGGTATATTTTCAGCATGTTCTAATTTTTATTAATTCATCTTTTTATTGGTTGTATAGTCAACAATATTTTGGGACAATTTAGCTTTTTAATTGACAAGATGAAGGGAGGTCAACCACTTTGTCAGCCACACAAATAAAGTAAGCAAAACAGCCAACCAATAAAAATCTCCCACTTAAAATGGCAAACCACCCTACTTCACTTTTGGTTTTTTAATATAGAATGTGAAGGACACCAGAAATCAGCAATTTCAGGTTTTTTAAAGGACAGCAAGAATTAATGGAATGGTTTAAGAGTTCAGCATGATTTGGGATTATGAGACCAAAAGGTGATAAAAGGACCTTTATGCTGCAAAAGGACAAACCTGAACTAGGAAGATGGTACATTTATATCAGCATTAAGAATGCATCCCATTAGTTCTAAAGTTTGTAAAATCAGTTTCCTCTGAATCTCTCCGGGATAATTCACCTAAATTACCATCAGCTTTAGGAGGGAGCTGTGATCTGAATGCTGCTCTCTTAGTTTACTTGAACAGAAAAAACTACATTTAATTTATTTAGTGACCTTTGTAGATTTCAGACTTGAATGATTTTCTTTCATTTCAGTCCTTGGTAGACTCTAGACAGGAACTACCGCTTGTAAATGGTGATTGCCTTATTCACAGCAATAGACATACAGCTTTGGGGCTCTTTTGTGCTTCTCTTACAATGTAAGTGTAAGCATACGATAAAATGTTTAAAAAGATGGTATTGTTGAAAAATCCAAGTTAGCTAATGATTAAGCTAACTACAACTACACTGAGAGTCTGTTTTTGAAAAAAAGGATTAAATTTGGGAGGTGGTAAAGGTGGAAAATAATTTAAAATAAATCTGTGCTGCATCAAACATGTTTGATTTCAGAGGAGCAGGACAGAACTTATTCCAAAAAGAAACATAGACACCTGAATTCAAAATTATGATCCCCCAAATTTCCAATTTACTTTGGAGATCATTTGCTTTACCTCAGGAGCTTCTGTATTACACAGGCATGTTCACATTTAAAAAGACTCTAGTCATGGAAGATTCTGCATGTGAACAGATATATTAACACACCTCAGCAACATAATGCTTTACTCGTGCCAAATATTCATTGGATTCTTGAAAGTATTCGTCTATCTGTATTTTCCAAAACATTTGATGAGTGTTCAAGCAAGCTTAATGAGTTGGACCCCATGAAAAATGCAATGGCAGCTGCCAAGTTCTTTTAAAATGACTCTGGGAGAGAACATAATGATGACATTTCCAGTTCTGAAGACCTGTATTCAATTAATTTATCCTGTTTCAGAGTATAATGCAGAAACAGTCTTTGGATTAGAATACTATTGTCCTCATGCCACAGACTAAAGATCCTGTGACTAAGCCTGAAGTTGAACTTTGGTCACAAGCCTCCTAGTGTTAACAAATTAACCATGAATTCTTTTTATGATAAATGTTTACAGGTATGATGTGGTGGATATAATCCTTTCAGAAAGAAACAGGACATATTTCTCAGTCCTCTTGTAGACCCACTTTAACTTCTGATGACGAGTCAAGGGCAATTCCTTTTCCTGTCAACCGGGTTAAAACAAGGGTAGAAGAAGGATCTAAAACACGGTACTTCACATTTTCTTAGTAGTCAAGACTTGGACAGCTCACTATTTATATGATGGCTTGTAAGACTCTCTTCTTGGTGTGTGTTTGTTCTTATTTTGTTTGTCAATTCCAAACCTTGGTACTAGGCTTTAATAAAGGCTTTACTCAGATCTGTGAACTCTACTAAAAGGGCTCAGGATTATGGCACAAAAATCTCTTTTTGGACTGGGTTGGACCAATTAGTAAAAAATCTAACCAGAGGCAAATTGAACTATAATAAGTGTGTATTCCATACAGAGGTGTTCTAGACTTGCAGACATGTAAGTGTCCAAGTAGCAAATGATTCAGAAACCCGAGAGAGTATATCATGAAATTACTTGTTTCCTACATGTAGTATTTGTTAAGTTAATATATATAGATACATGTAATGAGCTATTAATACAGGAAATAGAACTAAATACAGACTGTAGGCATATTTATTCTGAATATCTGAAATGAGGTGCAACAACTGTGATGAAACTCATCACGTTTGTTGTATTTGAAGTACAGGAATATAGGGATAATTAAAGCTTTATTTTTTACTCATTTTTCATTATTCTAAGTGGATCTATGTTCTGGTACTTCGATAAATAAAATAACAAAAATATAATGAAGCAGAAACCACAGTTATTATACATTAGTAAGGCCAAGGAATAAAAACAATCCCAGATAGTTTCCTGCTAAACAGAAAAATTTGTATGTTTTTGTCACTTACAGAATACTGAAGACTTCCCACCTCTTAAATCTTGCTTTTTGTTTAATCACAGATTCTTTAATTAAAATTTTATTAAATAGTTCAACTCAAATAGTAAGTCACAAAAAGTAAAAAACAACCCACTGGAGCCTTTGTTTGGTAAGCAATTAAAGCTTGTAGTTATCAAAAAGCATGCAATGAACTTATTTTCTATTATCTCAGTTATTGTTCCACAAAACTAGTTTTATTTGATTTTTCCTTTTTTTTTTTAATACCAAAGCTTTTCTTAAGATGACAAGATTTTTTGCATTTAAAATTCCTATTGCCACTTGATTACCAAAGCTGTGGGGTTTCTAGATCACATCCTTTCTTTCTTACATCTGAACTCAATCTGTAAATGTTTTTTTCTGCCTTTCCCCACCCCCTGCCCCTGTGATTTGCTTAATTTGCGATNGGGCAAGTAACAAAGTTGGCTGGCCTTGGTTGTTATAGCAATAAGGATAAGCAAGAGCCTCTCTGCATACCGTTCCTTGGCATCAACTATAAACATGGGTCTTATCACTCTGAGAGTGAACAGTTTTCTGCACAACATGCTGTTAATTTCAGCAGTTAGAAGAGGCCTCGCTAAAAAGTAAAGTTACTGAACAAAATTGGTCCTGTTTTACCTCAAACCAGGACAATCTATAAATAAACTTACTTGACTGAATATGACAATACCTTTATTTAAGCAATATATGATATATATCATACAGTTAATTGCAACAGTCCAACAATCTTCAGAAAAGTGTGTCTATGTTTATTTGACTATATGATAATGCTATAGATCAATTACTTAAGAGTTTTTAATGTTTTCTATTTGGGGAAAGATTTAGTGAAAAAAATACAATTATAGCATCTGAATTTCAAAAATATTTTTCAAATTATCAGCTTTTAGCAAACTTTTACTCAAGTTTTCTTCAAAAGATTCAGAGTGAACTTGATCAGATTTAATTATTTTGCTTTTCATAAAACAGTGTTCTCAAAACTACATCAAGTTTCCTTTGAGTCTGTCTAACTTTCTCTAGTGGACAACAGCAAGTGTACAAAGACAACAGAAAGACAGTAAATGCAATCCAAGAAAAAAAAAGATATTTGATGATTCAGTGCCTTGACAAAATGTTTTCTGCGGACAGCTGTGTGTGAAACTTCACAGTTTTGTTTCACAGATGTTAGTGTGAATATTTTTTTAGGGTTTGATCCCTGTGGGTTGGCACCTTCTATCCCATCCTTTCTTCAAGGTTGACTTTAAATTTCTGATTCAGAGAAAAGTGAAAATGCAAAATGAAAATCAGTCAAAATCACTGAGTTTTATCTGATTGTATGGCAAAACTGTGAAGTTTGCATGATGTTCTCCTGCAACAACACACCATCTCACTTTATCTCAAAACTGGAAGTAATTATACATGAAATATCAATGAAACTTAATAAATCCACAAGTAAATAAACCCAAATTACATTTTATACTGCAGACTCTTATCTGTTTGCATTTCCATATGTTTGCAGTGGCACCTTAAAGGCCCCAACCACGTCCTTCAAAGTAATCCTTTAAGAATAATGCAGATTCAGGAAGTATGTGACAAACAAGGAGTTTTATCTAAAAAAAAAATATGTAAAAGCATCTAATGAATAAAGCATCAGTTGTATACTCAATGCCAGGGGAAAGAGAAGATCTTAACGTGCCACTGATCTTAAATCAATGACTGCTTTGAAATATTCTGTTCTGGACAAATAACATGGGTAAAGGTAGTTCAGGTTCCTAAATAATTTTCTGCTGAACTCTGAAACCCATCATGGTTTAGATAGACGTGGGGATTTTTTTGTTTTGTAATTTGTTTTAGGGCTGCATCTAGAATCCTGTGTCCAGTTTTGGGGCATGTCAGTCAAGAATGACATTAATAGACCAGGTGAATATAACAGAGGGTTATCAGGAGATGCTGAGAGAGTTGGGTTTGCTTAGCTGAGTAAAGAGACAACTTTGAGGGAACCTGATAGCAGACCCACCTATGGAGGGGCCATCAAAAAGACAGAACCACGCTCCTTCACAGTGATGGCAGAAGCATGTGAGGCATTGGCATAAATTGAAACAAGGAGATGGGCCAGCTGGGTACAAGGAAAATCATTTTCCTCAAGAGAACAGGCAAGAAGTTGAATGGGCTGCTCAAAGAGGTTGTCCAGTCTCCATCCTTGGGGGTTTTTGAGATGCAGTTAGACCAAGCCCTAAGCTTCTGTGATCTCAGAGATGGTCCTGCTTTACTGCTGGAGGTTGGACAAGAGACGTCCTGAGCTCTCCTCCAACGTCAGCTTCCTTTCAACCTGAATTATTCTATGATCATAACATCCTATGATTCCACTATTGCTAAGGATTTGTTAATGAAATATTATTTATCATGAAGTTAATTGGAGATCTTCCTTTGATTTTACTGGGGCTAAATGCTGGAATGCTTTTATTTTATTCCAATATGTACCATTTCTGTAAAAGCAGCAACTGACCCTCCCTCGCCCTCCCCATCCTATGCATTTCTACATAAATACTTGATCTGACAAAAGTAGAGCCTGTGGAACACTGTACCAAAAATAAAATAAAATTAAATTAAAAATCATTGCATATAGAATAGCCAAATTTTATTGGGATTAGACACATAAGTCAATAACTTTTTCAAACTATATGCCTTGGTTTATTGGAGATACACAGGTCTTACTTTATTCTAACAGTAAAGGGGTTCCACTGTATGACAACCTTCAAAGCATACTTTCAAGGTTATGAAGTAAAATTGTTTATGTGTGGGTGGGAGCAAACTGATTGTAAATGTTACGTGGCCACAGGATACAGTCAATTTGTTCTTACCTTCAGCTGTTATTTGATGTTTTCCCAATGAAAACTGATTCCTCACAATGGTGTGTCTAACATATACGTGTTTTATAGCTTATTAGGTAAAATCAGAAGACTTGGTATGATTTACTCATCTGACCTCCTACATATCACAGGTGACGTTTACAGTAACTGATGATTATAGATAATTAAAATAAAGTTGAATTAGAACACAGGTATTATTCCTTTTTTGAATACAGTTTTTCCAGATGTATACCCATTTCTTCACATACTTAGCACTTGACATTATTGTGATGATAAATTTTGTACTGCAGTTAAGGCCTCCTTCTGAAAGCCTTGTTGTAATGGAAACATCTGTGAAATGTTTTACTTAGCAAGAAGGTGATCAAAGATTTAAGATTGCTAGGACAAGCAGGGTTAAAGTACCTACTAGGCACCTTCTTCAAGTGACGACTAGATAGTATAAACAGTCTGTAATCAACTGGTGAAGAACACATGAATATCAAGCACAGTACTATATAAAGGGTGACAAGAATTAATTTTATTCCCATCACACAAAAGCTCATGACAGATACTGTGTATAACAGACTCAATGCTATCTATCTGTAAATGGCATTTTAAAAACAAAGGGAAGAGTGAGCTTCCTCATCAAGAAGGATGAATATTTATCACAGCAGCTGTCACCAGAGTCCTGAATTTTGTGATTTTCCTGAGATTTTCTTTTCATATCCATGACTTCTGGCATTCTGTGGTTTTTGATTCAGTTGGTGGAATGAGCTAGTGTACAGTTGTACACTGCAGGCTTTACAAGGAGCTTTAAGATAACAGCCCTTAGGACTGAAACGAAGGCAAGCAGGGAACAGGATATCAGCTTCAATGACAAGACAGAAAAGACATGATGGGTCAGGTCAGTGGTTTCACGAGACAGGTTCAATATAGCAGACCACTGTGGCAAACAGGAACAACTAAACAATATAAAGGATGCCGACACATATCACATATTAAAATCCAAAAATGTTGTTTACTATTTAAAGATTAAAAAAATAAAAAATCAAACCCATGCTGACTGCATGATTCAGGCTATACAAATGAGGGAAGGAAGTACAAAACTTGTGAAGTTAACAAATTAAACAAATATTTGCAAAGCTGGGACTGAAACATATATCAAATTATTTCTAATGCTTTAGTCATGATTGCCTTGGCTTTGTTACTTCTGAACTAAATTGCAGTCACAGACCTTCACTTCAACATATTTTCAGTTTTACTTGTCTGTATTGATGAATACTCTAGTTTTGTGTATTTTTTAAATTCATAGGTTCGAAAATATATGACCATTTTAAAGTTAAAAAAAAACCCCACCCATATTTTCTTTTAGAATAAAATAGATTCAAGATCTCAGATCTTATTTTAAGAAGCCTCTAAAATTCAGAGGTTTTTTAAAAAGTCTATATATCACTGCAATAAGTACTTCTGGTCGGATATATAATTTGATTTTCTCAAAGTTGTCTTTATTCAGCTCTTCATAAATAAAAGCAACAGTTATCAGTTTAAATTTTTGTTTTACTGTTACAAATAGACTACATCATGAATTTCAAACATTCGCATTATGTTGACATTAAAATGTCTCATATTAAACAGATTAAATTATCTGAAAAGTAGCTATCTGTAATCATTCTTAAAACTAGAATGCTGAACCTCTTGCAGAATGCCAGTATTTCAGAATATACAAACGGTCTTGGGGTATCTCAAGTATCTTATGTTAAGGAGCTGGAGATAGAGTGGTTTTAATATGTTATTATGTTTAATAACAGATATTAACCAGGAAATTATCTTGCATGTAGCAAGGTAGTACATTTGAGTTCAGTAAAGCACTTTAAGAAATCTTAAGACTTATGCTCACATTAATTGTGGCTTAGTTCTGAGCAGTAACTTGTGAAAGAAATCCTGTTTCTCTCCCAAAGACATGAAGGATCAGCTTTATCTGTTTGATGTTTTGGGGTTGATATATTAAATGTTTATTTTAAAAAACTGAGTCAATTTTACAGAGTACTGAATAAACTGCATTTTAATTATACATACAGTTTGTCAATGAGTTAAAATCATATTATTGTGCAATTTATTTATTTTTCTGTTGATTTTTTTTTCAACACGTAGTTAACCTTTATAACTTACTCAATGAGAAACTCCAGTGAACTGTATCACCACACACAATTAATGGTTGAGCAGCCTACAATAAATGAAAATGTCATCACGGCTTAACAATTAGTGCATGGATCATCTTCAAAAACTTACACTCTTTTCTGTCTGCAGCATTTAGCTTTGCTCTATGACTTAAATTATATTCAAAGTGAATGGCAATATTCAATTACTGTAGTAGTGTATTATGGGAAATTGTCACAATTGTGATTAATAGCCCTTATGGAAAACAATTAATTTGGTGTCCTGTTGCTAGGTCAAGTATAAAAGCTAATTTTCTAGAGGAAAGAAATATGTTTATCAGCATATCTTTTTTGATGTTCTAATCTCAAACACTAAGCGCTTCATTCACTGTAAAAAGTTTACTTGCATATATTAAAAATACACTTATGATGTAAAAAAGAGATAGTAAAGAAAGTTTCATTGACAACATGTCTGAGGAGGACAAAGACCAGGACAAGAAAAAGGGCAGGTCTCAAGTTTTATACCACAAGAAATTTTTCACGCATGTATTGGCAGTGACAACACTAGTCAAAATGGATTGAACTACATAATTTTAGTGAAATGGAAGAACAGTTGGACACACAAATACTGCCACAAACAGCCAATTTCCCCTTCCTTTGAAATACATACCAAAATAAAGCTCTTTCCTCTGCCAGCAAGCACTAAAAAGAAGGGCATTTTTCTCTGTCGCAAGTCCCAAAAGAGGAAGAAGAAAGAGTATTCATTCTCTTCTACTATTGTACACCACTGCTTTGTAGCTTGCTGTCTTCTTTAATTTCTTGCTTTATTCTGGTTTTCATTCCGTCTTGAAGAAAGATTTTTTTGCTGTATTTTTATCCCTAGATGTCATATTAAGCCACTAATCTCTGTTAGCATTTTCAAATGAGTAAGTGGGTATATACTATCTCTAAGTTACAACACTCTCAAATTTTTTCAAGACATATTACTTTAATACATTACCCATTTTTTCTTTAATGTTTATAAATCATTTGTTCTAAAAATGCAGATGCAGGATGACATATTTATGGGATGAATATGTTCTTGAATATTTATACCACATAATTCCAGACATTTAAGTTATGTGCCTCAGTTAGAAAAAAAGTCCCCAAACAAGCCCTTTTTAATTAGTTGAAGAGAGCAGGACCTTAACATAAACGTTCTTAATAGCTTCTATATTGCACTCTCTCTCTCCTTCTCCCTCACTGTTGTATACCTAAGTACTCTAAATAAGCTAGCTTCCTGTACCAAATTATATCCTTGAAACTATCAGTCTTAATCATTCAGGTCCTTTCTACTTTTTTCCTTAATGGTATTTCTATGAATATTATTTTTATCTTAATTTCAAACACTATTGACAAATAAAAGTAATTATTGGTTTATTGATTTTTTTTGCCAATATCATACGCATAGAATAATCTTATTTTACTATATTTCAAGATTCGATTAATAAAATCCCAAACAATGAAGTGAATAAAGAAAAATTGTTAGTACAACACAGTATAACTCTCAAATAACGATAATGTTTATCTATTTAGCCAGAACTATTTTTCACTAAATTGGTTCACAACAGAAAACAAACAAGCAAGACAACAAACAATGGCATTAGGAAAGGGGGGGAAAAATCAACTTCTCTGTTTATAAACATTCTGTTTCTAATTTGGGTTATAATGCAGCTATTATAGCTATAGCTATTAAGTTTATACCGTAGCGACTGTTCTGCTATATTTTAGAATTATGACATGCTTAAGAAGCCTTTTTTTCTTTTTTTTTTTTTTTAAATATATTTTTAGAGCAGAACGAGACTCATGAAATCCAGTGATAACAGACTGTGTCCCTCTGGGACACTCCCGCAAAGGAGAATTTTTTTAAAATGATCTCAACAATACATTGTCAGTATTATTTATGTGACTGACCCATCCAAAATAGATGTTGAAGGGAGGAAAATTTTTTCTTTGTTTGTTATTTTATAGGAATTCTTTGAAATAAACAAACAATGGTAAAAAGTCTTATTTAATGGTCTCGATTTAGCTGTTCTAACAACAGATACTAAAAACACTTTCCTGCAAGGATATTTGTAATCATTTGGTTTTTGTTTTTTGGGGGTTGTTTTGGTTTGGTTTGGTTTTTTTATATCCATTACTGGGCTAATAATACATCCTTCAGAGATTTACACATAGCATTATGGATGCTAGAGTGTTAATAATGAAGAAATGTTACCATTAAAGAGTATTCTAAATTCCCCATTAAAATGATCATAATCTAAAGGTATGTCTTTAATAATGTAATAGGAAACGTATTACATTTGGGACCTAAAATAATGACTACTTCCTCTTCTCTCTCTTTTCTTTCTTTTAACTGATTCACAGAAGCATGCAGTAGATGATCACATCAATATGAGCACTGAAATAATTATCTAATCAGGAATAGACTGAGAAAAGCCTACTACAGGTTGGAAATTTATTTAAGCTCTGAGTTATTATTGTAGACTGTTAATAGAATACTCTCTCTACTTTTGTGTGTGCCTGTGCTCAAGTGAACAAATTCAAAGGAAGAGAAAAAAATAGAGATGGTAAAAAAAAAATGAAATGAGAAGACAGTGTTAAAAGAAGTTCATTGAAACAAATGTAGGGGGTGAATTGATAATTATTATTTATATATTGAAAACTGCTTTATATTAGAGCAGAGGCATCAAAGCATTTTGACAAAAGCATAACAAAATCCAAAGACTGGAAAGTGAAATTAAATATTTCAGCTTTCATATCAGATAATTTCTGACCCTAAAAAAATTTCACAGCAAAACAGTTTCTGTGGAGAATGTGGAATCCACATTGTCTTGTGGGCAAAACATAATTAGTTATATTTTGAAATACATGATTCACAGCAGCTTCTAGTTAGTGGAAGGCAAAGAAAGAGAAAATGATCATCAAATAGTTAAAGTTAGAAAGTATTCCTCCCATTTCAAATTATCAGAGGCTGGATGGCAGGGAAAATGAGTTTCAGTACCTGGATGAAACGCCACAACTATGATATAACGATGATATTATGATCCAGGATATTTAGGTCAATCTTGATTTAATGATCTCCTTTCTCTTCAGGATCTTCGAAAGTATAGAATGTATGTTTAGATTCTTTTCTGTTATATCCACATGTTGTTATAAATTATTTTTTAATTCCCTTAGTTTATTGTGACATCTCTTGTTCAAAAAATTGTGACAGCAAACTTGGTCTGAATGCAAAGGTATGAGTTTCAGGGACTTGGAGGTCAGACAAAAAGTATTCAAAATAGAATTGACAAAAAAGTGATTTTTTTCACTAATATTTGACATAAACAAAACAAGAATTAAAATGCCTAATATTTATTAGTGTCCAGAAGTGAGGTCTCTAAATAAAGAGATTTAGCACTTCTATAAGCACATTCTTACTCTTTTGAATTTGACATATTCAAGTTTAACATATATAATAAAGCAGTTACTCTGCCCATATTACCTGATTTCATTTTCGTAAGCACTTGCATAGTGGGGAATTTTTGCTTATTCTACAATGCATATGGAATCTAATTATGGAGGGTCTGCTTGGATGTTTATGGTGTCAGAGTGTTATTCTAGAATGACCTGTAAAATGATTTTCATATTTTAAATAGGTTTTTCTGTCACTGTTTTTACTGCTGCAAATAGACACTTTAGATTGTTATATTGCCAATGGAGACAATATAAAATGTTACCTTGCAATTTTCTCTACCCATCTTAAAGTTCTTCTACCTTCATTAAATGTCCCATAATCAATAAAATAAATGAAAAATAAATAAGTACTTAGTAATAATAATAAATAATGATAATAGCTGGTCAAACTATAAAATTAATTTTTATGTTATTAGTTAAATATAATAAAAGTTAACCTTTCTTATTGCTGAGAAGAACTCTTATTGATACATAGAGTACCACAGGAAAAAAAAAAACCTTTTCAAAACACAGATTCAAACACAGTCTTCATGTGGATTACATTTTGTTCCTTGTGGATTAAGGTAAATCAATTTTCTTTCTGTTTTCTGTATAACATCATTGCTTCTTTTAAGTTTTTCAGAAAGTGCACAGTTTTCTAAGCAGAGTTTCCTTTTGGCTCCAGAAATGATATGAGTCATTAAAAAAACATTTGACACTAAAAAGTTCTTTACTTCCTGTTTATTTTTTGGACTATACATGCGATAACAAACTTTATTGCTGTGAATCTGCATTGCTATAAATCTGCATTTCTTTAAAAAGTAGGAATTTATAACAGAAAAGTATTTAAAAGTTAGATGTAATGGTCACATAATCTTCTTGTTCTTCTTCCTCCTACTATATATTTATCCAAAAAGGAATAAAAAACTCCAAAAGTTTTGGATATGCATTCTCGAAGAACTGAACTCTAAACAATACAAGTTATTCCTTTAAAATATAGGTACTGCAATAAAATTACATATCCTGAGTTACCCTATGTTAACAGAATAAAAGTGATAAATAATCCATTATTCTTCATGTATAGTAATGTTAGTAAGCCTCAGAAAATATGTAATCATTTTATTATTATTCATTTATGCATACAGTTAATGACAAACTACAAAGGATTGTTAGTTTTGAACCCTTAAGCAAAATTTATGAGGTCAATTTTTAAAGAAATATTCCTCTGGGCTGTAATTAGTATTTTGTAGCATATGCAACCTGATGTTATTGTAGGAGGCAACTTCAACATCTGTGTGTATTATTTGAAAGATTTAATCCCAAAGAACCTTCTTACTTCGTGATATTAGGGTGTACATTGGACAAAAAATGAGAAATATGCAACAGCTTTGCTTTTTACTTTGCTTCTTAACATGTTTGAGCATAGGAGACCATAGATTTAGGTTCTAAAGTGAACCCTCATTTACTTCAGAAGCCAATTCAGCTGTTTCATGAGTTCTTCATAGCTGTTGAAGGATATAATGCAGATTTTTTAAACAGATAAATATATCCCACATATAAATTTGTGCAAAGATACATGTACACACTTTACATTCAGAATTCAATATATTGTACACTGAACCTGCAAACCACTGGAAGTTGATTTATTTTCATTTAAGTGAATTCAGGAATTGAAGATTGAAAACACTGGGCATTTCATGAATAGACTGGGGAAAATTGTTACTTATTTTTCATTTACCCTAGGAAGTTTAATTAATATTAATGGTAAGAGTATAAAAAATAAAAAGTAAAAAATCATCATATATTCTGACAAAATTATCAGGGACGTCCAGCAGGGTGAAACTTGCACTCATCCAGAGTCAGTCTTTGATATTATCTCACCTTTTAAAGTACAGAACCTCAGAATACACAGTATTAGTGAAAACCAAGTTCTCCTTCATGACACCACTTCTGTGACTCCCCAGTAGGAACTTTTATATAGCAAAACAGAACCCAAATGTTTAATCCTTGGAGATATCGTTCTGGGATTCCATACTTATGTCCCTGCAGAAATGCATTACAGTCACAGTTCCCAGTCCTGCACTATCCCCTCTTTTTAGCAGCTTAAGTGTTCCCCTAAGTTATTTTTGTTTAAATTATTTCCTTAAGTTATATAATTACATTTAATTTATGTAGTCAAATTATTTCTTTGCTTAATTCATATAATTAACATAATTTCTATTTTTTTCCCAATATATTCAGAGAAAATATTAAGAGTTGCAGGATGCCTTCTTTCAGTATATAAATGATAAAATATTAACCAGATTTCATCTGTTTTCATATATGTGTATCTCATTGGAATTCTTTTCCAAAAGCCCTGGAATCCCTTTACCTCAAAAGAGAGGGGAGATAGTAATGAAACCTAAGAGACTGTCAGGTGTCTCACGGGCTTGACAGAATCAAAAATTGTCATAACTTTGAAAAAAGCACTTAACATATTTACCTAAGCAATGGATGTAACTTGAAACAAGTTTCAGATAGCTAACAATGACATGGGATATACTGTTTTTTATTTCATAGGTATTAAAAATATGAGAAGAATTGTTTATTTTGGTTGAGGAACAGGAAATTAAGATAATTCATGGGAACTTTTAATTTGTATAGCATTTTAACCAAAGAAACATTGAAAAATATGAAACCAATAAACCACAGAAATACACTTGGTTTTGTGATAAACACTTCATATTTGGATTAGATATTTTCATACTAAAAATAAAAAGGTTATTTCATTTATAAAGTGGTGCTTTTTTTGGAACACCTAAACCAGTATAATAGTACCACAGTTTTGCTCCAACGACAAACAAGAACTTCCATTGCCTTGAAAAAGATTTTTAAAAATCTTATAGCTGACATTAATTACAGGAGTTAACAATAAGGAGAAATAATAGATTATAGCAACTAAAGACCAAATTTATAGATGTTGAGAAGAATATAACTAAAAATCTTTACGTATTATACATATGAAGTTTAAAAATATAACATACTTAAAGGTATTTTTCATATTTAAACTATTTACACATGACAGGTCATGTTTTACAGAAACTTTAATATATATCTCATATTTAATATCCTGTAGGATCTAACAATTGCAAATCCGCAGTACTACAGTTTAAATTATTGATGTAATGAATCCTTCTGAAGAGAAGGACTTCTATCTTCAACTTTCCCATGGATTTATTTTAAAATAAGAAATCCATAGATCAGTGTTAGAAGAAATACTCTGAATTCTTCTTTTGTAGGAACAGCCAGTTCTCAATGAAGAATAAAAAGGGGTTGGATTGCAGATTGCACTTATTTCATGAAAGCACACAAAAGTTTGGAAGAATTATAGAATTCACATGCCTTTTTTTTGTGAAGTTACCCCTCTTAATATCCTTACTCTTCACATCTGCTTACAAATACTCTCAGCAGACAGTAAAATTCCTCACTGCTGTTGGGACCTTTTAAAATTAACTCTTTAATGTGACTAACTCTGTTTATTCCAGTATTTCTTCTCCCTTCCTTTTCAACTGTTTTTCCTCCTCCCTGCTAAGAAGTCAAGAAAACACAATGCTGTCTAAATTCACGTACATCTGAGACAAGCATTACGGACTGTGTTGTGATGAGTGTGTCTACGTAAACACAAACCTCTGTATACGTATATATAGAAAGAGATGTTTGTGTGTGTGTATTAAATAACATTCCCTTAAAACAATGATCAGATATTTAGTTCCTGGAAGATAAGTGGCACATGTAGATGTGGCACTTAGGGACATGGTTTAGTGGAGGACTTGGCAGTGTTAGGTTAATGGTTAGACTTGCATTTTCTAGGCTAGGTTGCAGAGGACAGTTGTATGATCTGAGTCCTTCTAAGGAGCCAAGGCTTACATCCTTTCAGGAAAGCTGCTCATCCATGTATAAGAGAGCTCTGCATTTAGGTTATGTAAGTAAAGAAAGTTCTGGTTTAGTTTTGTCTGCCTGTTGTCTTCTTCACTGAGGAAAGAATTCAGTTTGAGGTGAACTGATCATCTATCAAATCACACAAACAAAGGGCAAAAGTTCAGGTTTATAAATGAAGAATTTGGGAGCCAGATTTTCCAGAGTATTCAGTCCTAGCTGCACCTACTTTTCTCAGTGAGAGTTTGAGTAGCCGGTCTCAAAATCCATCCACACGTCTAGCACAAATTACAGTCATATGATGACAGTTCAGATATTTTCTGTTTAGTTGTAGGATATCAGGACAAGCATATCCTCTCTGTGAAGTTAGAAATGAGATCTAGTTATTTTGTTTGCTTTTAATCAGATATATACTTTCATTTGATTCACTCCTGGGTTTTTTTCAGTGGAATATCAGTGGAGTACTGCTGTTAGCTGACATGATTGCCCATAATATCTCTGTTGTACCTGTTACATCTTATCATGTCAAAGATTTCCTAGGGAGTCCTTAATTTGTGAATCATTAATAAATAGTCTATAACAGCACCTTGAAGTGTTGAACTATTATATGAGGCAGTAGTCTATCTTTAACAGATAAACCAGAAGACTAAAGGTCAAAAAGCTTTTTAAGATGTCCAGTGAGCATTACAAGATGTTCTTTTTTTTGCCATTAGATGAAAGTCTTCCAAAACATTTAAAAGTAAAACAGGAATGAGACTTCATAGTAAGGAATTACCAGGACAATTAAGAAAAGAAAACAAGTCAAAGATATTAATTATCTTAGAAGGCTGGTTGGAAAGTTTTTACAATATATCACCTTTAGCAAAGACCAATATTGTAGAATGAATTTACTTGCTTTGTAAACTCTAATGAAGACACACACCTAAGAAAGTGCAAGGTTAGGATGAGAGGAAATCCAAGACTTCTCAATCAACAAAAATATCCTGACCACTAGGATGCGTAATGATCTCCCTTTTGTTAGCTCTTGCCTGACATTGAGAATGAATATGGTGAATGACTGACGCGCGGAAACAAACCCTACAACTCACAGAGAGTTATAAAGCAGGTATGTTGATTACCGTGCCGGGTGCAAGGTGGATCTCTCCTCCAAACTTGCACACCGAATCTCTGCCAAGCATCTATGTACTGTACAAAAGCATACATATTCATTAGCATAGGCTGGGTTATTATAAATAGTTCCAGGGTAGGCATAACTATTATAATTTTTTCCAGGAACTCATTATCATAAGTCTCCTCCTCTTGCCGCATGCGCACTTCCACCCAGTGGTCGTAGGCCGGGGTCTTCTGGAGGAAGGCTCATGGTCTTCTTCACTGTGTACTTTCACCTTTGTCTCAGAATGCTCAGAGCTCCAAACCACAAGACCAGTCTTAACCAGATGGTCGCTTCTTGCAGACAATAATGTTCCTGCTGGAAGCTCCTGTTATCTATACAACTTGCTTGTAACAAGGTCTGGTTGTTCCCGTTATCTACACAAGCTTACAACAGAGCTCTATGACCGCGATATTTTGACAGGCTATCACTCAGGCTAGCAATGTTTAATTTCTAGGGCCTATTTTCTTGTATCATGACCACAAAACATGTTATTCAGTGAGCAGCTGGATTACAAAAATGTGAATTAGCAAATATTTTTTAAAGTTATTTTAAAAGTTAATTTTGGTTGCTTTAAAAAGCTCTCATTTGGGTTTGTTTCATTTTGTTTTTCTTTTGGAATAGTTTTGTGGGTTTTTGTGTTTGTTTTTTTTTAATTTAAAAATCATAGAAAAGTTAGTTTTTACTATGTTTTATTGAGCTACCTGTTTCATTTCCAGATAGCTAAAGAAAATATTTCCCCACAAAAACCTTTTAAAATTTTTGATGCACTAAAGTAAATTTTCGGAAGTAAATCGCATATTCATTGGTAATGATGGAAATAGCAGAAGCTGTGAAAGTATGACAGGGTTCAAGTGAGCTTAAATTGAATGTTCTGTCAAGGTTTGCTGCAAGCCCGTAAAACAAATCTTTAACAAATCGGCAAGATAAGAACTAAAAGTACCTTCTAGGAAGATAGAACAAAAAGTAAATAATCAGCTGAAAACAATGAAAATAAATTACCTATTTTTCAGGTAGAGAAACTATCCAATATGTTTTATATAAAAGCGTAGAAAAGCCATCTATAATTACTGTAAATTGTTATAGATATACTTGTATTTTGTTCTTAAATACCTCCCTTTCAATCTAGGGGCTAATTCAAAGAAGTAGAAATGAGTAACTCTGCTAAATATAGTGAAGTCCCTGCACTTTTATACTGGCCATGGAGGACTCCACAACCTCTCTGGGAAACCTGTGCCAGTGCTCAGTAACCCTCACAGTATAAAAGTGTCTCCTGATGTACAGATGGAACCTCCTTGAACCTATTGCCTCTTGCCCTGTCTCTGAGTACCACTGAAATGAGCCTGGGTCCATCTTCTCTACACCCTCCTATCAGGTATTTGCATACATTGATGAGATCTTCCCTGAGACTTTTCTTCTGTAGGCTAAACAGTCCCAGCTCTCTCAGCCTCTCTTCATATAATAGGTGCTTTGGGCCCTTCATCATCTTAGTGGCCTTGTGCTGGACTCTCTCCAGTATGTCCATGTCTCGCTTGTTCTGGGGAGCCCAGAACTGGGACACAGCACTCTGGGTGTGGCCTTACTACTGCTGAGTAGAGGGGAAGGATCACATCCCTTGAAGTGCTGGTAACAGTCCTCCTAATGTAGCCCAGGATATTGTTAGCCACCTTTGCAACAAGGGCACATTGCTGGCCCATGTTCAACTTAGTGTTCGCTAGAACACCCAGGCCCTTTTCTGCAAAGTTGTCTTCCACCTGGTTAGCCCCCAGTGTATACTGGTGCACGGAGTTATTCCTCTCCAGGTGCAGGACTTTGCACTTCCCCTAGATGAACTTCATGAGGTTCCTGTCAGCCCATTTCTCCAACCTGTTGGGGTCCCTCTGGATGGCAGCACGACCCTCTGGTGTGTCAGCCACTCATTCCAATTTTGTGTCATCAGCAAACTCGATCAGGGTACACCTTACCCCATTGTCCAGACAATTAATGAAAATGTTGAATGGGATTGGACCCAGTATTTAACTCTGAGGTACACTGCTAGCTACTGGCCTCTAACTAGACTTCATATCACTGATCCCCACCCTCTGGACTTGGCCATTCAGCCAATTTTCAATTCACCTGTAAGAGATGACTTGTAAATTCCCTGAAAAAAATGGTGAGAGATGAAAGGGAGGGGGAGGAGGCCCTCTGAGCCTTTCCAAGCAATGTCTCAAACGCTCTCAAGTACCTTAAAATGAAGCTATAGCTGCAGGGTGGATAATGGGGAGTCTGGATAATGCAGGCCTTCTGTTCAAAGAACTGATAAGGCCAACACCTCCTTACTCAGGTGGGAAAGAAACTCGCCTGAATCTGGAGGAGGGAGACAGGAGAGCTCTGCTTTTTGTTGGCAAGGACAAGATAACAAGAATTTGTGTAGTTCTTTGTTTCTTTGGAAAGCTACTATGCCTGACGATGACCTTTGCTTTATTATCTGTGAAATGCATATTTAAGTTGACACCCCTGCATATGCTAATGAAGATTATTGAGATCATGCTGAATGTATATGACTTTAGCACTTGTCTCGCCACCCAAATCATGCTACACATCACCTGGAGGGCATGGGAGAAACCTGAGATGAAACTGTCACCGTAACAGTGGGGCAGGTCATACTAATACGGCGAACACAAAAGGAGAAAATAAGTGCCTTTTGAAATTTTTTTTCCCTGGGGAGATTTCACACAGATGAGCCTTTCTACGAACCAGAGACTCTCCGTTGGCTGGACCAATGCTAGAACCAGGACCGGTAATGTCTTTCTCTCTCTCTTTCTCTCTCTCTATCCCTTTGTTTCTCTTTCTTTTTTCTTTTAAAATTGTTAAGTAAGTAATGCAAGACATACCAGTCGCCATAATTCATTGCATATCTGTTGTTAAGTACCGCTTGCCATAATCTGTTGTATATCTGTTGCTAAGTAATGCAAGGCGTACCTTACCACTTGCCATAATTTGTTATATACTAACCAATTATCGTGGACCTAGATAAGATATATATTAATCACTGTGGGAATCTAATAAATGTTTGTGTATGGACCTTGAGAGTTGTCTCACCTTAGTCCACACCACTGGGGATTTGCGAATCTGAGTCACTCACCCCCCCTCTTTTCTGAGTGGGGCGTAACACCACCTCACTTGTACACTCATCCAGCCCATGCTTCATCAGATTCTCTATGACAACATTATGGGATGCAGTGCTGAAATCTTTACTGAAATCAAGGTAGACAATATCCACTGCTCTCCTCTCATCCACCGAGCCAATGATTTCACTGTAGAAGCTTATCAGGTTGGTCAAGCATGACTTCCTTTTTTGAATTCATGTTTACTGCTTGGTATCACTTTCCTGTCCTTCATGTGCCTGGAATTGGTTTCCAGGTTTAGATACTCCATCACCTTCACAGGGATTGAGGTGAGGCTGACTGGCCTGTAGTTCCCTGGGTCCTCCTTTCTGACCTTCTTGAACATAGGAGTGGCTTTTGCTTTCCTCCAGTCCTCAGGCACATATCCTAATTGACATGATCACTCAAACATTATTGAGATTGGCCTCGCAATGACATCAGCCAGATCCCTCAGCACTCATGGGTACATTCCATCAGGGCCCATGGACTTGTGTAGATTCAGTTTGTTTAAGTATTCTATAATTGGATCCTGTTTCACCAAGGGTAAGTCTTTCTTGCTCCAGAGCCTCCCCTCGGTCTCCAGGTCCTTAGATTTCTGAAGGCGAGTCTTACTAGTAAAGACTGAAGGAAAGAAGTCATTGACCAGCTTGCCTTTTTTCTGTGTCATTTGTCAGCTGTTTCCCTGCCCCGTTCAGCAGCAGGATCACATCTTCCTTAGACATTGTTTTACCACTTATGTTCTTCTAGAAGCCCTTATTGTTGCCTTTGATATCCCTCACCAGGTTAAATTTCAGGTAAACTTTGTCTTTTTTAACCATATCTCTGCATGCTTGGATAGCGTGTCTATATTTCTCTCAGGTTACTTTTCCCTGCTTCTACCTTCTGTATATTTCAATGTATTATTCTCAGTGTAGTCATAGATTCCAATTAAGCAGGACATGAAGAAACAAGTATCAGTTTTATCTTTTCTTCCAAAAATACTGATTTTTTTCCTAGATGACCTGTAAAGTTAAAATTAAGTTATTTTTTAAATATTATCTTCTTCACTGATGTGGAAATCAATCTTCATGTAAATCATTGTTCCTTCATTTAAAGTCTTTTTATTTTTTAATTTTCGAAATGGGTTCTCTTCAAGCTAGACTAGTAAAGAAATAATTTTAAAGTAATCCTGACTCAGAAATGTATAGCCTGATTTTTCTTGGTCTCTCTTGCCCCCACAAAATGTTGATAGCCTAGTAAAGCGTATGGTCATGCTAGAGATTTATTTTTTTTTTCTTTTTTCTACAGATAGGTATTAATCCCACATGAAAATAAAAATCCAAGAGAACTCTTATTCATGGGATACTTATGGAGTTTCTAGACTTACCAGCCTGTAAATTTATCTTTGGAGATCCTAGCTTGAGAGTAGTCTGTGATGACTATACAGGACATACAAATAACCCAAAACAACCCTCCATTCAAGTACTCAGAATGAACTTTCCAAAAACATTTTTAAGTTTCTAATATTTCTAAACCTCTGTGGCTTGAAATATGTGTTTATAAACCTGATAAATCTTGGTCTGAAAAACATGATTGTCTCCGAACTGAATGTTTTTTAGAGTTCATAATAGAGATTATGAGTGCTTTTTTTCAGAGAAAATGTCACGTTCTGGGTTAAAGTTAAGTTATTTCAGCATGTTTTTGTGTGATCTTTTGCCTACTGTTTATTTTTACTTTTTTTATTTGTTTTGTTTTACAAATAGTAGATAGTCATATAGCAAGCTGTTATTGCAAGGTTATCTCAGAAATATGTCAAGGAAGGTCTAGCCCAGTTAATCCTACCACTATCTACTACATTTTGCTGAAGATTGGTGCTTTCTAACATGAGGCTGTTCAGTTCAAGCCCTTGTGTTTTGTACTGTTTTTCTCCTTGTTGACATAATGGATAATATGAGGGATTCACTTTCTTAAGAAATTGATCTATTTTTGAGTCCCTTGGTTGCATGTGTATTGCTGTATCAGCAACAGAAGGCTGTCTGGGGAAATAAGTAGAAATAAAAAGCAAAGGGATCTTGGGAGAATGGGAAATGAAGAATGAAAACAAATTACTGTGTGAGTGATAACCATTGACCTGATAATGTAGGTCCCTTGGTGAAACCAGCCTAAAACCTCTGTGACTATAAGGTGTTCTTAGCTTTAGACAACATGGTAACCATTACCCAGGGTACTTTTTGAAGTCAAAACAATTTGATCTTTGGTATATGTACCTGGGAAATTTTGAATTGGGTTGTCCATCATTTAGCATGACTCACTTATCATGGGAGAGAATGAAAACCACTTCAAATATTAAATATAATTTAATGCAGTGTATTGGGTTTGTGTGGCAAAGTTTCAGTAGCTGGGGGGCTACAGGGGTGGTTTCTGTGAGAAGTTGCTAGGAGCTTCCCCTGTGTCTGATATAGCTAGTGCCAGACAGCTCTAAGATGGACCTGCTACTAGCCAAAGCTGAACCAGTCAGCGACAGTGGCAACACCTCTGTGATATTTAAGAAGGGGAACATAAAATTGCTGCACAACAGCAGCAGGAGGAGAGGAATGAGAATACACGAGAGAAACAACCCTGCAGACACCAAAGTCTGTGAAGAAGGAGGGGGAGGAGGTACTCCAGGAGCCAGAGCAGGGATTCCCCTGCAGCCCATGGTGAAGACTGTGGTGAGGCAGGCTGTCCCCCTGAAGCCCACGGAGGTTAACAGTGGAGCAGATATCCACCTGCAGCCCCTGGAAAGGACCCTTGCTGGAGCAATCAATGAAAAACTGTAGCCCATGTGAAGGACTCACATTGCAGAAGTTGGTGGAAGACTGTCTCCCGTGGGAGGGACCCCACACTGGGGCAGGGGAAGAGTGTGAGGAGACAACATGTGATCAACTGATTGCAACACCCATTCACTGTCCTCTTCCGCTGTTTCTGGAGAGGAGGTAGAGAATTCAGGAGTAAAGTTGAGCTTGGGAAGAAGGGAGGGCTGGGGGAAAGGTGTTTTAAGATTTAGGTTTATTTCTCATTACCCCACTCTCATTTGATTGGCAATAAAGTAAATTAATTTTCCCCAAGATGAGTCTATTTTGCCTGTGACAGTAATTGGTGAGTGATCTCTCCCTGTCCTTATCTCAAACCACGAGCCTGTCATTGTATTTTCTCTCCCCTGTCCGGTTGAGGAGGGGGAGTGATAGAGCAGCTTTGGTGGGCACCTAGCATCCAGCCAAGGTTAACCCACCGCGTGCAGTTAACATAACTGTGATCATCTCTGAATCACTTGGCAAGTGATTATCCTGCTCAGGATAATCTTTGGGCATACCAGTCCATAAACATGAAAAAAAAACCAAACAACAGTTGGTCTCTATAGTCTGATGAACACTTTGGCCTGATTCCTAAACAAGTAAATACTGTTGGAGCTGACATGCTGAACAGAACAAGACAGTCAAACTGCAAATCAGCAATAATTTTGATCTAGATCAACAATTTCTGGAAAATGTATTTAGCTGAAAGTATATATTTTTTCCATATATCTATCAAAAACTTCCAAACAAGCTTTTTTTTGCTTCCATCTCAAAAATGTCAGGATGCTGCAGGTGTAACTCTGCCGTTATGATCTCTTTACATGGACTTCATGCATGCATGAGTGGAGTTGTATAACCAAGATTTCAATCAACAGCCTCTAAGTTGAAAGTAGCCTCAAGGGAGCTAGTGTTACAGAGCATATGGCCCAAAATATGGTTAAATTTTTGTAGTCAGTGGCACTGATATACAAAACTGCTAGAATAAGCCATTGAAGACTAAAAAAGCAACTTTTGTATTATTCTTTTAATTAAAAAAATAGCACTTGCCTAATATATCAGCAAGCAATCTTCAGCCATTTAAAAATTCAGAAATGCTTTATAGCTTTTCTATAACTAGAAAAGCAGATTAAAAAAGAAAGAAATTCTATAGCAGACCTTTCAGTACTGACTCTGTTAACAACATAAACTGTTCATTAGCACATTGATAAACACTAGTTTTGCACTGGATTTTTTAGAGATAGATTTTTTTAAGGTATTAGATTCTTTGTCCAATAGGTTTATTTGCGCATTGCTAAGGTTTAAGTTTCATGTGCAAATTGAACTTATGACTTTGCTTGTTTTCTTGGCAATTAAAGTATTTTACTATTTTACTTTGAAGAAAAATATTTTATATTTTATTATTTTGCATACTAATGGAGATATGTATCCCATGCTTTTTACTCAGAAGAAAGTATATTAATTAACTGTATTTACCTACCTTGGATAAATCTGAATATCTGAGAGTCAAGTAAACCAAAATCTGAGAAGCAGTGTTACTACATGCACGATGAATACCATACTTCTTAATGTTCAAAGTCTACTATCCTTCTTTCTGAGGAGTGTTGTTTTCTGTTGTGTTTTGTTCTGTGGGGGATTTTTTGTTTGGTTTTTTTTTGTTTTTTTTTTTTGTTTTGTTTTGGTTTGGTTGGTTTTTTTTGTTTGTTTTTGTTTTTGTTTGATTTTGTTTTTTTTTTGTTTTGGTTTTGTTTTTTTGTTTTTGTTTTTGTGTTTTTGTTTTTGTTTTTGTTTTTGTTTTTTTTAAATACCATGCATCACTTTCTGTTCTTCTAAATTCAAGCCATTATTTTCATAAAGAATTTAAAGCAACAGTATCACACTGGGTCACACAATATGAAGAGCTTCATATCACAAGTTGTTGCCTTTCTCTAGCTATCACTGGTACTGAGCTCAATCAGTTATGTTTTGCTACAGTGGAGATTCCAGAAAAATCTTCACTTTTTCATGTAATATCTGGAACAATGAAGATGTTGCTCTATTAATATTTTATTTCACTTTATTTTCATTCCTCAATACTTAAAATGCATGACACGTTTTATATGAAAATTATTTTGGGTTCTTCCTCCATACAATGGTTGACATTTTTGTGGAGCAAAAGGTATTTAAAGACCTTATTCATATCCAGTGTGTTTCTTTTATTGCATAAATAGATTTCCTACCAAACTTTTGATAAGTGCTTTTTTTTTTTTTTGTCTTTTTAAGTCTCAAACTTTTTTCAGCTGATGAGTTGGTTTTTGCGGGTTTTTTGGGGGGATCTGACTTTCAAAATGCTATAAATTAAGATAACATAAAAAACTTACTTCCTACCTACTTCCTAACTGCTGGTTCCCTCAGAACTCTACTTAAGCATGCTGTTTAGATGTGGTTCCCTATTAATAACTGTTTTAAAGGTAAGTTTGACAACCTGCTATTAATCTGGTTAGTATGTGTTTTAACACCATTGAATAGCATACATTTTAATGAATCTGTCAAGGATTATTACATGTGCATCTTTTAGTATACCTATACTCACCATTACCAAGCTAGCCTTTATAATGAATGTAAGCTTTGATCAGATTTCTTTTCTTCACATCTCTTGATTATTACTCAAATAATCATAACAATCTATGCTTTTTTTTCCCCTTTGTCTTTTCTCTCATGAACTTAAATTGGAAAAAAAAAAATGCTTCCTCTTCTATGTGGGATCAGGACGTATATTTGACACCAACCATATAGCAGCAGTATGAAATGATTCTGTTATCAAAACTAACAACATTTAAGGGCATTTTGTTTATTTTTTATAAATACTATTATGTTATTTTTAATGGAAACACATTTATGCATGAATGTGATTTAATGCATAGATAGGTGAATTCAGATCACAAACATTTTTTTTTACATTTTTATGCACCTTTAAATAGTGGTAAAATCACCAACAAATATTTAAAAAATATGCAGGTGGTTAAGTAACTCTCTGTGGTAGCATCTTAACTTGTACCTCTACCAGTGAGTAGAGGAAAAATACCTAGTAATTTTATTTACTTAAATTCTCCGTGAACAGCTTGAGGACCTCCCACAGATAGCCAACTGCAACAGCTTGTAGACCTTCTGCAAGAAATAAAATAAACCAACCAGGGTGCTGTAAAAGCAAGACACATATTTTTTTTTAGATATTTTCTTCTATTTCTGCTTTATTTATACTGTTTATAGAAGTAAATTACTTGTCTGGAGTGCTGCTCTTGGGGCAGACTGATTCTCTATGGGGAAGAAACCTACCAAATCCTTTTACTTTTATAGAAAACAGTTGAGCTTTAACTCAGGGGATGAGATCTGCAAGGTTAAAAAGCTTTGCTTTCTAAAAGGAGAATCAATCTAATTTGAGAATAGTGACAAACAAGCTGAAATAAATCAGGCACTGTGGAAATTACCTGGTCTAGCACCGACTTGGAATAAATAGGCATACCCAGAGTAGCTATAGTTTTGTAAAGACAGGTAAGCTTCCTTCTTTAAGCTGTAACAATCACAGGGGAAATAAAAAAATACAAAAAAGCAGCACAAAATTATACTCCTTGGTGAACTGTTCCGTGACGTATCACAGATATGAAAGGGTGCTGCACTCAGTAAACATTTTCACATAAACTCTTACTTGTTGCCTTTTTGGTCTTCAGCTAGCACAAGCTCATTACCAATTAGTGAGATAAAGCTTAATTCTTTTGGGGGGGGGTTAAGAGGGTGGTAATAATAAATTACTTAAAGAGTTTGGACAAACATATACATGTAATACATTCAATCTCTTCTCCTTTATGCCTCTGAATGTATACAAACAGAATAGTATAATGTATAACTAGTCCTTGACTACTAGAGGTGTTTTATTCAATATTTAAATTTCCAATAAAATTAATTCTTAAAAAAAAATCCATTTTGGATCAGGAAGAAAAGTTAGTGTTTTATTCTTTTTTTTTTTTTTTTTTCCCCCCACATTGGAAAGCACCCATACCTTTCAAACTCATATGCTAAAACACATCACTTCTCACAGGAAAATCAACTTTCCTAAATCTATGTACTACATTTTAATTACTAGAACAAGTATTTTAGTTCTGCCTGTGCTTCTTTCAAAAATAATATATATTCCCTCAGCTGACAAGATGGCCCAGGAAATTCTTGCTTGTAAGTATCGTACCTTTCTAACTGATAGTATCTATCTGATTGCAGTAAAACATTTCAACCAAATCCAAGCATTCAATGTCTGAGCATCAGTTTTAGTAATCTAATAGTTATTTTCTGGAGCCTTTCTGACTGCATAGTACTCCAGCATAAATTAAGGTTGCTGGAATGATACATTAACATATGCAGTCTTTTCTCAAATAACATCACATTCTTCTTCAAATAGCATCACATTAAAGTTAAAGCTCAAGGATTTGTTTTCCACCGTATACTTACGTCCCCTTCTGATTGCTACCAATGATCATCTTCATTCTTTCTCTCTACTATATTCATATTATTAATGATTTGCTCCATATGGGATTTGCTTACTGGGATCTAAGAGACCAAAAATTTAAATGTAAATCTAGAGAAAATATTGCTCTTGCCATGCTTACTCACTCTTCTGAATTTTACTGAAAAATATTCAATGTAGAAAAGACATACACAAATCATAGACACTATGAAATAAATCAGCCACTCTACCCTTAGATAAAATCTAGTTTTAAATTGTTCAAAATTTCGAACTTATTTTTTACAGTAATGTCAATATTCAGTTGTTTGAAAGACAATATATATAAGTGAAATTAGCAGTAAAAATAATACTGCCATCTGAAAATACACTTTAAAATACAAACTCTTATGGCATAGAATCCAGCGTAAACATAAAGCAGTCCACATCCTGACTAGCTGAATGTCTTCAGCTTAATATTTGTGTTTCCAGCTGTTTTCAAAGCTGCAGCTCTTTCAGTTTGTATTCAGGATGCTTGATGAATATAACTCAGTTGAAAACCTGAGAGTTAGACTTGGAAAGGATTGCTAGTTAGGACTTTATTTAAACACAGTGGATAGCAGTTTAATCTGCTTAGAATGGGCTAATCTTTGTAAAAAATATATAATAAGTATATTTTTCTTTTGATAACAGGATCCCCTGTTTTGAAGTTTGGCTGATGAAAAATCAGTCAGATTGTCACAGCATGTTAGCAGTCGCAAATGCCGCAGATGTTTTTTCTTAAACACACTATGTCTGCATTTCTATAGAGCAGTAGTACAGCACAGAGTTGTTCTGTCGTCGTAGGTTTGTTCAAAGGCTCTCATGGCAATGGTGCACGATCTTTGCTATAACAGATGGTCTTTAGCTGTAGTTTCCCACTTTGCTCGAAAAAGCTGGTACCACACAGATGAGGATTTGCCTTGAGCATGTCCTTACAAGACTTCAATGGCCTACCTGTCAGCCATTCACCATGCTTTTAATGGGCATAAAAAAATGGCTTAAGGTATTCATGTTGTTCATCATATGTGCCAGATGTCCAAAGCAACAGAGCTGAGCCTGCAGGAACCTTGCAGTAATATTGAACATTTGATTTTGATGTAAGATAACAGTATCCTAGACTGAGAAATTATTAAAAGACTAAACTTAAAAGACTAAACTATCATTAACCACTAAACTATCATTAACCACTTATTCTTTTTATCAGCAAAATTCATGTAACATTTTAAAATATGAATATAGATATACCCATACTGAGATATTTTTGTTTTGAAAAAGAGAAAGTTATTTGTATAAATATTAGATATTCCACACACACTTTTATTCAAATATCCATTTCTAGCAATAGTAAGAGGTAGCTAACATTATACACTTGATGCAGGGAATGCAAGTATAATAGTATTCATTGAAAAATGTGTTTGATCTAATTTTTATACCAGTGTATATTGCCAGAGTTTAGGGCATATTTTAGTATTATTCCATTTTTTTTCTGAATGATCCAGATTAAAAAAATTGTATTTTGAAATTCCTACTCAAAACTGAAATTAAAATTCCACTTTTCTTACTCTTTTGTGTCTTCTTCTTCAGTTTTTAAGCAGCCATGTTAACAACAATTTTAGCAACAGTGTACTATCCTATTGCTTTATTATCTATTTCTCATAGTCTTGGGCACCTTAAAGGTTTGAAAAGTCAGTGTGGTTGGAAGGAAAGCAGTTCTAATTTTAACGACTGATTTAGCAAATGAGTGAAATGATTTCTGATTGTGACCATGTGTTCTGCACCAGGGGGGTGGAAGGGGTGCAGGGTTCTTTCCAGACCTCAGTAAGAAAAGCTTGACAGCAAATAGGGAATCCGAATTGCTTTAATAATAAAATGGAGATAGGAAGAAAAATATAGATAGTGAGTAAATCATGTGCCATCAGTTGCTGGGAGCCCCACTGTTGTGCAGCATCAGACAGAATCCGAATGAATTCCCACGGCACACTGCACAAATCCCATGTATGGAGAGGTTCCATCTCTCTCCTGTGCCGTGGTGCCTTTTATCTCATGCAACCAACCAAACCATGTATCTTCTCTTGACACGTAGGAATGTTGTCACTTTCATGCTATCCACTAGAGTGCAGCACGGATCAGTATGGGACATTCCAGCATGTTCCCTTACAGTGTTGCATACACAGAGTTAAAGGGCAGTTACTCATGCTAACATATGGGCTTCTCAAGCCTTAAGTACATGGCCCAACAGAGCAGACATGACTTGCCCAAAGTCACTAAGTCCTCATATACAGAGTCTTCTGGAAGCTTCCCAATACACCATGGATTGTAGAATAATCACCTCCCTGTCCTTCATGAGCCTGGAAATGGGTTATATGAGGACTTCCTTCATAAACCTCCCAGGTTCTGAGATGAGACTGACCTACGTGCAGTTCTCTGGATCCTCCTTGTTGTCTTTCCTGAAGATGGCTGATACTTTTGTCTTTTTCTCGACTTTGGAGACCTCTGCCATTCACACAACATTTCAGAGATGATATACAGCAGCCTTGCAATGACATTGGCCATCTCCTTCAGCACTTTTTGATGCATCCCTCTCACCCTATGGACTGTTGTATGTTTGGTTTGCATAAGTCATCCCTAATTCAATCCTCTCATGAATAGTACTCCTGTCCCTCAAAATTTGTGAGTAGATAGAGACACTTGGGAGGTCTGAAAGTACACTGTGCCAGTAAAGACCAGGGCAAAACAGGCACTGACAATCTCCAAAATTTCCACTTCCTTTGTCGTTAAATTCCTTTCTTTATCCAGCAATGGGGCAACATTTTCCTTGGTCTCCCTTCTGCTGCTGACATACCTGTAGAAGCCTTTGTTGTTACACCTAACATATCTCTTTGGTTTCAGCTTCAGCAGAGGTTTGGCTGTAATTTCATCCTACGTGCTTGAGATTGCATCTGTACTCATCCTTGACAGTCTGTCTCTGCTACTACCTCCCATATGCATCATTTGAGCATTTGAGTACAGAGAGAACTTTACTGTTTAGCCAAGCTGGCCTTCTGCTATGCTTCATAAATGAGAGTGAATTGTTTTTGTGCTTTGAGGAACCTGTCTTCAAAGACTAAGCAATTCTTCTGGGGTCCTTTGCTCCTTAGAGCTGCCATGCATGGGATCTTGCTTGCTACTTTCCTGAACAAGTAGAAATCCCTCTTCATAAAGCCAGGAGTCTTTGGTTAGGGCTTTAGATTACTTGCTCTCTTCACCAAGATCTTCAACCTTGCAGGGTCTCAAACCATGCTGTCTCATGGTAATTGCAGCCAAGGCTCCACCTCCTCTACTTGTCTGTTATCCAGATCATTAATGAGGATGTCGAACGGGATTGGACCTAGTATTGACCTCTGGGGAACACCACTAGTTACTGGCCTCCAACTAGACTTCGTATCACCAGTTACCACCCTCTGGACCTGGCCTGGTCTACCTCACTGTCTGCAGATGGTTTTGCTGACTTTTTTTTTTGTTTTGCGACAACTGGGGAGGAAGAATCTTAGAAGAGTTACAATTCACAATTGGAAAATACTGTCTACATTTTGGTTAGCATCTGTATTTATTTGTTTTCTTATTCTTCACCAATATCGATGTCAGATTTTTGTTCATTATTTAGATATAATTTGACTTATTGTACTTCTAACAGTGCATAAATTATCTATAAAGATTCAAAATATTTATGATTAGGACTTAGCCATATATTTTCAGCAAACAACACTTCAGGCTGTTTACAAGTTATTCAGAATAAATGCATAAAATTTATTTTCTATTGGGACAGAAAAATAAACTTAGTATTTCACTTCCTTTTGCCCCTGAAACTGCATGTGTTGACTGTGTACACTGTGTAGATACATGGGTAACTCCTCTCACTGAAGAAGTACACATTTATACATGAACTGTTTAAAGTAAAACCAAGTTTTTCCAGCCTTAAATTAACAGTAGTTATTTGTAAGCTTTTAAACTGTATTTTAGGAATTTTCTGGGGTAAAGTCTATATTCTTTGTATTTACGTATTTTTACAAGTAATAAATGTGGCATTCACGTTCATTGGAAACCTTCCCTGCCACCATCAGTTTTTCCATATCTCTAAATACCTAGTTTCACTCTGTCCTCAGCCATTAAACATTCCCTCTCAGCTTCTACAAAAAAACTTATTCCCTCATCAAATTTGCTTTCTTGCCCTTAAAGTCCCTCTTTAATATCCATCTCTCCTAATATGGCTAAGAAAAAACCCAAACCTCACAACAGATATTTGGCTAAGAGACTATGGACAAAAAAGGACATAATCATAGTTGTACATAAAGAATAGGATATATCCATAACGCACAAATTTTTGCATTTCCTTCTTCATGTGGATGTAAACCTTACAGCAATTTTTTAATATACTTGTACATTACTATGAGGAAATAATGTTATCAAATGAGTAGACATTAATGTTACCAACGTGTATTTTCTTTTTTATAACTTTCGGTAAGTTCTAAAAACAGAGTAAACAATTTCAATATTAAAGGCATTGGGGAACAAATAAAACATTACAATTAGGAAACGGTAATTCAAACTTGACTGTAAGTAGATGTCGCTTGTTTTAAGCAAAGCCATTTTTGAAAAAAAACCCACACCAGCAAACAACAAAAAGCTAGCTTAACTTCTCATGGTTACTACATTTTCATTTTTCAACCATAACGTCATTATTTCAAAAAATATAGTTACAAGACAAAAAATATTAAATCACTTTTCCTCAGCCTAGACAAACTGGAAATAAGAAAAACAGGTAAAGAGGACACATAAAAGGGCAAGAAACACATTTTTTTTTAATATTTAAAAATTAAAAGAAGTGGTTTGTAAATGAATTCACATTTTTGGAAATATTCATCCAATACTAACCAATCTTCTGAACATTGTTAATATTCGTTAACTTCAGCAAACTTTAAAATAATAGCTGAAAAAGCTAAGTGGTGTGTCTTAAGATACTTAATTTTCACCTACTTTTGAGATGCAATTAAATAAGGATACTGAATAACATCATCAAATGTGATCTGAAAGTCTCTTATTTCTCTACCAGAGAAGTCTATAATTTAAACCTTATACTTAAGAAAATAATCTGACTAATTTATTCTACGGAAAAATCTGTGACCACATCTACTTAAAAAGAGACAGCATCTTCTGAAACTTCCTTGGGAACACGTGTAACAGTTACTTCATCTTGCAAGAACACCGTTCTTAGGCTTTGGTCTTGCAAGCCGGTGGGGGGCTAGTCACATGAAAAAAACTGGCAGGATCCTCTTCAAATCACTTTTATAATTCTGTTACAAACTTAACCTTAAAGAGTGATGTGATTTTACAGAGAAGAGTGGAAAATTGTGTGTCACACTTTTAAACAGCTGAAGGCTGACTGCCAGCAAGAACTGTGTTCAGAAATGTTTGACAGGCTCAGTGGTTAGGGAACATTTGCTAAACTGTGTTTGCTTCCTTCAGCATTGTGTTTCAGTATTCATAAAGTGACGATGCAGAGGTGGCTGTGAGGGAGAGAAAAAAAAAAAAGTGGAAAAAAGACAGTGAGTTCTAACAACACAAAATGTAAGAGAGCTCCTATACTTCATTGTACAAGAAACAGACATTTAAATTTATATACATTTCTGTCTTCTTGTTGTAATCAATACTGTGCAGAGAAGCTATTCATAAATTAGCTAAATATTTCAGGTGAGCAATCTGGTAACATTAACAATATCTCATCATAAAGAATTATCTTTACAGATAAAACCTTAAACCAAAAATATTTTAAAAATAATATTTATCTGTGTATGGCATTAACACAAGAACCATAATGCAGTGCACTCTGAACTAATACTGGGAAAAGACAAAATAATGTACTAATGCATTTTCATTTTACATTCGGTTTGGAGGTACTGTATCATTTTATTGTACAGTATAGCAATATGTTATTAATTAGATACTTACTTAAACAAAATCTATAGTACCTTGCTTTCAATATCTTTCTACGGAGTTCACAAGCTTTTGAATCTTTTAACCTATTCCTCGTCGTTGATTAACAATAGGCACCAGACAGCTATGCTGTCTTTACTTTATTCATGCAGGTAGACACTAAGTATTCATTGCCACACAGGGTGTGGTGGGTAATTTTGCCATTAAAAATCATCTCTGCAGTAAGGTGGAAGAGTAAGCAAAACGGAAAATAAGACGACTAATTTTTATCGGCAAGTTTTAAAGGCAGATCTCCTGTTAAAACTACAGCACATATTTATTTTCATAACATACTTGATTTCTTTTCAGTTCCTTTTGTTTTCACTCTCAGTCATATGGAGGAGGCTCTCCTCTGTACCCCTCTTCCTGCCCCCCCCCCCATTTGAAGTGGTATCCTATACAATGAAGGAATATGGTGTTTAAGTTTAATATGCCTGGACTGGAACCTAAGAGTGGGAAAAGTATCTGAATTGATTGGACTAGATTTGGGGACAGTTAAGCAACTCATGATGGAAACACACAGCATCCAGCACACGTGGTAGTGGGCTGCCTGTGCGTACACAATCAGGATGGTGAAGTCAAGGCAACTGCTAAAGACTGGGGATGTTCTATTTAAGGTAGATCTATGTGTTATTTTGCTGACAGAAGTAAGCTGGGTCTAGACTTACAAAGCAAACTGTGTCTGCATGTAAAGTTGGTACTAAGTCTGTGCAATTATATTCTGTCTCTCAGTAGGGCTTGTTATTGTAAGCTTAGAGTTGCACCGACCGCAGTTATATTGTGCTGATGTACCCTGAAGCTCCAAGGTAGCAAACTCCTGTCCATTTAGAATTCATAGCATAGAATGGTCTCCTGAGGATGTCTCCAAAGTAATTGTTAGCATATATCAGGTTGTTTTGATCAATTTGCCTTCAGATATTGTTAAAAAGGAGAAGGCCGACTAGTTTTTTTGCCAGATGGGAATGTGTCCTTATGTGAAAAATACTGTGCTTTTTATAGTACTATTTTATTGCTAAACAGATAGAGAAGAGAAATAGGTTTAGATATGGCAATCAGAGCTATTTCAATGAGTAAAAAGATAACAGAAACTTAAGGATAAACAACGAAATGAAAACAGGAGCTGTAGAAAGGGAATAGCTCCTGTTAGATTTGCTTTGGTTACCTGAAATGGATCTTGATAATTAATTTTTCATATTAATTTGAAAAGCTTGAGTTAGCTAGTATTGTTTGAAGCAAATGTTAGTATATCTGGAAAACATAAGATTTCAATTCTGGAGCAGAGCAAACAAAATTAGGAAGATTTTCAATGAAAGACAAAGCCTTATATATGTTCTGTCAGCACATTTCTCAACAATCCCCAGCTTACTGTTTATGGAAGATCAAGTGGATATCTTTGCAAAACATCCTTAAATACTGGCTCATTTAGCTTCTGTACTGGATGGTACATGTTATCCCTGAGATACTCTTGACATACATTCTGTGGGGATCTTATAGGCCTGTTTGGTTTATATGTTTATTCAAGGCTAAATGGTAACTGTAGTGCTTTATGTAGAGAAGAAAGTTGTATTCTTACCCTTTGTACATTGACATAAAATAAAGGGGGAGGGGGGGTTGATGTGTAAAACATAACAGAATGTCTTTGTTTTTTTCTTTCAACTGTACTTCTAAATGTTATGTTTGTGCTCTGTTCATAGCACAACATCAGCAAGGAATTATTCTCTCTCCTTGTTTCATCTCATAAGATGCAAAAGTTCATAGTAAAGAAATAAAGGTATTGCTTATAGCTCTCTTTAATAAAATGCTTTCTAAAACACCAACAGATTAACTCATCATCAGAACAGTTATGTAACTTCTAAAATTAAAATTATAGCATTTAAAAGACACACAGGTTTTATTTGAGAAATAAATTATCTGAAAAATGTCACATATAAATAGTAGTGTACCTGTTTTCTTTTTTGGGGGTCACATTGCACATCATGCAGAAAAAATATCAGAAAGGCAAAAGAACAGCTACAACTTAATCTGGCCACTGTCGTAAGAGATAACAAAAAAGGTTTTTACAAATACATTAACAACAAAAAGAGAGCCAGGGAGAATCTCCATTCTTTACTGGATGCAGAGGGGAAGATTGTCAACAAGGATGAGGAGAAGGCTGAGGTACTTAATGCCTTCTTTGCCTCAGTCTGTAATAGTAAGTCCAGTCATCCTCAGGGTATTCAGGCCCCTGAGCTGGAAGACAGGGATGAAGAGCAGAATAAACCCCCTGTAATCCAGGAGGAAGCAGTTAGTGGCCTGCTACACCAAATGCACAGCCACAAGTCTATGGGGCCAGATGGGATCCATCTGAGAGTGCTGAGGGAGCTGGGGAAGGAGCTTGCCAAGACACTCTCCACCACTTATCAGCGGTCTTGGTCAACAGGGGAGGTCCCAGATGACTGGAGGCTTGCCAGTGTGACACTCATCTACAAGAAGGGCCAG
>VYXH01010732.1:107372-124237 GCA_013397275.1 Burhinus bistriatus | reverse complement strand
AGGCTGCCCAGGGCGGTGGTTGAGTCACCATCCCTAGAGGTGTTTAAAAGTCGTGTAGATGTGGTGCTTGGAGACATGGTTTAGTGGTAGACCTGGTAGACTAGGGTCAATGGTTGGACTGGATGATCTTAAAGGTCTTTTCCAACCTAAACAATTCTATGATTCTATGGTTCTATGACTTCTGTTTAGCTCATGTCTCTCTTTTGGGTGATATTTGATAAGACATTGTCCTTGCACCTTTGAGAAAATTATACAGAAAGCAAGTAGTAAATTTCAGATTATTTCAGTTCTAAATACTTTGGTTGCACAAGGATGTATTGGCTTTACACAGAAGTATTTTATCTTCTGTGTTATTAATTTCATCCATAGTTTATACCAAAGGAAAAAAAAAAAAAAAAGAAAAGACAGGCTTCCAAAGATTAAAATTGGTGCACAAATACCAATCATTATGACATGCTTTTATTTTGAACAGCTGAATCTGCACAGAGAAACATAATTTGCAATAAGATATGCTAGATGCACAGCTTCTTCAATGCTTAGGAACTGGTAAAAATATAATTAATATAGTGATATATATACCAGCTGATTCACTGTCAATTCAGGAAGTATTTTCTAAAAAAATCTTGGAAAGATTCTAATCTATTTATATTTTTAAATATTTATATTTATGTTTGGTTTCTTTGAAAGGTTGAAGCATTGTAACTGATCTCCTAAAAATATCATAAACATCTCTCCAAAGGTCAGCATGTCATGTTTATTCTTCTTGTATACCAAGGGTCTATGTGTATGTTCACTTAAGGGCCAGTTCTCATTTCTTGTCCTCCAATTTACCAATGCTTTTTTTGCAGCATAGATACTCTATCTATGATCAAAATATCAACTAAAAATATCAAGTGAAGTGAACATTACATGGGTTTCCTGTACCTAGTTTCTTCAAGAGAAAGGAATACAAAAAGGAAGTATTACTAGAGAGATAAGCCTTTCACAAAAGTAACTGGTTTCCTCAAGCAGTTCGTAGAAAAAAACCCAGCACATCATGGACTTGGTTTTACATGAGCCAAGTTCTCTGAGGTCATCTGAGGTATATCTCTGCTGGTCGTATGTTGAAAGTTCCAAAACAGGACAGCAAATTGAAAGCAAAACACATATCGAGTGCTCAAGAATAGCTAAATCAGGCAATTATTAAAACCCCCTTTTTAATGTCTTTTTGATTTAATAGTAAATGTTTGATTTATTAGTAATATGTTTTCAGAGAGGCACCGCTGGCTTAGCTGAGGGGCTCAGCTGTGTCTTGTGGTGGGTCCACTGGAGCCGGCTACAATGGGCCGGAATCGACTGGCATGGGGCAGCCCTTGGCCTCTCCTCACAGAGGCCAGCCCCACTGTCCCCTGCTGCCATGGATACCCAAGACACCACTTTATACTGTCTGCATGACATCCTGGTCTCTAAGTTGGAGAGACACAGATTTGATGGGTGGACCACTTGGTGAATAAGGAACCGGCTGTATGGTCACACTCAAAGAGTTGCAGTCAACAACTCAATGTTCAAGTGGAAACCAGTGAAAAGTGGTGTTTCTCAGGGGTCGGTACTGGGAGCGGTGCTGTTCAATATCTTTGTTGGTGACATGGACAGCAGGACTGAATACACCCTCAGCAAGTTTGCCAATGACAGCAAGCTAGGTGGTACGGTCAACATACTGGAGGGGAAGGATGCCATCCAGAGGGACCTGGACAGGGTTGAGAGGTGGGCCCATGCCAGCCTCATGAAGTTCAACAAAGCCAAGTGCAAGGTTCTGCACGTGGGCTGTGGCAGTCCCAAGCACAAATACAGGCTGGGCAGAGAATGGTTTGAGAGCAGCCCCGAGGAGATGGACTTGGGGGTGTTGGTTGGTTAGAAGCAGCCANGGTGGTTGGAACTAGATGATCTTTAAGGTCCCTTCCAACCTAAACCATTCTGTGATTCTATGTGCTTTTTACACAACATCTGTCTATACTAAAACTAGGCTGTTTCTCTATAACTGCTACTGCAGTTCTCTGACATTTTATAAGATTTTTAGTTCATTTCATATTTGACTTTCACATACATTATTTTTAACTCCTGGTTTAAACAACCAGCAGTGTGTGTTCTACACATTTATTCCAAATGCTCGCTGGGTTTTTCAAAAACATTATCAAGTTACTGAGGTCACGGAGAGACTGAATTCTCTCTAACCAACATGGAATAACAAAGTTGTGGTCTTGCCAAAATTTTAAAGACAGACTTGCAGTTTCGTGACTTGGTCACTGCTGCCTTTCTGTCAGACCCATAACCCAGAAGGCAGTTGAACTGTAGTTTTGGAAAAAAGATGCTTAAAGCCATCACTAGTACGTGTGAGAAGCTTCCCCATTAGAAACTAGGGCAAAAGGTCAACAATGTTAGAAATACTTTAGGATCTTAGGAAAGGTAAAAGATCTGCTGAAGGTTATTTATTTATTGGTTTCTAACAAGAATATTAACTCCTCAAGTCTTCTTAGCTGTGGAGAGTAGACTCACTGCAACTTACTCATTAGCACTCTTCTTTTGCTATGGAAAAAGCATGATCTTTCACTAATTTGTTTATAAACCTGGGGTTTTTTTAAATTTTTCTTATTTTGTAATGTTACTCCATGCATGTTCCCACAGATGAAGAAGATGGGGAGGTTGAATGTATGACGGGCTTGGTCTTCTAACATTTCAGCAGGCAACATATTTCTTTATTATTTGATGCTAGGTTGTAACGCATGCCATGCTAATCAAATTATTGCATAGCTGAAAATATTTCCTGTTTAACATTAAAACTGTATTTCTGACTTCTAACATTCTTATTTATCACATGAAGAAGGAAGACTTGTGGCTCACCAAACATAACAAATAACGCTTGTCATAAGATTGTGCACATTCGAAACAGTAAGGCAAGGCTGAACAGAGCTAGATTAAAGCCTAGCTTAAAAGAAAGTGGATAACAAAAATGATATTATTAATCATGGATGATCGTTTTAAAGCATGAGATTTTTTTTTTTTTTTAAACAGAAATCTCACATTTTAAATTAATATATATTTTTTTTAAACAGAAAAGTACCATAACGGAATTTATATAGAAACTTAAAAAAATCTTAAAACCTTAGTTTAAAAAAAATAAAATAAATCCTGTGTCAATTAAATTTGTATTGAAATTATTAAACTGGTTTAACTTAAATTTCTCCTTTTCCCTCATAGTATCAGTTAAATTTAGTACATTTATTTAATTGCTATATCTATAGTAAAATATTATGAAGTGTAACTGCTCTGTTAAATAGATTATGTCTCAGAGTGGGAAATCCTGCTTTCAGTATGGGTAATATACCAGCTATTTACAGGAATGGCAATACTCATAAGAACTTGTAAGATTAGAGGTACTGATAAATGCAATGTTATTTACTGAAAGTCTATATTAAAACCAACAGATCTGTGATTCCTAGATCCTGCTGCATTAGGTATTCCTGCTGCTATTACATCTTTCTTTCACATAAAACTAAAAAATCTTGGAGATATAAATTTAAGCTGAGTATATTGAGAATCTGAAATTCATGTGTAAAACACCCAGAAATTTCTTTTAATTTGTTAAGTTTAGACTCTTCTCTAAGATTTATTATCATGAAAAAATCCTATTGCTAGTTTCCAGCCATATCTCTACATCAAGTCTGAGTAACATCCTTTTGCCCATATAAAGACGTGTTTGCAGACAGCATGTTCTGTGGTATTCTTGGACCGTGTTTTGTTCACCCACGAGCTTAGCCTTGATTGAACACAATCGTTCTTGCTGACATGGACCTGCGCCAGGGTGCATCAGAGGCTAACCAAATTTGTCCAATTTAGTCAAAGTGATTTGATTTAACTAGCAGTTGTTACCTTCCTGTTCTTTCTTTTGACAGGCAGATTTAGAACCTTATAAAATACACAGGCTGAAAGCCAGGGCACCACTGACCTACACTATGCTGGATCACCCTGTGAAAGCCCTAACAAAACAAACAAATTAACATTTAATAGTCAAAATGATCAGCTCTGGGATAACTTGAAGGGACAGACTTTAAATAAGCATGGTCTTTCCTACACTTAATAATAATATGTCTGGTTTAAATGCATACAAAGTTCTTCATCAGGAAAGTTGATCAGAAGCCAACCAACAGAATACCTCTCTGACAATTTTTAAAAACAAATTTCAAAGCAGACACAGGTAAAATATGATAATCAAAAACTAAACTGTAGTCCCAAAATAATAATTAATGAGTTGTTCTTTAACTATTCAGTGGTTCAGTTGGCCGATGATGGCACCTATAATCAATTAACAGGAAAACTGGCAAATGGAGCTTTGATTTGACAGTGACCATGGGATACCAGACCTGGTCTGGTGATCTGAAGAGTGCTACTAACTAAGCGCTTTGGAAGCTCCTTGGACTTCAAGCAGAAGCAAATGAGAAAGCATGGAAGGTAAAAAAGTCTCTGAAAACATCTATATTACCTATAGATATGGAAAAAAAAAAAAGCTGCCTTAAACTACACAAATGAAATTTCCAGATTATCCAGCAGGTTTACAAATAAAAAAACAGATTAGCTAGTTGCGGTGGTATCTTTTTTTGTAGTAAATGAACCAGTGCAAGTAGAATGAAAGATGTACTAATGAAAATGACTGAAGATTATTTATGAGGTTGGACCGTCCTTAAAAAAAGCAAAACTGTTTTAAAACAAAAACCCCTGCCCCACCCCACCAAAAAAACCTTGTCTAGCCTCAGATGAGAAAGATTTTTTAGTTAATTCACAGTATCTATCTACTTAAGAGAAAAGCAGCTGTTCAGCATAGGAGTGCATTGACTCCCTTTACCCTTGGAGTTGCCCTCTAATTTCTGCTTTCCATTGTCACTTAAAAAACCCCCTTTAACAGATTTGCAAAAAATGTAATCACATGTGAAATACTATTTAATGTGTATTCTAATTCTGAAAAAAAAAATCCACCACAAACTAAAAACATCTGAAGCATGTCTATTCCCCTACCCTTGAAAATATGACACATTTACTGCAAGTGTAATACTTTCTGTGTCTTGCAAGAAGTGTAAATTAACTTAACATGACATCATATTGAGACTTATTAAAAAATCCCTTCCATTTAAGCATTATTAGGATCCTTTTTGAAATGATCAGTTTCACCCTTAATAAATTATGAGTTTTTTCCTGTAATGATGCTTGTTATCTCTTCTTGTAGGCTATCTGGAAGGGGACAGTCAAGAACAGTAAGCTGCATTTATTGTCACTGGAGCTAAACATAGGACTTTTGCAACATTACGAGTATTCCAAGTTTCTGGTAGGGTTTTTTATTTATTCAGGACAACATTCATATGAAAGCCAGAAAAAAGATTCACTGTGTGGTGCTAGTCTCATAAAAACAAACTATGTTGGTTTTGTTTTGTGTTTCTTCATTGTTGCAAATGTTAAAATGCACAGGAGTTTCTACTGTGAGGAAAAGTTAGAGAACGTTAGCAACTGATAACAAGAAAGGGATGTATGAACCCATATATTCTGCTAATTTAAAATTACTTTCCAATAGCTTTAGTGTAATATCAGAAAACTGTTGCAGTCAATAGACATCTGTAGTACAGATGCACAAAATATGTAATGCAAAGAAAAGCTAAACAAAACAGTCAAACATAAAGGTGCCCAATTCATACTTTATTTGCTGGTTTTCAGTAAAATGGAAACTGCACATAGAAGAACAGCTTGAAGTTTTCAGACACGTAGCTACGTGAAACTTCACTGACACTAGTAAAATTATCAAAATAGATGGATAGAGCAAAACTTTGCTTAAAATATATCCCATAAGCATTTTTTTTTTTTTCTGTGAAAGGTTCAGGGAATACAGAGGCAGAACTATTTTAAATGGCTGTGGATAGCTTCTACAATATCTCTTCAGCAGCTTTTGATGGCATTCTACACTACAATACCTGAAGTTCAAGACTAAAAGCAGTGTAAAATAGAAGAATGGGAAAGATAGGATTAGTAATATCTAACATTGTGATCTAATTTGTTGCTGTATGTGAGAATCCAGACATAATCACACTGATAGTTTCACTGACTGTACTTGAAAATCTAGTGAAACACTTGGATTATTTTAGACTTCTGATATTGGTACTGGTGAAAATTTGTCATTGATACCTCTTTTGTTGTTGTAGCATACTTAGTATTTTCTTTCAAGAAAAAAAAAAAACAGAGCAATAAAACTTTAGGATGTTGCAATCTAGGGGAAAAGGATTTACTTCTATACAATGAACAGTTCTAGAAATACACTGTATCCAAACTGTACTGCTTTATGAGTTTAAAATATTTTCAAAGAGTATCTAATAAGGCATCTTAGGATAGAGATCGTATGCTGTCTGGACAATGTGACTTTCAAACAATTTGTTGTGAAGTACTGTTATCAAGTATTTGATACTCAGCTATGTAACACCAGCTCTGATTCACTTGAATGACAAATGTCTGATCCTGGTATTAGTCACTAGAAAAGAAATATTTTTAATTTTGATCTAAGTTTGTTGTTAGTTAAATCCATGGAATTAGCTCTGTGGAAAGTGAAACAAGACTGTGAAGTATTACAGACTCTTTTTCTATTAAATAGTCTTAAATTCATCACAAATGCATCATAATTGGGATCACAATGTAATGAAAAAAAGGCTAGCATTGTCAAGTGAAAGTAGTTTTCAGCCTTGTTCTAATTGTCTTTATTGGACTATTTCATTCACCTTCTACCTGAAGGATCGCTTTTTATCCTGGAAATTGTTACAGAACCTCATTGATGTTAGTCAATTCACTCAAGGCATTTTTAATTGTGTAGTCTTCATTTTCTTGTTTGTTTGTTGGGCTTTAATTTAGAATTTGATACATGGAAGGGATGAGAAAACAAGCTCTGAGTTTCTTCACAAATTCTGCATGTACTGCGAATGAAAATTGACAGAGCTTGTATCTGAAACCCATTGCTTAGAGCTGTAACTTTAAGCCTTTCTTTAAATCAATGTTAGCAAAGATATCACTTTCTAATCATGTACTGTTTTTAATGGGATGTTAGTACAGGAAACTTTCCAAACAAAAAACCCTCTAACAATCAACCCTCCCCCCCAAAAAAACCCCACCCCAACAAACAACCAACCACCTGAAATTGCAGTTTGTTTGGTTGGGGTTTGTTTGTTTTCTTCTTTTCCTACTGATCTGCATTAAAATGCATGTAGCCTGGAGCATGAAAGCACATTAACTCTGTGTACTTTCTTAATTATAATCCTGACTGGAAACAGAAAAAAGTTCATTATCTTCTTCTGCATAGTACATGTAAGGAAGTTGCCAGAGAAAGATATTGAAAGGTCTTTTCATGGGATTTTTGTTGTCTTTGAGGTTTTTTTGTTTGTTTTAATTTCCTTTAAGAAATAAAACCAAACCAAACCAACCAACAACAAAAATCCCCAGCAGATCTAGGGAAACTTTGTGTTCTGAAACTTTTCCCTCGCACATTTATGTATAGAGCTTACTTCACTTCATATTCCAGAATCCAGAATTTAACATGAATATACATAACTAAGCTAAAAGAGAGGATTCCTATGTCCACAATTTATAATAGAAATCGTGTCTAAATGATCTGCATAAGGTGGAAGAGGTTGTCTGTGGTTCAGCAGGAACTTGAACGTCAGAGAAAATATTTAGCGGTTAATAGGAAAACCTGTTATACTTACCAATCTTTTTTTATAAATTGATTTGACCTCTTAAGAACATCTGTCCAACCTCTTTACCTGTAGTCTATTAGTAGATACTTCATTTGTTTGGGTTTTTTTTAGCTAATAATATCTGAAATTTTAATTAAAAATATTTATATCCTGCAGCTACAAAATGACCACTGGATTGCTGTGGTGCAAAGCTCCACAATAAGTTATTACAGCTGTCCACCTTATTTATTTTAAATTGTTAGAGATAATTGTATCATTCACTGTCTCTGTAACATCACAATTTTCTGAAAGCTAGTTATGCAATAAATTCCTTTATTCAATTCTTCCATGCTGAGTGAGCAAAAATGCAACACAGGTATATGATGACCTCTGCTTATAATTTGGAACATTCTGTCCTCAAAATAATGTGAATGTAAGGAAGAACGGGTTGAGACTGAATTTTGATCATGACCAAAAGAGTATCATTGCTGTTAAGCAAGTAAAGTTTTGGTTAAGTAAAAATCTTAAAAAAGAACTAAATTCTGTCTTTTGCAAAACCATTGTTTTAAGCATGGGAACATGATATTGCAGAAAACAGTTTCCACACTATAGAATTCTAAAACCAGTAAGACAGTTTTACTGTATCCAAGCTCAAAATATATGGTACGCCATATTTTCTATGAGTTTTCTCACTGACTTTTTGTCACCATTTAAAGGACAGACTCTGTTCAGCTTGTTTGAAAATTCAGTTTATTGGATGGCATTTAGAGTTAGAATGTCAAAAAATCCACCTCTATGTATTTCTCTACTTTAAATTAGTGCATTTCATTCCGTTACTGCCATAAGGCCACTCATACTTCGATAACAAAGAGCTATCCCCATCTATCCTGAGTTAACTAAATTAAGAGAGCAGAATTTGGTCACCTAGCTCTTATTCATGACAGTGCCTTTATCTTCCATAAGAGCTTTCCACAACAAAAGCAGAAGTTACTTACGACTGTTAAAGCATCTGCATCTAGCAAAAGGTACTTGGAGTTGATCTTTGATTTCCACTCAAACATATTGGGTTTTGTGTGGGTTTGGGGTTCTTTTTAGTAGTTATTCTTTAAGGACTACTGTAGGTGACATCAGTGGAAAGATCAAATCTCATATGCTATCATGGTGATTATCAGAAGCAGGAACAAGGGAGGTCTTGGCAGCAAATTATCCAAAGAGCTCTAAAGAATATAATCATAATAGACATAAGCTTTGATGGGGGAAGCACAGTTCAGTGAACATGCCTCACAATACAGATTTTTTTAGGATACCTTTATTGGTGTGGAGACAAACAAAAAGACCTTTCTCAGATTAAATGGTTTTGTGACACTTCTATTTATTTTTCATATATGTCATTGCTAGAAGGTCATTAGAAATGACCAAAAGAATATATTAATTCAAAGTGCTAGAGATACTGGATCAGAAGGCAACTAGGTTGTTTGGATTTGTTTTTCAGATTTTTTTATTAAATTGTTTTAGAACTGTCAATTTCAGTAAAGATTTTTTTAGACAAGCGTACAGATCCTGCCTGGGATGGAGATAATTTTTTTCATAGCAGGCTGTATGGTGCTATGTTTTGGATTTGTGACCAGAACAGTGTTGATAACACAGCAATGTTTTGGCTGTTCCTGAGCAGTGCCTGCACAGCACCAAGGTCTTCCCCTTTCTCACTCTGCCTCCCCAGTGGGAGTGGGCAAGAGGTTGGGAGCAGATGTAGCTGGGACAGCAGACCTAAGTCGACCAAGGAGTATTCTATACCATATAAAGTCATGCTCAGCAATAGAACTGAGGGTAGTCTTTCCAAAGTAGCCATTGCTTGAAGACTGTCTGGGCATCAGTCTGCTTGTGGGAGGTGGTCATTAACTACCTTTGCATCACTTTTTTTTTTTTAATTTTCCCCTCCCTTACTGATTAAATTGTCTTTATCTCAATCTATAAAGTATTTGATATAATACTTTTATTAGTTTTCCACCTCCCCCTCCTCTAAAATAACTTTACCAAAGATTTAAAATATTATTTTAGAAAAGGTATTGCCACTAAAATAGATTAAGTTATTGCCTGTTAAAAAGGTACATTTAAATTGCATGCTGCACTACTAAAATTGCAAAGTATTTCCTTCCAAGAGAAGTATAAAAGACAGTTAGATACGTTGCAGTTCTCTGTCTTGCCCATCCTAAAAGGCTTCAAAGAAAAGTGTACCCCTACTCTTCCCTGGCAGCATGTTTTCAGGCGGCACACTGAAACATCATTAGTGATGTGTGTCCATTTACAATCAAGTTATTTCACAAAAGTTTATAGTTTTTTTTCTTTTTCTAAATTTCTTATATAGGTATGGACCAAATAATTGCCTTTTTTTCTTTCATGTGACTTGGTGTTTATAGAGATTATAGACTGCACAATTAATTTTGAAAGAATTATCTAAGTAACTTAACTCCTTAGACTAATTTTTTTTTCTATTTTTACCACAACTGAAAGGCATTTAAACTCTCTTTTACTGAAACGCAAAAAAGAGTGCAAGCCAAATTACTTTTTCTATAATAGCACATCCTCAGTTTAGCTATATGATCAAGAATTTAACAGGTTCCTGTTGTGTCACTTCAAAACATTGTGGATGTTCTTTATAGGACTTTACAGTCTAAAATTGAGGATTTCCAGTAATTTACAGTGTTTTCAGCCAAGTACAGATTCTGTTGCCTGGTGTCATGCATTCTATTTCCATTTATGGGGATCTGTTTGAGCAGTGATACACTGTTGACTAATACAAGACATTGGAATCCTAATTCACAAAGTAGACTGAGCTTTTAATTTCAGACCTATGAAATGTGAGTCAATGCCAGGCAGTGGAGAAAGATTAAAGGTTGGGTGTTTCATACAGGGAAAGTCATGTCAAGATGATAATCCTGCATAATTTATGAGAAAAAGTGCAGGACGGGTTTTTGTGTGAATGCATAAACAACTAGTTGGTTCAATCTATCAAAACAATTGTATTCCCATTCATCAGAGGTGACACAATGAACAGACACCCAGCTCTACTCTGCAGCATGGCTCTGGTGATCACGATTTTAAATACCTACATCTTTCATTGATGTGGCAGTGCCGGCAGAAATATCTTATGTAAACGCAGTTAATGCAGAGACGTTGTATAAAAGGTGATTTGGGGGACGTGAGACAAACTACTTGGCTTAAAAACCCAAAACTTCTTCGTGGAACAAGTTAAGCTACAGGATGGGCAAAATCTCAGAATCAACAGTCCTGTTCAAACAAAATGAAACAAAACAACCACAAAGGAAAAAGTAGCTTAGATGAACAAAGGTTGCATATTCACCTGTTTTTCTGGTTTGCTTTGTGAAGGCAACAATGTAGGAGATTGTTGAATTCATCTTGAATTCATCCCTTTTTCTCCTTGGCTGGTAAGCCTTTGCCAACACAAGAATAATTATGAAATCTAATTTAACACCTCAGGTTGTCCGTAAATAAGATTTCTTATGTAGTCAGTATAGCAATAGCAGGATTTCTGTTTTGCTAGTGGCTATTTTACACAAAATATTTGATTCCTATTCCATATTTTTTTTTTCTATATCAAAATTATCTTTTTTTATTTTGTGGCAGAGTCTGTATTTAATCTTCAGTTTACCTCCTAGATAGCCATTCTTTCCTCGGTAAGGGAAATACCCATGTGGGATTTTGCAAAACCAAGTAAACAAAAACCACCCTCAAGCAGGCCAGACTGTTATTTAAAGTGGTCCTCTCTTTAACATACATTCAGAGAAGTCATAGAGAGAAATGGACAGTTCTGAAGCATTTGAGTTTTCTTTGTTTTATAATTGCGTCTTCTCCCCTCCCCACCCCCCCCCCCCGCCACTGCCCAATACTGGATATTGTATGGGGGATTTTTTGTTGATACGCTTCAGGTTATATGACTTATATCATGCTGTAGCTGCTTATGAAGCATCTAGGGTTTCATGATCTACAAGCAATCTCAGGTACAGCATCATGTAGGGCAATATGCAGCTATTGTAGTCCGTGACAAAGGGGTCAGATGTCAGTGTACCTGCAGAGTGCTACGGCACACTGTTACCTGCCTCATCCGTTTTCCAGCCTTGGTAGACCAGCAGAGAAATACTTGGCTTCCACTGTTATGGATTGACTGCAAACCATCATTCTCCTTTCCCCGCACTACTTGGGGCAGCAGGAGGAGGCAGAAGAGTTGGGAATGAAGAAGTGAAGTTGAACCTGGGATGGAGGGTGGGTGGGGGAAAGGTGTTGGAGTTTTTGCCTTTGTTTCTCACCATTCTAGTCTGTTTCTAATTTGCAATAAATTAAACTTATTTTCTCCAAGTTGAGTTTGTTTTGCCTGTGATGGTGATTGGTAAGTGATTTCCCTGTCTTTATCTTGACCCATTTGCTTTTCCATCTTATTTTCTTCCCCTGTGTCGTTGAGGTGGGGAGTGAGAGAGCAGATGGGTGGGCATCTGGACGTTCAAGCCACCAGCAGTACTTTTAGATACAGCGGAGCAGGTACTGTCTGTAATGTGTACACGGTCCCAATCCCTTAGTTGTCCTGCTGGGAAATACTTTACTCCCTGTCTGCCTGCACATCTAGTTGTCGTTCCAAAGTACATGCAATGACATGACGTGGAGGATGTGTACCTATAACTCCTTCCAGATGTGCAGATAAAAATAGTAAATTGCAAACATAGGAGGCAACCCTCAGGGTACCTGGTGTGGCTATACTCTGCGAAGTGGACGTTGCCGCTGAGATCCATCATTACTCTTTTGATGTTCTTATTTACCTAAACTAGGAAAGATACATTTCCCTTCACTATTTTGATGTTTAATCTCAAAAAGAGGATCAATGTAAAACTACTCTTTCTCATTACAGTGGTGCTAGAAGGAATAACTGCAAGAATGAAACATTTTTTACAGGAAGAAGCCTTTGTTCACTATCTCTTCTAATACAGATTTTTGAAGCATAAAATGAAATTATAAGGAGGCAGGTTCAGAAAAAAAACAAAGAAAGGTGATCCATCAGATAAAGTGTGACACTGTGGAACAGCTTGAGGTATTACCATAGGCTTACCATTCTGTAATATACCATAGGATACTGTGAATGCAAAAGTTTGCATATATTCAGAAATCTACTCAATAAATTAACAAAAGAAAACTCTCTCAGGGACTATTATATGCAAGCATACCGCCTCTGACTTGGAAAATATCTGAACTGCAACCTATTAGGGACTGGGAAAGCCTTCTGGGAAAGAATCCAGCATGGTTTTTCATTATTCCATAGTCGCCTTGGCATTTTTTCAAGGCCACTGCCAGACAATAGATGAGCATACGCAACTATGCAGAACTTTGGTCTGACCTAATTTAGCTTCTCTTATGTTTCTTCCCTTATTATACCACAGAAAGTTCTCCAAGTATCACCTTCATGTAAATTTTTTGCACAGCAATAAAATATTAAAATGGACATTGCTGCACAAATAAACATAAAGAGATATGAATGCAGAAGTAGATAGGCATCACTGATGTTTTTTATAACCATGCTAGGGCAATTCAATAAGCTCTTCTAAAAAGTGGAGTAAGATCAAACCAAGAATCATAAAGTCCTCTTCTGAAAATTACTTTAACCATTAAGAGGAAGAGATTTATGTTCTTTCTTTCTCTGCTTCATCCTGTTTCTTGATGTGGACCAGTATAATTTAAATATTCCATCTAAAGTTGGTAATTTTCAAGAGGAAAAGAGATTCCTTCCAAGAACACCAAGTATTTGGTGATTTGGAGGTGATTCTTCAGTTATTTACCATGATCTCCAGCAAGATCTGCTTGCTGCAGAAGTGTGTGTGTGCACTGTGTATGAGTATGTGTAGAAGAGGGAGTGGAGCCTCAACTAATAAACTATTCTTTACTTTCTTCTTTTAGTAGCTTTCACCTATTTTCTGTCACCTCAGTTAATGCTTTCACCTCGATGAAAATCATCTGATTATTCTTGATTATAATTGATCAAAAACCATATCTCAATGAGGCTGATCTTATATTACATTCAGATGTAGTGGCATTGCTTTGTCTAATGTACCAGCAGTTGTAATTGACATGTTAGAGCATTTCCAGCACTTTTTTGAGCTAGCTGAGAGACAGTGTTAATGACTATTGTTGAAGAAAGGTTTGGGAGGATGTGATTTATTTCGTCCTTGCTAATGATTCAACTACTTGTACAGTAGATTGTGAGAACACCTATCTCATACTGTTATCTATTTTTTATTGTTGGTTTGTTTTGGTTGGGTTGAGGTTTTTTGGTTATTGTTTTTTGGGTTGGTTTTTTTTTTTTTTTTTTTTTTTTTTTTTTTTTTTTTTTTGTAAAACNTTTTTTTTTTTTTTTTTCTCCCTACATTTCCAGGAAAACACTGTTGATTGGTTGCTTAATTGTATTCTGAATAATTAATTTCATTTGTCTGCTCTTGCAATTTTGCGTTTGTACCCTGGTCACAAATAATTTCCTTTTATAGTTACAAAACAATTTTCTTTAAATACTCACTTCATCAACCATCAAAAACTACATTTTAATCTATTCATTTTTCAATCTCAGTCATCAGAAAATAGATTTAAATTTGACTTCAACTCTTACTTCTTATATAGCCATATCATAGACACAACACAGAGTTTTGTGCCATTTGCTCATTGACTTGGAAAGTGAATAGTAAAGAAGAAAGGAAAGGTGAGATTTAAGAGTACTATATGCACACATGTAGACTTGTAATTTACAAACTGCTGATGAAGATTGAAACAGGAGCTGGATTTTCAATGAATCTGTGTTTGATATTAAAAGAAGTTTCAAAAATACAAAGAAAGTTTAGAGTAGAATATGTAATTCTACCATTTGTAATTCAATGAAATTATTTATATTGCTTTTCTCAGGAAAATGAGGCACTAAAAAAATTGCAGAGCAAGCACATTTCAAAATAGAAGTCAGGTCTCAGATTTCTGATTGTCATATTGATGCACAGTGACTTAATTTCTTCTTGAATGAAAGATACAGCCTTCATTATTGTTTGAAACTTTTTTTGTGATTTTGTTCTTGACTAAATCAAAACAGCAATTAAAAAAAAATCTTTATAGCTCTTTCCAAAGTTGTGTATATAAGACTCAAACTTCCAATATTTTTCCAATAATAATAATGGATTAAGATATTTCTGCAGAATTTGGAAATAAATTCTTTTTTTTCCTGGACTATAACCAGATTACTTTTTCATATTCCGCTTTATGAAATGTGCATGATGCATGATATATGATACATCTTAGGAAGCAAATTTTGGGATCTTGCTTTGTTCAATCGGTTCAAACTTTTAATGTGAGCAGTAAAATGCTGTAGTTCATGGCATAGTCCAGGACTTGCTGGACTGGGTACCTTACTAAAGGAGTAGTTTCTTCAACAAGCTTGCAGTCTGAGAAGTACAGATTCAGAGATAGATAGATAGAAAAATGCAGTGCAACAATAAAACAACCTACTTCACCATGAGGTACCAGCAGCCTAAGTGTTGCCAAATTTACTATAGGCATCACACACACCTATAACAATTTTTAAGGATAAAAAATTAAGATGATTGTATGGAAGCCTTGTGGATACATAAAAAGAGTTTCAAAAAATTATGGCGAACATGAGCAGTGCATCTTCAGAGAGGGGAAAGGGAAATGCAAAAAGGGAAGGATTTGAAGAGCTTAAAGGTCAAAGAAATGTAGAAGAGGTTTTCCATTTAACTTCAAAACGCTTAATAATTTTCTTCTGGAATGATAGGAGATAAGGTGTTTCCATTATGCTTCAAACTATTTGCAAACATTGATTTTTTTAAATTTGAAGAAAAATATCTTATTCTTTAAAAATTCATGCCTTTAAGACTTTTAATGACTAAATCTGCAGTAAGATAAATAATGAGAATTCATTCTACATGAAATAGACACTTTCTTCTTTTTTTTTTCCTTTAAAATAGTATTGAGCACTTATCTCAAAAGATTCTATGACTCATAGTAGGACGTAGTGAAATTAGTCATAGAAACTTGATCAATTTTTTAAAAAATGTTGCTACAGCTACATCAAGGAAAATCAAGCTGCAGGCAGGTCAAGAAAAGTTCAGATAGAGCAAGTCTGACAAGTATCAGTCCTGAGGTCTTGCAAACTCAGTATAAAGCTTATGGACTGTTACTAACAATAGCAATATAAGGGCTGCAAGATGACAGAATATGTCTTGCCCAATGCAATCTGTATAAGTAAAAGGAAAAAAATTGATAAAATATACCAGTCATTTACCAAGGCTTGACCATGCCCAAGAAAAGTGGTGAATTATTTTCTAGAAAAGAGTCAATTATGTCTCAGACTCTTAGTAAACACTTGATAAAACACAGGGGAAACCCAAAGGTGATGGTAAAGATGAAACAAGCAGGGGAACTTTATGGACTTGGTCAGAGAGATCTCACAGTAGCTAGTACTGAATAGAAAAGTACTGAGATAGAAGAATCCTTATTGTGGGGTCCTCAAAGATCATGACAGGGCTGGGCCAAGGCCAGGTGGGACATCAGTACACATGTGGAGGTCAGGATCAGGCCTAGTGAGGGGAATCAGGGTCAGACACAGCCCCAAGGTGGCTAGGCAGGGCCACGGGGACTGGCCAAGGCTGGGTTGCGATGCTGGCCCACGGGTGGGCTGGCCTTGGCAGGGCCCATGGATGGGCAGGTCAGGGCTGTGGGGAGCTGGAGACTGGCCCTGCTGTGGCCAGGGACCGATGGTCCTGGGTGGGCTGAAATGGGGTCCTGGGCTGTGGGCAGGGTGCGGGGAGCCCTGGTGACTGGGCAGGTACAGTCAGGACCGGCAGTGCCTTCAGACCCCTGACATTTTGTCACTCAGCTGATATTTAGCAGAAGATAAAGGGATTTCTTCTATACTTCAAATTTTGTTTGTTGTTTTATATATTGAGACAATGGATTTCAAGTCTGAATTATACACAGGAGTCAAAAAATAGGTGAATTATGTGCTTATTACTTATTTTTATAGGAATTCATGATATCCTAATGGAAACAAACAAGCAAACAAACAAAAAACTCATA
>VYXH01010732.1:97372-102372 GCA_013397275.1 Burhinus bistriatus | reverse complement strand
TAGATGACAACCTTGTGAAAGTTCAAGTTTAATGTAGAAGAAAAACCTTTAACTGCCTAAGGCTGCTTTGAAAACTTCAACAAAAGTATGTTGGACGGGGTAGATTTAATGTGAGCACATATATGTTTAGGAACATTATTTCGTTTATTTTTCTAAATAATTTGTTAATGTAACCTTTACCTTAAAAATCTAGTAAAAACTTTGCAAAGTGTTTAAGGTGAAAAAATGCTAATAGTGCTTTTACTCAGGTAGTACAATGCTGTGGTGTTAATTGAGAGATTGGAGTATCAGAGTGTGGCCGGTGCGCCTGCTCTGATAAAAGACTGGGGGCTTTAGCACTGCTGCGTCCATACTTTTCACGCCCTTACTTTTTGCTCCTTTATGGTATGGTCATGAACGCCCACCCTCGGGTGAGTGCTGACCATCACATACACACCTTGGTTCGGTGACTATGGTCACATATACATTTTGGTCAAGTGATAAGGAAGTTATGGCCCTCAGCCAATGGAAGCTAACATGACCACATACGACCACAGATCAGATTCAGCTAGGGTATAAATGGAGCCCCACCGGAGGGCAAATTGAGTTGGGCGTCCTTGGAGTAGTGGGTCTGTAGTTGGGGACTCTCCCCTTGGGTCACGTTGCCACCCAAGGAAACTCCTTGAGGTTGAGAACCCTCATCTTAGAGGTGAGTGAGTGTGCACATTCTTGAATCATCATTCCTAAAGCTTAAGAATTCTTGAGTTAGTTGTGCGGTATTAATTCCTCGTACATCCTGAACCTGTGGTTTACTAATGTTGTTGGAGTGTTGAATGATTTTGATAAACCTCATTTTTAGTTGGTTCTCTGCTAAATAATTCTGGTTAGAATAAAGTTTATTTTGAGTTTATCACCTGTCTAATTTGATTTTGTAAGCCTCTGCAACACACAGTTGATTTGGAAATGGAGATGAGGTTGAATTTATTGCAGATGTAATGTGTTGTTTCGTTTCTTATAACATCTATTTTTTGTTCACTTTAAAAAATACAAGTGATATGGATATGTTAGAATACTAACAGGAATGTAAACATGAGTTACTGACATCAGGAAGCTCTTACACACCACACTGAAAAAATGCAATGTTCAGTAAACTTGGTATAGGTCATAGATATCTTTTGAAAGACATTCATAAATTATCTATCATGTGAGATGGTCTTCATCTTGAATCAGGTATGTTGTACTTGAATCAGTTATATTTCTTATTGAAACACCTGTGCTAACTATCAGAACGTACTACATGCATTATCTGCTCAAATCTGCAAATAAGAAGGATTTTGTATTGAGACAGATACCATGTATCAACTAGCAAACCAAAGTAATTCCTTATCAAATTAGAAATGTTGCTTGCTGAAATAGGCGCTTCACTTTTTTGATATAGACATATTGTTATTCTATATACGTTGTCTCTGAGATTAGATACATTGCTCATAGAAAAAGATGCATTTCTCTTTGCAATAAATGTCTTTTTAACAATAGCAAAGAATGCCCTATATTAATACCCAAATATGTTGTCTAGTTTTAACAGTTTGTCTCCTGATAAAGGAACATGTCTATGAATGCAGTCTCCGACTATCTACAGAAATGTATTATAAAAGTGCACAGAGATCAACAGACATTCATTGTATCAAATGTAGTTTTCTATGCCATGCTTAGTTACAGTCTCAAAAAGTCACTTACTGGGATAAATGGTAGACTCATAGAATCATTTAGATTGGAAAAGACTTTTAAGATCATCAAGTCCACCCGTTAACCTAGCATTGCAAAGTCCACCACTAAACCCACGTCCCTAAGCACCACATCTACACGTCTTTTAAATACCTCCAGGGATGGTGATTCAACCACTTCCCTGGGCAGCCTGTTCCAATGCTTGGTAACACTTTTGGTGAAGAAATTTTTCCTAATATCTAATCTAAACCTCCCTTGGTGCAACTTGAGGCCATTTACTCTTGTCTTATCACTTGTTACTTGGGAGAAGAGACCGTCCCCAAGTTCGCTACAATCTCCTTTCAGGTAGCTGGAGAGAGCGACAAGGTCTCCCCTCAGCCTCCTTTTCTCCATGTTAAACAATCCCATTTCCCTCAGCTGCTCTTCATAAGACTTGTTCTCTAGACCCCTCACCAGCCTTGTTGCCTTTCTCTGGACATGCTCCAGCACCTCAATGTCTTTCTTGTAGCGAGGGGCCCAAAACTGAACATGGTATTCGAGATGTGGCCTTATAGATGCTGAGTACAGAGGGACGATCACTTCCCTGAGTCCTGCTGGCTACACTATTTGTGATACAAACCAGGATGCTATCGGCCTTCCTGGCCACCTCGGCACACTGCCAGCTCATATTCAGCCAAGCCCACATTCTGTCATTTTCAAAACACATGACTGTACTTACATCAATAATGTCGATCTGTTAAATATCCTTCAATATATTACTGATGGAAATTAATTTTTAAAAAAAGTAATAAGGGTCTTATTTTTACATGACAGTAAACTGGGAGTAGTTTTATTGAAGTCAGTGAGTTTGCTCTGTATGAAAAAAATTAATGGCTAAATTTTGTCCTTGGGCATCAAAATCAATTCCAAAGTGCTGCCCTAAGTACTGACTGCTTTATTTGGTAATAAAAGCCTATTAGCTCCATGAAAAACTTTTTTTTTTTTTTTAAATTGTTTTTACTAGGCATGTTGGATAAGTACAGTCCTAAGCTGTCCTTCAGAAGTTTGTGATAAACCTTCCTGGATGCATAGTATTGAAATCATAGATGAACAGCTGCTGGAGTAGTTATGATTATCTTTTCTACATTTATAGATTGCCACTTCTCATTATTTAGTGACTTTTTCTGTAAGCATTTTTTACTGACCACTGGCATTGTGAATTTCACATCTTTCCACAGTATCCCCTCTTTGGAGGGAGCTGAACTCGCAGAACAGTACTGTGGTGGATTGATCCTGTCTGGCAGCCAAGCACTCACCCCGCCACTTGCTCATTCCCCTCACCTCAGCTGGAAAGGAGAGACAGTAGGAAGATCAGGAATGAGAAAGCTTGTGGACTGAGATGAAGATGGGGAGATCGCTTACCAGTTCCTGTGGTGGACAAAACAGACTTGACTTGGAGAAACATAACTTCATTTATTGCCAATTAATACTCAGAGAAATTACATATCATGTATGCTAATAGTTTCAGTGACCCTAGTGATGGCTAACATCTCCAGAACTAGATGTAGCAATCTCCAGAACTAAAACAATACATTAATGCTGCCTGTGCTGAGAAACTAGTGTCTTAAGCTGAGATTTGTTATTGACTTATAGCTTTTTCATATTGAGTACAGAAGGTGATTAGTGATTTTGGCTAAGCTTTATCTAGGATAGTCTCTCCAAGTCGGAGTACTTCCATAAATACACCTCAAAATATGAGGCATTGTAAACCATTAATAACTTCATAAAATTTAGATCAGAAGAATATCCTTAAATATTATAAGAATACAAGAAAACTATTTCTGTATGCCTATGCTTACTCATGGAGGGAAGTAGCTGAGTCTGCTTCCCTAGCACATAGGTGGTAAGAGGAAAATTTTTTCTTTTCCTCCTGTCTTTACCATTTTGAGATTCTATTACAATGTATATATATTTTTTCCTGGTATCTATTAGTAGCTTTTTCAAAATGAAAATATGTGGTATTATTTTAAATTATTAAACTATTATTCTAGTGACTTTTTATCTTTTTTCTGTTTTTAGGTAGTAGTCCTACATTCCTTCTCTTCTTCATCTATTCTTTTTCTCATGTATTTCCTGGCACGTATCTGCTCTATCCTTCTTTCACTTCCAGAATCATAACTGGAGCTTAAGTAAGTATATTATGGTATTTTCAGCAGTTCTTCTATCAGAGGCATTATTTATTCAGTGAAACTATTTTCAGAATGATAAACTCAGGTATATTATAGTAAAATCTCTTTTTACAATATGAGTTGTCGGAACTGTATCTTTTATCTGTATTATTCTAATAAATAATTAATTACAGTCTTCCTGAAATAAAAGACATAGTATTTTCTCTTCCTGTGCTTAATTTCAATTGACTGAAAATAATATTTAAATGTAAGAATTTTAATTATTTTCAAACCTTCAGCCATTGTAGTAATCATAACACTTAGAGTAATTTTGCATTCCAGTATAAAGTAATGTCTAAGTTGCAAAAGGAAAGAAAAAAAATGTATGTACTGGATGCCCCTGCAAAGTGACTAATTAATTTTTCTTTTGGTTGGTACTCAAGAAAAACAAGAGCCCTTATTCTAACTGGTTGTAATTTGTTTTCATCTAAATAGTTGCATTGAGTTTATTCACTTGGGTCATTAGCCTTGTAGGTTTAAGGCAATAACTTCAAGACTTTTTGGCCAGTGTCTCCCACAATGTCTTTTGCTTCTAAGTAGGTTTGATAAATTGAGGAAAACTGAAATTTTAGGTGAATTCCCCTTTTTTTTTTTTTTTTCTTTTTTTCTTTATATAGTTCTAGGGACATCACAAATACATTATTTTGCAAGGTAAATTACTTTCTCTGGAATATTACAAATGTCATTATTGAGGATACAGGTTAATGACAACTAGGAAAGTCCAAGAACAAGCCTTAGAGTGAGATGCATTTTGGTTGCCGGTGAGTAGGACCTAATGTTTGGGGGCTTGTGCGAATTATTTAATCAAGCTTGTTGTACCTGAGCACTGGTCCACAGCATATCCTGAGTGACTGAACTTAAAATATTTCTTCAGTCTTCTGACAGGGCCATTGCAAGATCTAACCTCCAGCAAGGCAGATATTTGTGAAAAGATGGAAAAAAAGGTGATATTAATCACTGCATGAAGGAGTAAGGAAAATGGATTTTAAATCTTACCACCGATTAAGTTCTGCAGTGCCAAAGGTCAATAGAAATTTTGAATGTTATTCCTTTTAGGTCTAAGAAAACATCATTCTGCTGGGAGGTTTT
>VYXH01010732.1:68562-82410 GCA_013397275.1 Burhinus bistriatus | reverse complement strand
AGTGGATGAGGAATTGGTTGAATGGTCACATCCAGAGGGTAGTGGTCAACAGCTCAATGTCCAGATGGAGACTGGTGATGAGTGGTGTCCCCCAGGGGTCCATATTGGGACTAGTACTGTTTAATATCGTCATCAGTGACACAGACAGTGGGATCGAGCGCATCCTCAGCAAGTTTGTGGATGACACCGAGCTGAGTGGTGCGTTTGACACACCTGAGGGACGGTATGCCATCCAGAGGGACCTGGACAAGCTCGAGAAGTGGGCCTATGTGAATCTTATGAAGGAGGTTAAGTGCAAGGTCCTGTATCTGCGTCGGAGCAACCGACACAGGGATGAAGGGATTGAGAGCAGCCCTGCCAAGAAGGGTTTGGGGGTACTCGTGGATGAAAAGCTGGACATGCGCCAACAATATGCATTCACATCCCAGAAAGCCAACCGTATCCTGGGCTGCACCAAAAGAAGCGTGGCCAGCAGGTTGAAGGAGATGATTCTGCTCCTCTACTCCGCTCTCATGAGATGCCACCTGGAATACTGCATGCAGCTCTGGAGTCCCCAGCAGAAGAAAGACATGGACCTGTTGGAGTGGGTCCAGAGGCGGGCCACAAAATGGTCAGAGGGCTGGAATACCTCTCCTATGAGGACAGGCTGAGACAGTTGGGCTTGTTCAACCTGAAGAAGAGAAGAGTCTGGGGAGACCTTATGGAGGCTTGTCAGTACTTACAGGGGGCTTATAAGATCGCGAAAAATCTTTTAACAGGGCCTGTTGCCATAGGACAAGGGATAATGGTTTTAAAGTAAAAGAGGGACGATTTAGACTACGTATAAGGAAGAATTTTTTTACAATGAGGGCAGTGAAACTCTAGAACAGGTTGCCCAGAGAGGTGGTGGATGCTTCATTCCTGGAAACACTCAAGGTCAGGCTGGATGGGCTTTGAGCAACCTGATCTAGTTGAAGATGTCCCTGCCCATTGCAGGAGGCTGGCCTAGATGACCTTTATAGGTCCCTTCCAACACAAACTATTCTGGGATTCTACAGTTCTGTGACTTACCTCTTCATGATTTTGTACAGTACTCTGCAGCAGTTCACAAAAGTTTAATAACATGACATTTCAAAAATGCTACAGATCATACTACTAGATTAATGATTAATAAATGTTTGCTAAAATCCCTCAAAAATAAAAAGAAAACATCATTTAGATATTGTTTTGAATTGCAGTACTGTAATGTCTGCATTTTGGTATTATACAATGGCACAGTAAGTGATACTGTTATCAAGACCAATTACACTTCTTACGGAGTTGATTCTTCTAAAAAAATTTATTGATTAATAGCAAGGAGTTGGAAGAAAATGTCAGTAAATAAAAAGAAAAAGCATTAACTTGTTTCAAAGTTTCATATGAAAAAAGGTAGAGGGAAATATTTGTTAAATTGTCAGAGATTTTTTTTTTCTTAAAATGAATGTTGATATTCTTGAGTTTCTAAAAATAGAAATTTCCTGCAGCGATGAATGGAGCATGATATTCTGAATCTCATTTGCAATGAGGATACTCCTTAGGCCTATGGACTCAGAGAAGATTCTATTTTAGATTTTACTATAGCTTCATATTTGCAAAGTGAAGGTTAAGAAACTCTCAGGCTCATGAATTGCTGCTTTTCAATGTTGGAGGTAATAGCTTCATATACTCTTAAATGTTCTTAGGAATTTTATAAGTATGCAAACTGAACATTAAATCCTTCAAATTAAAAAAAAAAAAAGACAATGTACAATGTTACTTGTAGTTAATGCTAACTATAGAAAACAAAGATAAAGTCTCAACACAGATACTATAGAAACTGCACAACTCCTACATGATGTCATTTCACTTGTTTTTTTTACTTACATAACTTTTTGTATCCTTTTCCTAAGAAAGATATCACTAAGAAGTTTAATTTTGCAAGATCAAATAGAATGCTCAGTACCATCATCTCAGAATTAATTTTATTTCAAAATTCTCAGAATTATTCAGAACCACAGGACTAACAAAATACAGTTATCTACAAAGAGAAACCAGAATTATTATACTAGTTATTCCTCTGTACCCTGGAATTTTAAGATTTGGATGTATTTCATCTGGTCACTCTTACTACAACAGTGATGTTAGCTCACCCTTAGTGCATAAATTCCACACTGTAATTCTGAGGATCCATAATATCCGTAAGATTATAAGACAGTTTCCACAATGATGGTGATTGGATAAGTTTCTCATAACTGTCTTTCCACATTTGGAGTACTGACTTTTCTTTTGATACTATAGTGTATTGGGTTTGCATGGCAAGCGTGTGGTAGCGTGGGGGCTACAGGGGTGGCTTCTGTGAGAAGATGCCAGAAGCTTCCCCCAAGACCGATAGAGCCAATGCCAGCTGGCTCCAAGACGGACCCACCACTGGGCAAAGCTGAGCCAATTAGCAACAGTGGTGGCATCACTGTGATAACATATTTAGGAAAGGGAAAAAAACTGCTGTGCAACTGTAGCTGAGAGAAAGGAGGGAGATTATGCGAGAGAAATAACTCTGCAGACACCAAAGTCAGTGAATAAGGTGGGGGAGGATGTGTTCCAGGTGCTGGAGCAGGGATTCTCCTGCAGCCTGTGGTGACAACCATGCTGAGGCAGGCTGTGCCCCTGCACCCCATGGAGGTTAACAGTGGAGAAGATACCCACCTGCAGCCCATGAAGAACCCCATGCTTGAGTAGGTGGATGCACCTGAAGGAGGCTGTGACTCTGTGGGAAGCCCACACTGGAGCAGACTCCTGGCAGGACCTGTGGACCCATGGAGAGAGGAGCCCACACTGGACCAGGTTTGCTGGCAGGACTTGTGATCCCATGGGGGACCCACACTGGAGCAGCCTGTTCCTGAAGGACTTCACCCTGTGGGAGGGACCCCAAGCTGGAACATGGAAAGAGATTGAGGAGGAAGGAGCAGCAGAGACAACATGTGATCAGCTGACCGCAACCCCCATTCCCTGTCCTCCTGTGCCACTTGGGGTAGAGGAGGTAGAGAAATTGGAAGTAAAGTTAAGCCCAAGAAGGGAGGGGTGGTGGATAGGTGTTTTAAGATCTGTTTTTATTTCTCATTATCCTACTCTAATTTGATTGGTAATAAAGTAAATTAATGTTCCCTGCGTTGATTCTGTTTTGTCTGTGATGGTACTTGCTGAGTGATCTCCCTGCCCTTATCTCCACCCATGAGACTTTCATTATATTTTCTTTCTCCTGTCCAGCTGAGGAGGGGAGTGATAGAGCAGATTTTGTGGGAATCAAAGCCAAGCTCCAGCCAAGGTCAACCAACCACATATGCATAATTAAATAATAAATTATCTATTCAAATGTTTGCAGTGTTTAGGCACTGTGTCATAAAAATCTTAGTCTGGAACACTTCTTCTGTATCTGAATTATAATTTTAAGAATTTATAAGTATATAGCCTTATAATTAGAATTTCAGTTATTATTGTAGTTATATTAAAATGAAATTAAATAGAAAACCTTAAAAATAAACAATAAAAAAAATTAAGAAAATACAGGTAATGGCATACTTCATTGTCTGTGCAGAATCAGGAATTTATGAATACTGTTGCCAGACCTGACCCTGATATCACTTCTCTGTCCTGTCTTGCTGTGACTCACGGCACTCAGCTCACCTTCCCATGTGGAGCAGCCAGACCTCACTGCTTGCAACAAACTGTCATCACTTCTAGGTTCTTCACTGGAAGAGGAGGATGGTGTTTATGGAGCGCTTTTCTTCGTCCTTAATCCTGGGGTCCACCTGAAGTTATTTTTTAAGTTTTCTCATCAATCTGCTTCCCTCTCATCGTCTTTCAGCTAGACTGACAAAGACTGGTCAAATCTTTACCATGGATGGCATTCACAGAGCTTCAGCTGAAGCAGGTGACACCTCACTGCTCATTTGGTCACCGGCCAGCTGCTCAAACAATGTAAAACCAGCTCAGAACAAGGCAAGCCCAGACCAATCCTGAGACCCTGCACTGTTGGGTCAGTACAAGGAGGGAGGTCTTTGTTTTGATTTACATCTAAATTGCCCATCCATGGCTTCTTTTTGCTTTGGTTTTTGTTTCCTTTACTTTATAGACTCACAGCAACATTGTTTGAAAGAAATCTCAGAAATCATCTGATCCAATGTCCAGCCTGGAATAGGATTGTTGCCAACATGAGATCTGGTCATAGAATTATAGAATAGTTTGGGTTGGAACGAACCCTTTAAAGGTCATCTAGTCCAAACCCCCTGCAATGAGCCGGGACATCTTCAACTAGATCAGGTTGCTCAGAGCCCCATCCAACCTGACCTTGAATGTTCCAGGGATGGGGCATCTACCACCACTCTGGGCAACCTGTTCTGGAGTTTCACCACCCTCAGTGTAAAAAAATTCTTCCTTATATGTAGTCTAAATCTTCCCTCTTTTAGTTTAAAACCATTACCCCTTCTTCTATCACAACAGTGTCTTTGGCTAGCTGAGTCTTAAAAAACTCAAATGATGCAGACTCTACACTACCCTGTGTCAACCCGTTCCAGTGCTGGACTACCATCCCTACAAAAATACATCTTTTCCTAAGAGGTAACTTAAGCCTCCCAAACTGCAACCTGTGGCCACTGTCTTTTGCTAAAACTGTGTTGTGTTTGTAATTCCTTCTCATGTAGCTGTAGGTTGCTAACAGTGTATTCCTTAACCTCATCTCCTTCTGATTATGCAAGGCCAGAACTCTCAATGTCTGCTTTTAAGTGATGTGCTGAAAGCCCCTAACCATTCAGTTACGACTACTTTTTTTCTTGTTCCTTTTTTTGTCTCTTTTGGCCCTGACAAATGTTTATCCCACATACATTGTGGTCATTGTTTCAGAGCAGTTCTTGAACTCTAACACTTTGAATTAAAATGAATAAATCAAGGCTCCTGACCACCTTAGTAGCCCTCCACTGAACACTCTCAAGTGTCTTGAAATTTGTATTGAAGTAGAGGTTCAAAACTTTTCCAGGTATGGCCTCACCTTACAGTGAAGAAGGGGATAATCACTTCCTTCATTTGTTGGCTGCATGTCTTCTAATGTAGTCCAGTTTGGGGCATTTGGGGCATTTTGATTTATTTGCAGTGAGAATGCAGTGCTGACTTATGGTCCCCTCAGTCATTTTCATCAGGGCTATTATTCAACCAGTTTGTCCCAACTTGTACTGATGCACACGGTTATTTCACTCCAGGTACAGAACTTTGCAATGTACCTTGTTAAACTATATGCAAAATCGAAACATGCAATTTCTTGTTTTCACATGGGTACTTTTAACATCTCATTGCCTACTCAGGAGTGCCATGTAATATTTATTTCTCATTCTGTTTTTTCGTGTGAACATACCTCATGAAGAAAATTTATGTTCTATGTCCTTATAAAAAATTTCTTTAATTTCTTGATCTTCTTACTAACATATATGTTTTGTGGGCAACTTCACCTTGGACAGATCAAAACTAAAAATTTTCTGCTACTAGGCAAAGTGGTCACTAATGCCTCAGCATTAATAAGCATTACTGCAATGAGCAAAACCCAGCAATTCTACGTAATTTCAAAATGTGTTCTAAAGGAATTTCACAATTATAAGAAATATTAATTTAAAGGAAATAATTTTATGCAATAGTGTTTAACTAATCTATCAGGTTCATATAAATTTATATTGTAGTACAGAGATTGTATGTAAAATCTAGCAAATTAGTTACCTTTGGTTTACATGATTTCTTTTAATTTATTTGTATGTCTGAGCTTTGCTAATATTTTTTCATTTATTTGAGGTGCTAAACAGAACAAATGTCCTTCCTCCTTTTTTTTTTTTTTTTTTTTATTAACTGTTCAGTCTTCCTCTATGCCCACGAGCAGTAAATTAAAAAAGAGTATCTGGATAGTTACTCTTGTAAGCTTTATCTGCATTTGGAATATGAATATTCAGATCTTTACAATTTGTTCCCACTGCTTTCATAGATGAAAATAACACACATTTATGTTAGAATAGTTGCTTAAAGTGTTCACTATAAAAAATAACATTGACTATCTGGGTATTATTTCAGTATTTTAAATGATGATATTTTTTCAGACTGTATTATATGGAAGAAAAGTGATCATAAAGAAAGCTTTCAGGGCCTGCTTCAAAACCAGCTGCAGTCAGATAAGGATTCATGAATCTCAAAACGTAATAATAACTAAAGTTTTCTTGAAGATTAGCTTTCTGCTAAGTGCATTGACTTCTCTTTCAGTTTTGTACTTCAAGACCAACACAATTGGATCATGTAATACTACTGGTAGCACAATGACACGCTGCTCAAATAGATTAATACTTGAAAAAAATTCTGAGAACAGGAAGAGAAAGTCTCCCTTCTGTTACCTGGGTCACATGGTTTTTCAGTATGGCCATAGCAGATCTTTTTCAAGTTTATTCCTTCACTTAGATAGTACAGTCCAGTCTTATGCAGGCTATTATTAGAAACCTGAAAAAATTTGTCTTTAACTGTTATTTTCTAATAGAAAATGTAATCAACCTTGAAAAGATTGTCATAACGTAAAAAAAGTCCTGTTTTCTTGAGGATGGAAGACAATTATGGAATCTGACTTGTTAAAAAATTTTCCTGCAGTAACTTGCTATCTTGCTTTGTCCTGGAACTATATCAGGGACTATAGTAAAGAGCTCTGTTTTAATGACTTGACATCATCATTGCTGTAGAGGTGCCCAGAGGAGTCAACTGTGTTCATTCAATTCTTGCAAAGACTAATGTTCAGCAATATTTAATGGGACTTTTGCACAAATAAATGCAAAAAAGCACTAATTTCTCCCTATACTTTCTCATGTTTGGATCTTTATACTAGAAAATGCAATTTATAAAGTCCCATATTCCTATATTTAAAGTAATTGCTACTTTTGTTACTAAACTGCTGTGGTGGATTGTCTTCACCCAGCAGCCAAGCATCCACAGAATGACTTGCTCACTCCCCTCTCCTAAGGATTGAAAAGAAAACAGAAAGAAGACAAGAAGACTTGTGGATCAAAATAAAGGCAGTTTAAAAGGTGAAGCAAAAGCTCCATGTGCAAGCAAAGCAAAGAAGGAATTTATTCGCTACTTCCCATCAGCAGACAGATCTTAACCACTTCCTGGAAAGCAGGGTAACAGTTACTTGAGAAGACAAACATGATAGCTAAGAACATCCCTGCTTACTCCTTGCTTCCTCAAGCTTTTACTGCTGAGCATAACATATGATATAATATGAAACATCCTTTTTGTCAGTTCAGGCAGCTGTCCTGGCTGTTTCTCCTCCCAGTTCTTGCGCACCTCCAGCCTACTTAGTGGAGCATAGTGGGGGTTGGGGAAGCAAAGTGCGAAAAAGAAAAAGCATTGACATTGTGAAAGCACTGCTCCACAATCACCAAAACATTGATTTGTTATCAACACTTTTACTAACAAATCCAAAACACAGCGCCATATACGCTGCTAAGAAGAAATCTGACTCCATCCCCGTCAGACCCAGTACAATCTCAATCCTTTATTCCATACCATTTCCATCATTCTCATGTCCTGCACTATCCAATACATGAATCACCACCTCCATCCCCGTCCTTTGATGTGGTATCATTCTCTTTGTCTATGGGCTACGCCCATCAAACAAATGTCCACCAAATGTCCATAAAAGTCTATTGAGTTCATTTAGTCCATGACTTGGGCTCCATCTGTTATGGTGGTCACTCAGGACAGCAGAAGCCTTGTACAGTGCTGAGTTGTTGGGTGCTGAAGACAGCTCAGGTTGGGTCATCACTGCACTTGCCTGGTGTCTCGCCAGGCTCATCCTCCTTTGGTTTGAGTGGATCCTGATATAGTACTTCCTATAACATACAAGCCCAGTCATGGGTTACCACAGTTTAAACATTTATCCATTACAACTGCAAATGATGAAATAATGTGAAATATGCACAGGAGCTGTAAAAATTGGGGAGGATGTATTAAAATAATATAACTAAATTACCTGAGTTGCAGCTTGCCTTAGGAGTGCTGAATGTGCAATATCAGCTTTAGCATTTCTTAATGTTGTTAGGCCAGTTTCTCCTCTCAATATTGTTTGTATTGAGAAATTCCATAATGTTAACTTCTGTCTGCTTAAAATCAGTTTGGTTCATCAATTTCAGCTAGGGAGATAGTTTTCATTTGAGTAGTTTTTTTTCCTTATTGTTTCAGACTTATAACCAGTTAACCTATACTGAAATATGGGGTACACATTTTCCCTCAAATCAGTGGCTTAAACTTATAGTGGTTTAAAATCCATCTTAATTTATTCTGATGCATCTCTCTTTAAACAATAAACTTTAATGAACTTCACTAACATTGTAGTTGTTTTCAGATTTTTTTCTTTTCCCCAAATAAGGAGCTACACGATATATAAAAAAGAAAGCAATGAAAAGTTCTGAAAGTCAGGAATCAAACTTGTTTTCTGTTTTGCAGGGGTCTTGTATCTAGTGATGTGGTCAATAGGTCTGACAATCTTCAGAAAGTTTTGAAATGGGACAACAGGTATTGAGGAGTCAAATGAGTAATGATAAAAGCAATCTGAAAAATTTTCCATCTAGATACTGGAAAACTTATCTGGCTATTTGTGTAACCCACTTGCCCCACAAATAGAAAAACCCCACAGACAAACAAAACATTAATGTGCAGAAATTTTCTTTTGAATAAAAGAGAGACACCGGGAGAAAAATCATAGACATAACAGAGTGCTTAAAAATAAGAGAAAAAAAGGCCTGTAATTTAGGATGAGACACAAGCAAGAATCTTGAAATTTTGGCTGTATAAAAATACTTGAAAAAGTTAGATATTGGAACAATGTATCTATGTCTATGTTACATTTAAGACATAAAAATAAAAACCAATTTTTTTTCAAAACCAATTGATACTATATCTTTTAAAGTATTAATAATGATCAATATTGTCAAGTGCCTTGGTTTTTGGCTAATCAGTTTAACATCAAAAAGTGTCCTCATTTCTTCTGATAAGCAGGTCCTTCTAAGACACTTGTACTGAGATATGTAAAAACTACATCAAGGTGATCAGTAATCATTAAGATTTTCAGTAGTCATGATCTCCTGTATTTTTGTAGACTATTAATACAGAGAATAATGGTAATTATCCTTTTAGTATAGCATACAGTTATGATAAACACAGTACTTCAAGATTAGCAGAGTACAATCTGCAATTCCAGACCTCAGTGTGCCAGTTTACAACTCAGAGAATTCAAATCTTTATTTTTCCTTTACTTTTTGTGTTTGTTTGTTTCTTCGAGATTTGTTTGTTTGTTTTGGTTTTGCTTTTCCCTTCATAGCACACCTGTCTTCACTGTATACTGCACCTTTTGCAAGAAAGCATGACATGACACTGGTCAAGGACTGCTTCAGTTTCTGAAATTATCTAGGTCTACAAGCAACTTTCTGTTAGAAATAATTAGCTGTTTCTCTGTTAGTTTTTTTCTTTCCTTACAAACCTAGTCGTTGTACAAATGGAGGAAACAAAATAAGAGCTGTACGACAAAACTGTGACATCTCATCTTTTATTATTATAGACCTCAATCATTCAGAAGATAAAATAATAGCTACTGGCAGAGAGCCTTGCTAAGCAAATGGTTTTTAAGGTACAAACTAGTATATGGTTTTGTTTTTTATATAAAGACTGAGTAACATCTGTTAATGATGCATTTTATCTCACATTTCAGTTTTAAGATGTAATAGTGCTGTGCTACATTTGTTGTTTTACAGAAATAGCAGAACTTTAACCAAGAAAATCTGTATTTTTTAGGTCTCCTACTAGCAACAAAACAAAACCTCAACAGAAAAAGAAAATAAAACCACCCTTTGAACTGTATACCACATTTATGTTCTAAAACTGTTTGCCGAGTTATTTTGCAATTTGCTTTTGGAGTCGATTACATTTTACATTTGTTCCTTCGGGATAGAAAAGCACTCACAAATGTTCCCACTGGACAGCTCAAATACTTCAGTTTTGCATAGTTCAATGACTGAGGTCAATAGTGAAGAGACCTAATCTTGGACTGGATTCAACCACTTAATACCTGCTTGGAGTTTCCTGAACTATTGAGGTCCACTGCATTTGAAATGCTGCATGTGGCGTTCTGATCAATGGGAAAAGAAAATCATTTTCTGTTCTGTGTAGTGTTCTATAAAAGAGATTCTGAAGTACATGCTGCTGTAAGAAAATTCCGACTCAGTGTACCTTTTAAGATGTTCCCTCCTCAACAACTGTCGTTTGACCGCTTACTGCCTTTTTCTACAAAGTGAGGTCATAGGTAAATTTTTGTAATTCTCTGCCACAGACATTGTTGGTACGTCTGCTGAAGGAAAAAATACATAATACCTCGCAGCAAAACTATAGTAAAGATGATAAAAGCTAGTAGAAAATTTGTAACTCAGTAGCTAGCAAACAAGAAAACACCTTTATAAAAATAGTAAATTTTACCTGTTATTATAAATAACAGATACAACAGATTGGGAAGGAATAGAAAGATTTTATTTCTTTATGCAGCCTTCCAAAATTCTCTTACCATTTTGATTTTTACATGCTATCCTATAACTGTTTTGCTCTAAATGAAAAGGGATCTTTTGGTAAAAACAAATAACTGCAATAATTGCAATTTTAACCATATAAAAACTGTTTTCTACAGCTGTGTTCATTTCTCAGACTAACTTGACATTTTTAAGTAGCACTAGTAATTATGGTGATATACTTTCTTCCTGTCAATTAAAGATTCTATTGCTGTGCTGAAAGTTGAACGGTAGAATCATGTCACAGAAAGGTACTGCCCGTAGTTAATGTTTTTCATGAAGATTAAATGAATGAACAAAAATTTTTTAAAATTGTTTTTTTCATTTGTTTTTTTGTTGGGGTGGGGGTTGAGGTAGCTATAAAATGGAAAAGTACAGCTCAAATATGAAATCATCTATGAGTCTTCAGATTCAAAACCTCCCCTAATGTGCAGGTTGCTATGTGGAGGAATGTTTTGATTACGGTTATGTGACTAAAGGAATGGAAAAGAAGCAGTGGTAATTCCAAAGAAGCAAAAAAAACGGTGATTCAGATGGATATAGATACTCAGACATGCCTGAAAGAAACATAAGGAAAGTGAGCTGCTAATTAAAAGCAGTAAGGAGGGAACTTTCTTCTGCAACTGATACATCCACTTGGTAAATGCTCTGGAGTTTCAGAATTTCTGTGTGGGGCACCCAAAATTTCGAATAGAAAAATATTTAAAATTATTTCTTTCTAAAGCTTCTAACTATCTAAAACTTCTTACTATCTGTGTTGGAATCTTCCTTGCAAATGTTTCTCTGGGTCCTTCAGTCTTTCTGTGGGCACTGTCAGGTGACTGCAAAGCCTGTGGCTTTTACTAGGAGTAGGAGAAAAACAGGTTCCCTGGGCTACACCAAAACCAGCCTTACCCCTGGGAGAGCAATAGCTTCACATTAACTCAAGGAGAAAGGATCAGGTAGAAATAAAAAAATAGATCATGTGCAGATGAAAAGGGGTTTCAAAGAAGTATGACTGAATATGGAATAAAAAAGTGAATCATCAATATGAAATGCAGCAGTTTACTCCTTACTGTCTTAATATTGACCTGTCAGTTTCTATTTAATTTAGGTAATATTGTATTTGGTACAGTGACCTTTCTTGTGCCTGTGTGTTGTCAATATTGTTCTGTTTTCTGCACTGGTAGAGCTGTTGTTTGTTTCCTTGAGGATGACTAAGAAAAAAAAGGAGGAAAACATATCTGTCAAACTTTAATTTTCAAGACTTTTGCATTGATGAAAGAATTTAGATAAATGACTTTAAAGAAAAAAAAAAAGAAAGAGAAAATATCATTTAAATGGTCTTTGACATTGGTGGCTGCTTTTGTTCATAATTAAGGCTTTTTGCAGATTCTGTGTCGGCATCAGGTGTAATTTTAAAGGACATTATCTTCTGTAGATATAGCATATAATAATTACAATTTTTTTGTGTATTAATGTTCTGAAATATATGGGAGTAAATCTTTCTGTTTAACCTGTCAGAGATTTATGAATCTTTACGACCAGTGCAGAAATCACATGTGATGTGACACATTGGAAAAATATTTGACAACACAATAGAAAAATGCACTAGAAGATACATGCATTTTATTTAAATGTATTAGCAAGTACTACTGAAATCTATGTGACTATTTACATGCCTAAACCTATTGTGTACTGTTAGCATTTTCATGTTGTAATTTGTATAACAGCATTATTCTGTAAAGAATAGTATAATTGTTCTGTAAAGAACAGTATTATTCTATAAAGGAAACTACCTCAATATGTTTATTCAAAAAAAATGTTGATAAAATAAAATGTTTATGTTTGGGTATGCGATTAAAGACTTGTATACATGAACAAAAAACCCCAAAACCTCAAACACACAAAAAAACCTTCCAAACATGCAAAAGAACAATAGCAGGTGGAAGAAACCCAAAAACCTAATCAGAGCAATTGGGGTGTCACACTGGAGCCCTGAGCCCCCTGGGCTGGAAGTGAGACCCACAGGGTGAATCAAGGGGAGAAGCTCTCAGGATCTCCTTTCAAACTGAGAAGGGTCACCGCCTGGTGGTGTGGGACTTTTTACAAGACACAAGGGAAGACCCTCTTGGGATTGCACAAGACTTATTATGGGATGCTTAGTGGATGAACAAAAGGTGGGGAAAAGGAGACATCAAAGTCATTTGGGGAGGAACAGGCATGGTGAAACAGATACATAAAGAGAAAAAAGAAAAGGGGCTGTGTTCCACATAAATGTTGCTGATCAGAATACTTGTCAGACTGTGCCTGCACTTTTCATCACAGTCTGTCTTCTATCATTAACAGTTTTCCTGGATGAGGGGATCTCTTCTGTGTACGCACATGCGTGTATGGACATTTGACTGTCAGCGATAGGAGTCAGACCACAGGTCAGAGGGACTGCGTGTCTGTGCTGCCAGAGACCAGAGGACATGCATTCTATATAGGCAGATGTTAGTGTGAAATCATAAGCAAAAATCAAGCTGGGGTAGCTGGCAAGTAGGGTAAGAGGCTGAGAAGCTGTTATTTTGAAGTGGCTATAAATCTGGGCTGGATCCTGGAGAGAACAGAGACTGGGAGCTGGCTGCTGGAGTGGCCAGGAGGTGCAAGTCAGACCATTGGTCTGGGGATCAATGGAGGGATCTGCTTGCCTATGTGTGTCTTTGCACCTGATGCATCTGGAGTTGATAATAGAGCGGGTTTCTATGGAAAATACCTTTTTACCGTGAAAAGCCACACATGTAAGAGAAATGGAAAGAATATGATTTTTGCATATGGTGTCAGTCCCCAGCTGTAAAATAGAGATTTTCTTTGTATTAGAAATGGAACTCTGAACTCCATGTATGTATGAACAGGTGTACTCTTTACTGCATTAAAAGCTGGCTGGATGGCCGAGCCCAGAGAGTTGTGGTGAATGGCGTTAAATCCAGCTGGTGGCAGGTCTCAAGCAGTGCTCCCCAAGGCTCGGTTTTGGGGCCAGCCTTGTTTAATATCTCTATTGATGATCTGGACGAGGGGATTGAGTGCACCCTCAGTAAGTTTGCAGATGACACCAAATTAAGCGGGAGTGTGGATCTGCTTGAGGGTAGGAAGGCTCTGCAGAGAGATCTGGACAGACTGGATCGATGGGCTGAAGCCAACTGCATGAGGTTCAACAAGGCCAAGTGCCGGGTCCTGCACTTGGGTCGCAACAACCTCAGGCAAC
>VYXH01010732.1:30010-47883 GCA_013397275.1 Burhinus bistriatus | reverse complement strand
TATATATATATATATTTGATTTATATAGATATAATCCATGAGAGCCAAATTAATTATGTGATTGATATATTAATAAGTTATATTTTATTATATATTATATATAATATGTATAATGTATAATATATTATTTATACAATATACTTGTATATAAAAATAATTAATCAAGGTAGCCAAATTTTAANGGTGGTAAGCCACGGCTGGAGCATGATGTACTGAGCATTACTCATTTGATAACCAGTGCTGACTGACAGATTGAAGTAGCTAAAGCTCTACGTAAGTAATTTGCTTATTAGCTGGGGCTTAGGCTGATACTACAGACAAAGATGGTTCTGAAGGTCCATCCTTCTTAGTTAAACTCCCTTGAAACTTGACACAGAACATTAACTTGAAGTATACAGGGAAAAATGTTCTTCCCCATTTTTACCTCACTCACTAGTGTACTGGGTCTCTCTGGGATGGAGTTGACTTTCTTCACTGCAGCACTTACAGTGTTGTGGTTTGGATCTGTGACTAAAATGGTGTTGATAATACATCAGTGCTTTGGGCATTGCTGAAGCGCGCTTGCACAGCGTTAACTTTCCACCACCACCACTCTTTCCATTGAGTAGGCTGGGGGCAGGCAAGAGGTTGGGAGGAAATGTAGCCAGGACAACAGACCCAAATTGACCAAACGGATATTCCATACTACATGATGTCATGCTCAGCAATAAAAGCTCAGGGAAAGAAGGGGGGACATTCATGGTTATGGCGTTTGTCTTCCCAAGCAACTGTTATGCATGCTGAGGCCCTGCTTTCCAGGAAGTGGCACACCTGCTTGCTGATGAGTAGTGAAGGAATTCCTCTTTTTGCTTCGCTTGTGCACACAGCTTTTACTTTTGTTATCAAACTAACTGTATGCCAATCCATGACTCTACTTGCCTTCCTTAAATTTTCTCCTTGGACTGCAGAACAGGGGAGTGAGCAAGTAGCTGTGTGGATGTTTGGCTGTGGTTGGAGTCAACCCACCACAGCCGGTGTATACGCACAGGTTATTTTCAACCTTTTAGCTAATCATAGCAGCAGCTATGTAGCTATTGAAAAGATGTTGTGTCACACTTACATCAGTGACACACGGTTTATATTTTCCCTATGTGAGCTGCTTTCATTTTTATGTAGCTATGCTTATACTTGAGCATTTGATATGACTAACATCTAGATCTAGACCAGATTATATCTTTACCTGGGTAACTATAGAGTTACACATCTTAGAGCAACTACTTAGAGTGGCTTATATACTTTTTAAAAATCAGAATACTTTATGAGTTCTAACTGCAGGAAACTCTTCAGAAGTAGGAAAAATTTCATGTTTTGCTGAGAAAGGCAAAAGCATTTCTCATTTTTAAATAATTCTATTCTTTAAAGTCAAAGAAAAGGATAATAAATTGGTGAAGCCATCAGAAAGAAACTTCATCAGTATAATTGCAAAATATTTCTTTTGGTTCACCTGCTGTGATTGACTAAAATCCCCCAGTACCAGATATATTAGTATTCCAAAAGGTATCAGTATTAACAGAGGAATTCCACATACTGCGAACTTCATGAGCTCCATGGTGTGATAAAGATTTGTTTTCCTTTAATTTAATGGTTATATTTACCAAATATTTGCATATTTCTTATGCATTTTGGATGATGAAAAATTGGACAATTTGCAAGCTGAAAATAATGCATGCATCCAACATTCACGTTTTTCCTTGTTTACATGTTATTAAAACAATATGCTAAAAAAGCAATAGGCTTGTATAGCTTGACATTCAAAGATATAAAATGGCAAAATAAAGGTTACATATACAAACTTGAAGTCATTGTCTTCATGATTAGTCCATAATTAAATGACAAGCTATTGGTACTCTAATAATGGAATATAATATTCAGTGCTTATTTCCAAAACTCTGGGTATGTATGCATGGCATCTGATCCCTGAGAGCACAGTCGTACTTGATCAAATTCACAAATAGTCACAAATACAGGTTGGGCAGAGAGTGGATCGAGAACAGCCCTGAGGAGAAGCGCTTGGGGGTGTTTTTGGATGAGAAGCTCAACATGAACTGCAGTGTGCGCTCGCAGCCCAGAAGGCCAACTGTACGCTGGACTGCATCAAAAGAAGTGTGGTCAGCAGGTCAAGGGAGGTGATTCTGCCCCTCTACTCCACTCTCGTGAGACCCACCTGGAGTACTGTGTCCAGCTCTGGAGCCCCCAGCATAAGGACATGGACGTGGTGGAGTAGGTCCAGAGGAGGGCCACGAAGATGATCAGAGGATTAGACCACCTCTGCTATGAGGACAGGCTGGGAGAGTTGGGGTTCAGCCTGGAGAAGGACAGGCTCCAGGGAGATCTTATAGTGGCCTTCCAGTATCTGAAGGGGACCTACAAGAAAGCTGGAGAGGGACTTTTTACAAGGGCATGTAGCGATAGGACAAGGGGTGATGGCTTCAAACTGGAAGAGAGTAGATTTAGATTAGATCTCAGGAAGAAATTCTTTACTGTGAGGGTAGTGAGGCACTGGACCAGGTTGCCCAGGGAAGCTGTGAATGCCCCATCCCTGGAAGTGTTCAAGGCGAGGTTGGATGAGGCTTTGAGCAATATAGTCTAGTAGGAGGTGTCCTTGCCCATGGCAGGGGTGTTGGAACTAGATGATCTTTAAGGTCCCTTCCAACCTAAACCATGCTATGATTCTGTGAGTCTAAATTCCAGTATTAACATGGTGATCAAATAATTTGGACTGAGGCTGGGAAGTGTTCAGATTTACTTGGGCTATATATATTCAGTTCTTAGATCATCCCCAATGCTGAAGTGTGATGAGATTAGTTTATGGCCGTGGAGCCTAAACAGATGTTTGATCTGATAAATGTTAGATAGCAATACAAAAATAATGACAATACGTTTAGATAGAAAAGGATTAACTCTAACTCGTATGTAGCATAAATTTCAAGTCATCATTACTGGAGAGCAATGGTAACACAAACTAACTTTTAATCACAATAAAGAAGATAAACCTTTCTCTGAAAATACAGATTTTGGTGAGGTTTTTTCAGTTAAACTGTGCCTTAAAAACTGAGAAAGTTTTTATGGGTACTAATTTAGTCTATGAAAGTTAGACCAAGATAATATTGTTTTGTATGGCTCATAGTTTGGGGAATTTTAATACCAATGCAACAATAGCTGTTAAAATTTCCATTCTTGTATCAATAGTCTTGCTGATGGCTTTATTAATTTTAAAGATATTTCTGCACTGATTGTTTTTAACTGTGGTACTTGGAGAGATTAATAGTACACAGGTATATTTTATTTAATGAATTTTAATGAATTACCTATGCTGACTCAAAACCTCAAATGTATTTTATACTTTCTGTAACAATAACAGAGATGAAGACAACATCATCAGAGATTTTATCAGCCTGAACAGGAAAAAACATCATAAAAATACCAAAAATTCATTTAAGAGTTCTATCTTTCAACCATTTTTCTTTATTTTTTTTATTGTTGTGATTTCTACTTTGTATATGATCTTTTATAGAGGTTGTAATCATGCTGCCACCAACAGTCTTTGAAGCTAGAATTCTTTGTTCAACATGCAAAGTACCAACACATGTCTTCTCCTGGAATTCAGGACAGATATAATGTTTTATCTGAAATGCCAAAACCTACATATATGAAGACATATTGGGTTTTTTTATTTATTCTATCTAAAAAATAGTGAATATTATCAGTGATGTAAACTGTCAGAAAAACGTCTTTTTCTAAGAAAAAATATTATAATTTAAAACTACAACATGAAATATCTTATTAGATGTATTTCCACAAACACTTTCTAGCATTCATATTTAAGAAAAATACTGGAGAGTGGCATTTGTTCTACAGATAAAAAAAACTTTTAAAAATCCCGTCTAATTCATATTTCTTCTCATTGAGCTAGTAGTTTATGAAGTGTTTGAAATGACTACCTCCTTCTTGGATATATTTTTGCAACTATTGAAGTAAGATGATTGTTGTGGTTTGGCCTCAGCCAGCAACAAAGAATCAGGCGGCCGCTCACTCAACCCCCACGGCAGTGGGGGAAAATCAGAAGAAAAAGGCAAAACTCGTGGGTTGAGATGAAGGCAGGTTAACACAACAGCAACGGACAAAGGAGAACAACAACAACAATAACACTGACGGAGGAATGTACACACACGGTTACTGTACCAGCGCTCACCGACCGGATCCCGGGCAGCCCCAGCCCGCTCCCCAGCCACCACTTCCTCCCCTTCCCTTGGCCAGCTGCCCCCTATGGACTGGGCATGGCTCACATGGGATAGAATACCTGTGTCCCGGGCCAGAAAATTAACCCTATCCCTGCCGGAACCAGGACAATGATATAGTTATTTCCAAATAGAGTTAAGTAGTAAATTTTGCAAACTTCTCAAATATTGCATTGCTATATCTTATAATTTCCTTGTATTGTTAGAAGGAAAGGCTTATGTGACTCCATACTGTGCATTCCAGAAAGCTGAAAACATATTGTAAATAAGAATCATGTAGAAAGAAATAATATTCCAAGTCTTTATCGCAGTACTGAATGAGTGGGCAAAGATCCCCCACACTTCTGTAAGAGTTGTGTAAAGCTATGTTATTTAGTGTTCTTAATTTTGGACTAATGCACTGTCTTGTGCATCAGTACTCAACTTTAAAAAGTCGAATATACTCTGAAATTAGTGTTCCAATCATATTGCATTGATCAAGCACACGTGGGGAATGACTCTGCTACTCATCACTGTAGAATGTTCGTTGTAGGCAACATAGGCTGTATGGAGAGCCTTCTTTCAAGCTGCAGAAGTCAGCTACCTCCAAGGCACCTCTTGTACTGTATTCTGTAGTTTTACAATGCAAAATTAAAGCAAAGGCGAATTACTTTTTCAAGTATATTATAATTCTAAATAGGTTAGTTATTAGAATTTTGTGTGTTATTCAAAATAACCTGATGTTCACGTATATGAGTTCCAATAAACTGAAAACTCAGATTCTCAGATGTGGGTAAATATTAGAGGTAGCTTTTCTGCTACATTTTGTTTTAGAAGACTAGATAGTGGATGTTGTTTTTCTCTATGAAATGTTCAGTCATTCAGGGACTCATAGAAATCACATTGTTTATGTATCTTAAATGCTGCAATTTTGCTGATATTTGGGGGCAAACGTTAAAATGTAATAAAATATTCTAGTAAAACAAATGTGTATATAAAAGTTAAGAGAAGCTGACCATTTACTTAACATGTAAGTAATTGAACAGAGGTTGGAAAACTTCCTCTTAATCCCAAGTGGTCTCAGACAAATTACCCATTTATTCTTATCTCTTGATGCTCCTTGTGCCATTTTAACCTAACTGCAGTTTAAGAAGTAGTTCAAAAAGACTGAATATAAAATTTCAGTTCATTTCTTTTTTACTATGTGAAGTGAAACTGAATTGCATTTCATTTCTGGGCTGGACCTTAGAGTCTCTGACAGTTATGCATAATTATGATTAATCCTTTCCACTGCTGACTCAGTACTTTGTCAGTGTGGAGAGAGAGCTGCTTCTCCTGAGTTTGCTCTCCAGTCTTCACTTCTTTAAAAAGTGCAGGTGAGTAATCTATATTTCAAAGAAAGATGACCTTTGCTTGATTTAAATGGAATATTTCTTTCAATATCTGAAATGAGAAAGTGATTAAAGTTTTGGTTGATATGTAAGATGTATTTTAGGAGCAGATCAGCTTAAAGGTCAGACACTGTCAAATGAAGGATTTTGACTTTTTAATATTTAAATACATTATAAGAATCATGGTTTATGCATGCCTGGCACTCTTTTTAAGTTCTAGAATAAAATTACTCTGCATTTTCATAAGATTCACCTTTCAATGTTATCTACATTTTGATGGTATTGGGTGAACAATTACTTTGCAGCTTTTGGGCTTCCTGCTTCATCTGCAACAGGAAGTTTTCCTGGCCTTTCTGTCAAATAATTTTAAAATAACGTCTCAAAATAACATGAAATAACACCTGAATTAAAACACCAGCTCTTCTTTCTTAGATTAATTTCTTTTATATCTACTAATGACTTAAACTTAGGAATTTTTAATGTAACTAATAAATTACTGTCAAACATAAAGTGCAACCTTTATTTCATAAAGTGTACTATTTTGAGAACTGTGGATTGTGTGTTTTTTCAACAGATTACGGTTTTTTGAATGTACAACGTGAGATTAACAGAGTCCATCTGGGTTATGAAACCAAGTTTTGTGGAATCACAAGAAAATAACTCATGATTTTTAACCCACATAATGTAAGAGACCACAGAGTATCCAGAACTATAATCCACAAGGAGACTTTTTAAAGACAAAAGATTAAAAAAAAACACAAATCAACAAATAGTGATGCTTTCCTTAGTGTCATAGTACTCTAAATTTATAATAATTTCCTAAAATTATAGCTGGAGGATGCTAGAAAGTAAGAAAACTGCTTTTCTTACCTTTTCTCAGTCCACATTTCTTTTTTATTTTTATTTTTAATCTCTAACAATTTTATTTAATCTAAGGTAGGGCAATGTTATAGTTCTTTCTGCTGTTTGTAACTGATGAAAACCAAAGGAAGATTTACTACCAAACTCCTGAACAACATTTTTAGTGATACTAAGAAACAATTTATCCTTCTTCCTTTATGCTGAAATACCACCATGCATGTCAGAGGAAATAGGTATGCCTTTTGACAGGATTAAGACAGAAAAAACAATTGAAAGAATTTGAGAGGAAAAAAAGCACAATTAATGTATAGTGTATCGAAAACTCAAAGGCCTGATGTCCTTTAAAATGAGAAGTGCAACAATTTTTGAAGCTTAATTTGGCCTGTTCTACCCTCTCCAAAAGGGATCATATTACTCCATCTCCATTTCTGTCAACCTCACTACATGTTTCCTCAAGTAATCTAAGTTTTCCTTTCTACATTACGAATATAAGCAATAAATTATAGATTTAGACTGTACTAAAATGAGAAGTTCAGTATGATCACAAGCACTACTTTTTTCAACATTGGTATACGTGAGTAGTTTTTTAATGTGATACGCACTGCTAGGATTAAAAGAGTAATCCTTGCAGTTGATGTGTTGGTTGTTTTATAATTGTTTTCCAGAACTATAAATTAGGTGGTCCTTTTTCAGTTTATGTCTAGGAAATTAAAGTTTCCTATTGCCACATATTTTCTGGTTTTGTTTTTTTCTCCCATAGATATCATTATTGGTAACCTATACTGGAGATCTAGAAAAGATTTCCTGTCTTGGAAACAATCTGTTTTTACTATCACATAATAGGTGCTTCACACAGTTTCTATTCTATTCTTGTTACTTCTTTTTTCTTTAACACTGAGATACTTCTTTCATGTATGGTATTGTTCAACTACTTTTCCCCCTATTTCTCTTGTTCCTAAACAGTTGAGCCTTCAGTAACTCTGGTCCAAGTGTAACTGCTGTTTTTAGTATTTTCTGTAAAGTTTGATTTCATGTCTTGAATCAGAATTGATACTTTGCCATTTTATTTCCAAGGCTTCTCAAAATAGTATACATACATTGTAGTTGTTTCTAATCTCACCTTGCCAATTTACTGAATAAAACATCTTCCTGATTTGTGTTGATCAATTTCATTTCTTTCCCTTAAAATTCTCCATGGCAATGTTGTTATTTACCTGCTGCATATTTATATCAGATCTGAAAATTCTGTGAGATACTCCTGCCATTCCTCGCTTTAAAGCTTAGACATTTTTTTCACTAGTTTAAAGCTTAAACTTTTTTTCCACCCCCCTCCCCAATTCATTCCTGAGGATATTGCTTCTGGCTACTCACTTGGAGTTCAGTACTTGATAAAATTCATCTCTTAAGGGTAAACACCTGGGGGAATAAAGTGGGGTAGCTTTGTTTTGTCAGCCATTTGTTATCTTCCGGGTTTTGTCATATCCTCCTACCCTCCAATATCCTGAGGACAGGAAGAATGCCACTAAGATGATTTTAAGTTCTCTAAGTGTTTTTCCAGGTTGTGTAAAACTTATCTTTGATCCACATCAAAAAAAGAATCTGAACTCAGACTCTGAATGTAAAGTTGTTTTCTTTCTGCCACCAGGTTTCTGTAAATAGCAAGTCCCACGAGACAAGCAACAGTAATTTCACCTAGTATAAAATGTTGAAAACTTGATGTCAAAACAAAGTCATAACTTTGAACAATTAACTTCTGCACAATTAACAATTTTAATGGATCTCTAATTCAGTCTTTTCCCATATGGCCTATTCAATTAACCCTTAGCGAGAGACCAGCACTTCAGAGTCTCGAATAAACAGAGAAGGAAACAATATCTGCATAAACTGTTTTCAAAGATGTTAAAAATGGCCTACGTATGTGGTTCAAACTTAGCTAATGTACTTTGTTTTCAATTCTGAACTTACATTCAAAGAGTAATTATTAAAGCAGCTGCCCTTCAGATGGCAGGCTGCGAATGGCCCTCTGGTCAAACTGCGAGAACATTATGCTTTAACGAGGGAAAATGTGCTAATGCATGATGTCTGAATTCTATTTATACTTGCGTGAAAGCACTGATACCACTCTTTATCCATTTTTTCCCCCGACTGACGGTGAGTAAAGAGCTTTTATTTTCCCAATAAAAATTGGACCTGCTAAATTAGTAGCATTGGTAATAATTTTCATTTCAGGGCTTTAGGCTCCTCTAGAACTGCAATGTTAAACAGAAATAGAAGAAGAGAATATGTTTCAAGTAGTGCCCTTCAGAAATGTCCATGAAACTGTGCTAAAACATGAGACCTCAAACTGTGAAATGAGTAGCATGTAGTACAAATAATGTGTTTCTTCCCTGTTACCACATATTCTTTTTTATATCATTTCTTGTCTTTATTTTCATGCTTTTTGATGTTCTAAAAAATATTCACTGTATACTAGCATCTCCAAGCCTTCCGTGTTGTTTTGGGGATTTTTTTTGGTTGGTTTTTTTTGTTTTTTTTTTTTTTAAATCTTCCCTCTTTCTTCTGCCCCTCTGTTTTACCCATGAGGTGGGACTGCTGCTCTTTGGACACCAGTACCACTTGCTTCATCATTTCTCTTTAGTCATCTATCACTTTGTAACACAAAAGAACATGGAAAATGGCTGCTCTCTTTGGAAACATGTTGCATCTGTATAAGGCTAAGCAGTATTTAAAGAAGTTCATGCTCATTTTAACAGGGTCAGAACTTAAAGCATACACAGCCAACATAGAAGCAGCAACCAACAGAGAAAAATGAGGGAAAAATATTGCAAATAGGTCAATTATTACTCAGAGCTGAAGAGAACAGATAGTGCTTTTGAACATTTCTGCTATGAAATGCAACATACTTATGTCTAGCACTTGGGACAGAATGGTTTGGTGTATTTTCCCCTTGATCCAGCTTGTGTCTACAGTTTTATATGCCTAAAGGAAAAGTAAGAGAAATACCACATGATGAGACAAACATAATCTAACATTTACTGAAGAGAACTTTCCCTAACACACTGTGTCATATGAGATGAAGAAGGATTGAGCTGTATGGTTTTTGTCTTCTGTAAGAATCTAGTGAGTTTGGTTTGCAGTAATTAGATATAAAAAATAACTTATTCAAAAGAATACAGAAAATTATTTTCCTTAATTTGTTTGTTTGAAGTTCATCTAGTTTGTTTTTCATGTTCATTTTCATGCTATTTTAGTGAATAGAAATGAGGTTATTTAGAAGGGATTTTTATTGTGGTGTTTTGTGGTTTTTTAATACACTTGGTTTTTGTCTGTAGAAGTAATTGACCTACCTGTGAAGTATGATTATACAGTACAAAGCTGATTATTCAGTTTATAAATAGGAAAGTTGGCTCTATTAATCTGATTAATTTTGCAATGCCTATCCCTGACTCCTACTTTTTTCTTTTTTTTAAATCCAAGCATCATGATTTTAAGAAATAGAGAATTTTTTTAAGACAAAAACAAAACAAAAAAACAAAACAAAACAAAACAAAAAAACTAGGGTTCAAACAAATCTGCTTTAAGAAGCCCCAAGAAAAGAAGTGTTCTAAATTAACAGCATGGAACAGTTATCCCATATGTTCCAAAAAGACAAACAGTTCTTATTTACTATCAAAACTATTACCAGATCAAGAAGAAAGGGGGAAAATCCTCTCTGTTCCTGTAGAGATTAAAGACCAGGACTGCAACTGTCTAAGTAACACTAGACTTTTAGGACTTCAGACAGTTGTTGATTGGCTTCAATAACCCATATAAAGAAATAAATATAGTGCAAGGAAGCTAAGGGTCCAACAGCAGAAAGATCACTGTTTAGACTAACTAGAAATGTTATTTACTTGCAAATCATTTTTTGTAGGATGTATAAGGAATAGTATACTTTATTAAACACATGTAAATATGGAATCATAGAACCATAGAATGGTTTGGATTGGAAGGGACCTTCAAAGATCATCTAGTTCCAACCCCATCTTCCACTAGATCAGGTTGCTCAGAGCCCTGTCCAACCTGACCTTGAACACATACAATAATGAGGCATCCACAAGTTCTCTAGGAAACCTGTTTCAGTGTCTCACCAACCTCGTCACAAAAAAATTCTTCCTTATATCCAATCTACATCTACCCTCTTTCAGTTTAAAACTGTTGCCCCTTGTCCTGTCACTACAGGCCTTGGTAAAAAGCCTTTCTCCATCTTTCTTATAAGCCCGTTTTATATATTGAAGGGTTGCAATAAGGTCTTCTTGGAACCTTCTCTTCTCCAGGCTGAACAACCCCAACTGTCTCAGCCTGTCCTCATAGGAGAGGTGTTCCAGCCCTCTGATCATTTTTGCGGCCGTCCTCTGGACCCACTCCAACAGGTCCATGTCTTTTCTCTGCGGGGGACCCTGGAGCTGCATGCGATACTTCAGGTGGAGTCTCACGAGAGCAGAGTAGAGGGACAGAATCACCTGCCAAAACCTGCTGGCCACATTTCTTTTGATGCAGCCGAGGATATGGTTGGCTTTCTGGGCTGCAAGTGCACATTGTCAGTTCATGTCCAATTTTTCATCCACCAGTACCCCCAAGTCCTTCTTGGCAGGTCTGCTCTCAATCCCTTCATCACTGAGTACGCATACTGTGGATTGTCATAGTCCAGGTGCAGGACCTTGCACTTGGCCTTGTTGAACTTTATGACATTCTCATGAGCCTGCTTCTCCAGCCTGTTAAGTTCCCTCTGGATGGCATCCCTTCCCTCTAGCATATCAACTGCACCACGGTTTGGTGTCATCTGAAAGCTTGTTGAGGGTGCACTCAATCCCACTGTCTTTGCCATTGATGAAGATATTAAACACTATTGGTCCAAGTACAGACCCTTGAGGGACACCAGTCATTACTGGTTTCCACTTAGACATTGAATTGTTGACTGTAACTCTGTGGATGCAGCTGTTCAGCCAATTCCTTGTCCATCTAGTAGTCCATTCATCAAACCAATATCTCTCCAATTTAGCAGCAAGAATATTGTGGGGGACAATATCCAAGGCCTTACAGAAGTCCAGGTAGATGATATCCGTAGCTCTTTCCTTGTCTGCTATGCAGTCACTCAGTCATAGAAGACCACCAGATTAGTCAGGCACAATTTACCTTTGGTGAAGTAATGCTGGCTGTCTCCAACCACCTTCCTGTCCTCCATACGTTTTGACATGTCTTCCAAGAGGATCTGTGCCATGATCTTACGAGGCACAGAGGTGAGGCTGACTGGTTGATAGTTCCTAGCATTCTCCGGTTACATTTTATTTATTCGTCTGGGTGGGATTGAAGTTACATATATAGGGGTGTGATATTGCCTTTTCTCCAGTTACTGGGGACTTCACCTGACTGCCATCATTTTTCAAATATGATGGTGAGTGGCTTAGCAACTACATCAGGCAATTCCCTCAGGACCCTGGGATGCATCTTGTCAAGTCCCATGGACTTGTGCATGTTCAGGGTCCTCGGGTGGTCTCAAACCTAATCTTTTACAGTGGAAGGGACTTCACTGAGGTTCGGGGACTTGCGAGATGTGGGAAGAATGATTACGAATGAAAACTGAGGCAAAACAACCTGTTGACTACCTCAGCCTTCTCCATGTTGGCTGTCACCATTTCTCCTGTCTTTTTTATTGGGGGTGGTGGTGCTGCTGGTGTCTATTTTCTTTAATTTTCCTTTTCTGAGCAATGTACCCCTCCTGTTATTCTTCACATTCCTTGCCAAATTCAGCTCCAACTGTGCCTTAGCTTTCCTGACTTCACCCCTACACATCTGGGAAGCATCCTTATATTCTTCCTAGGATATCTGTCCCTGGTTCCACTGCCTGTGAATTTCCTTCTTACACTTTAGTTTGACAAGGAGGTTGTTACTCTGACACGCTGGTTGCCTGCCTTCCTTGCCTGATTTCTTACACGTGGGAATCAAGAGCTCTTGCACTCTAAGAAAAATGTCCTTAAAGAGCTGTCAGCTCTCTTCTGCTCCTTTATCCTCTGAGGGCAGTTTTCCAGGGGGTCTCATCCACAAATTCTTTAAACTGAAAGTTCAGTCTCCTAAAATTCAGGGTCATACCTTTACTCTTTACCTTGTCTCCTTGAAATATGTCAAAGCATGACAATTCAGAAGACAAAACCGTTATGTCTAGTGATTTTATTTTTTTTAATTTAGTCATATGGAGACCCTCACTCCTTATTAGCCATCAGTTTTCTTCTACCTATAGAGAAAAATTAGTAGAAAACACTTTAATTTGGGGATTTTGGCTCTTTAATCTAGATTTTAGCCAGGATTAACTGCTCAACTGAAGTACAGTTTAACTAGTTTAAGAGTGACCACTAATACTTAACAGTTACTGAAAAGAAGAAAATATTTTTGCATCTCTTAAAATAATAGGAAATTATTATATAGGCAGGCAATTACCCGAAATTAAGTATTGCATATATTGTGTGTGGTTTTATCATCAAAAGTAGTTAAAACTATTTATATATTATAGATTGTACTCTTTTGGATTAGATCTGCATATTAAATACCTTTTCTGCTATTGTATTAATATTTCTGCTTTTCTGTTTTCATTCTGGTTTAGTACAAAGAATTAAGCCCACTTCTAACCCTTTTGGCTGAAATTTTTGCTTGAATGTGGAGGATTCAAAAAATCTTACTTGTTTATGGACAGAAATTTGAGCTTCGGCTTCATGTTTTTCAAAGGAGTTTTCTAACCTTCAGATTATAGTTTTTCTGAGGTGATGTTTTCTTAATCCTTCCTGCTGTCATCTTCTGGTTTATATTTATTTAGGTATTAAGACAGAGCTACAGTATGTGTGCGATTCTATATCCCCATGACTAGGAAAAAAAAATGCTTATGATCCCTTTGAAAATCTTAAGTCTCTTAAATTTCATAAAATGTGGTAGCTATTAGAGGAGATCCTGAGAGATTTACAAAGCCTCAGTGTATCCTACAGCTTTGTGGTCAGGGAATACAGGAAATGGAGCAAAAAAAATGAGGTTTCAGATCTTTTTTGTTATCTTGTAGAAAAGTAAATTCCAGTAAAAGAAGAGTCCTAAACACAAATTTGTTACATTATTGTTGTTACTTTATTTATTGTTATTTTAATTTTAGTTTTTTTCTGTACATATAGTACAGATTTATGAACTGTCTTTTCTTAGCCTAATGAATTAAGTATTCAAGTCTATCCTTTGTGCTTTTTTTGAAATAAGTGAATACATGAACGGTGTGGTAATAGAGATTACTATAATGTCATTTTTTAAAATAATTGTAACACTTGTCATAATGCTCAAGGACAACTGTGAAGAATAAAGTTAAGTTTCACAAATATATTTGTGGGATTTTCACTGATTAGGCAACAGGGGTTTTTTTATTTAAACTAAAGTTGGATTTTTTTTCTTTTCTGTCCTTATTGGTTTGAACTATTTTATTAACTTATTTCAAGGGAAAAAATAAGAAAACTGTGGCTTAAAATCAGTAGCAATATTACTTAAAATTATAGTATATTTAAGACAGTAAGCTTAGGGTATTCAAGAATCATAATGCTGTAGACATTACAGAGTTCTTGATGGTTTTGTGCCTCTTTTTGCATTATTGCCTAGATTTATTCCAAAATACTCATGTATTATCTGTTCAGAAAAAGCCTTCATGAACAACTAGAATAGACCAGGTATCACTTACCTGTTTGAGAATTTTAACTTTACATTTTCTATTGTATGTTGAGTTCTTTCCACAAAATTCAGTCTCTATCATAATTTTGCTGTTATAATTTTAGTCATCAATTAACATTAGCTGTATGGTTACCTATCTAATTAATTTTCTTATAAATCATGCAAATTTTGATAATTTTTATCTTGTTTAATCTTGGAAACGTTTACTTGGGAATTTTATTTTACCTTTTCTTTTTAACCCCATTTTTTCTTTAAAATAATTAAGGAAATAGCTTCCAAACTTGACAAGGCCTTATTAATATTAGCAGTTACAGTTACATTTTATTTATTTTTCTGGGTGGGATTCAACATATATGTAGGGGAAAAGAAGAGCATTTGTCTTTTAAGCAACAGGACTTCAAATTACTCCAGTCAGAAATTCTGCAGTGAGCATATATACAAATATATTTCCTCTGGAATAGTCACAGTTGGCAAATGAGCATAGAAAGTTTTGAGGCTACTTAACTGTATAAGTTCATCATATATGTTTTTTGAGGAAATCAGTACACAATCTTATTTTCTTGTCTGTCAGGTTTAAAACTTTCTGATTATCATAGCTTTTAATCAACAGTTACAGAAAATTATATAATTGTATGTAAATATATAGTACTATGTAATCATAATTCATGCCATAAATTTAATATATTGGAGAACAGAGGTAGAGGTTACATGCTCTTCTCTTTATTCTCATTTTAATCTCTGACAGAGAATGTAAAGTAAGGGGAGATTCTTAATGACTCAAACCAAGGAGGATTGAAAAGACTGGGATGCTTGTAATGATTAGCAGAAAGATTTTTCTTCAGGGGTAAAAGTGAATTTAAAAAGAACTGAGTGAACAGACAGATACAACAACAGCGCAATTTTTAGCCTTTTCTGGAGGGTAATGGCTTAGCAGTGTGAGCCAGTGCCTTGAAATCTTTAGTCTCCCTGGAGCCCACAGGATCGAATCTAGCCAGGTTTAGCTGAATCCTTCATCTTTGTATCTTCAAGGTACTCAAACTGAATTTCATGCAGCTTGATGCACACACTCCTTTTCTGAAAAGATCTGTGAAGTCAAGCCCATACTTATGTGCCATATGCATCTGCATTGATGTAATGTGTAAAACAAAGAAAATAATTAAACAATTTTAAAATATTAGTGGTTGTACATATTTGACATAGGTCTGGGACAAGTGGTTAATTGGGATGTCTCCTGGGAAAATGATTTAGTATTCTAGCAGACAATTATTTTCATTCTGGGAAGAATAACCAAAATATTTGGTGAGGGATGTATCTATTATCAAAGGACTAGTGAAACTTACTTAACTCAGTGAAAAAATGGTAGGGAATCCTAAACACACATTTAAAATAAAATTAGAAAAAAAAACCCAAACAAGTTAATTGAAGGGTAATAAAGATATTGTTTAAAGAACTTCAGAAGAGGGGTTCTTGACTATTATTGAAAACTCATAGGAATTAGAGCTATATTTCTAAAATCCTTTTGAAAAAAATGCATAACAATTACAACAAATTTCTTTTTTACTCAAATGATACTGCAGCTTTTTATGGAGATAAACATATCAGATTAAAACTTCATTGAATGTTTGCCTTTGAGTCAATTTGAGTCAATTGAGTCAGAATGTCTTTGGGTTAATCCCAAATGGATTTAACCTAAATCAACCAAAATAAGGACACTGTAACTTTGTGAAGATTTGATGTTGATTGGTGTTGACACTTCGTCAATGTTCCTAAATTTTCTTGTTTGCCATCTTTTCCAGTTTGTTATTTTCTTTCTTTATTGATTTTAATTAACATTTTTCCATGAGTTTCCACTCTTCCCAAGCATACATCTATAAATAAATAAACTAGTAGAGAACTCCATAACCCAGACCTGAAAACCATTTCCAGTCATTAAGAGTCACATTTGGCCAGTAGTATTTATGCAAAACAACTTTTTTTCTTTTAATTTGTTTTGGTGTATTTGGATCAATAAGTGGATATGCTCATGAATACCTAAAATCAAAATCAAATACAAACATATTTAGTAGGTGTTAAGAGCTCCTGCCCCAGTTACTCTGATGATGACTCCAGCTTTTAAAGCAGTGAAATGACTAGGGATTTTTTGTTGGGTTGTTGGAGTTTTTTTATTAGTAGTATTATTATTCTTTTTTCTTTTCTACGAAATCAGGGTCCAGGCAATGCTTTCCAGTCTTGAAAGTGGATTTTTTTAGTCCCCACTCGTGGAAGTACTTATGCTTTTCTAACAATTCACATTGAAAATTGAAGCCTGAAGAAAGGTCAATAATACACAATTGTAATGTATAATAACTTCTCTGATGTCAACTAATTAACAAGGATAATTAAGTTATTAACAGGAGATGAATTCTGAACATAGGTCTAAAATAAAGAAGGAAGGAAAATTAAAAATAAAAACTGGGGAACCTGAAGAGCTTTCCAAAGATATCCAGTTTAAAGGTTCAGAATGTCCCCTAGAAACTTTGGTTTGCAAAGCAAAGCAGGTTGAAGATGTGAACAAAACATCAAAAGAGGAAGTGGTGAGGGACCTGCTACATCACTTAGATGCACACAAGTCTATGGGGGCTGATGGGATCTACTCAAGGGTACTGAGGGAGCTGGCAGAAGTGCTCACCAAGCCACTTTCCGTCATGTATCAGCAGTCCTGACTAACCGGGGAGGTCCCAGTTGACTGGAGGCTAACAAATATGTTACCTATCTACAAGAAGGGCTGCAAGGAGGATCCAGGGAACTACAAGCCTGTCAGTCTGGCCTTGGTGCCTGGGAAGAGTACAGAGCAGACCATCTTGAGTGCCATCATGTGGCCCATACAGGACAACCAGGTGATCAAGCCCAGTCAGCACGGGTTTATGAAAGGCAGGTCTTGCTTGACTGACCTGATTTCCTTCTATGACAAAGTGACCTGCTTAGTGGATAAGGGAAAGGCTGTGGATGTTGCCTACCTAGACTATAGTAAAGCCTTTGATGCTGTTTCCCACAGCATTCTCCTGGAGAAACTGGCTACTCATGGCTTGGGTGTGTATACTCTTCACTGGGTAAAAAATTCCCTGGAAAGCCAGGCCCAAAGAGCTGTGGTGAATGAAGTTAAACCCAGTTAGCAGCCAGTCACAAGTGGTGTTCCCCAGGGCTCGGTACTGGGGCCTGTTCTCTTTAATATCTTTACCAACGACCTGGACGAGGGGATCGAGTGCACCCTCAGTAAGTTTGCAGATGACACCAAATGAAGCGGGAGTGTTGATCTGCTTGAGGGTAGGAAGGCTCTGCAGAGAGATCTGGACAGACTGGATCGATGGGCTGAAGCCAATGGCATGCGATTCAACAAGGCCAAGTGCCAGGTCCTTCACTTGAGTCACAACAACCCCATGCAGCACTACAGGCCTGGGGAAGAGTAGTTGGAAAGCTGCCCAGCTGAAAAGAACCTGGGGGTATTGGTTGACAGTTGGCTGAACATGAGCCAGCAGTATGCCCAGGTGGCCAAGAAGGCCAACAGAATCCTGGCCTGTATCAAGAATAGTGTGGCCAACAGGACTAGGGAAGTGATCATCCCTCTGTACTTTGCACTGGTGAGGCCCCACCTGGAATA
>VYXH01010732.1:6734-27577 GCA_013397275.1 Burhinus bistriatus | reverse complement strand
TCCAACCCAAACCATTCGATGATTCTATGAATTTCAAAAATTATAATTCTTCATAGTGTTTGGTTAAAAGTGATACACACATCTCCTTCCCTCCTAAGCATGACCTATTCCTATTAATCAGCAGAAGATAAATTGCACCACAAGGGTGACCACTGCCTCACCTGTTTTAGCCAAAGCTCTGTGGAACTAATTCACCGGGTGGTGAAAGTGACTTGTGTCATTATTATTATTATTATTATTATTATTATTATTATTATTATTATTATTATTATTAATTTTCTTTTCTATTATTGTTCTATTAGACTGTATTCATTTCAACTCATGAGGTTTTTTTCCTCTCCCTGCTCTCCTGCGTTTCTCCCTCTTCTCCTTGCCCTTCTAGGGGGAAGGGGGAGAATTGTGTGAGCGACTGTGTGGTCCTAGCTGCCAGCTGGGGTTAAACCATGGCAAGTTAGAAACAGTGAGAAGGAAGCAGAATGAGAAAACATAAAATTGTTCGCAAGTTGTACCCAAGACTGTGCAGAAAGGACCCCTCCACCACCACCATCACCATGAGCATCATCCTTCTTCTAGCAAAGATCCCAGGACACTGATGGCTAATTGTAAACTTGTCCCCACCCTACTCTTCTTCAGGAATGCTTGGGTGTCTACCCAGATAAACACTGAAAGAGTGTATGAAACAGGGATACTAGGAAGCTTTTATATAACCATTTTAACTGCATTATTAATGATGCTTTTCTCTATTAATGTTATTAATTTTCTGTATTAATAGTTTGGACCATCAAAACATTCTGTTGACTAAAAGTAAATTCTTTGCTCAAATTCCTCTTTCTACTCAGAACATGACAGAATTGATCACAGTTTAAAAAACTGAATTGTAGTTAATCTTTTCTTATATATTTACTTCTCTGTTTTCATGGAAGACCACGTGAATAAAGCAAATAGTGTTTTATTACATATTGGTTTGATACTTTACTTCTCTTTGAAAAAGAAATTGCCAATTTTTGGTCAGAATAATTATGTTAATTCATGCTATTCCTTTTTACTGAGCTTATCTGTTTCACTGAAGTAACTGCTTCTCAATAAATGTATAAAACTTAGTAAAATTGATATGAATATGAAAGTCTATTTAGAGTTATAAATACAACATATGATTATTTATGTTTGGAATAGAGGATGGTAAACATTATTTTCTATATATTCATAACTAAGGCATTGAAAGTTTAGGTGAATAAGCTGTAAGTACATATGAAAAGCCCTCTTCACATTGTGGAAACCACACAGCTATATTAACTTTCACTGCAAAGAGCAGTAGTCCTGGGTAAAAGCTGTATGATTAAGAGCAGCAAAACATTTTATTAAAATGAATATGTTAGAAAGCTGAAGTGATTTTTCATCTTCAAACTCAATCCTCAAATATTTCTGAATGCACAACACCCCTTGAAACCAATAAGCTTTCATGTGTGAAACAACCTGGATGATCAGGCCTTGGTATTACCTCTACAGCATATTGACATCAGTGGAAAGCCGTCCACTGACTTTGCTGCAGTACTGTGGAAAAGAAAATATCAAATTTAGATTTTTTCATTCAGTAGAAAATCATTTCAGGCAAGCAATGAATCTATTTTAAATACTTGAAGGAAATCAAACATCACAAATTAATTTCTGCTCTACCAAGAGAGTTTCTACTTACTTCAGTGTACTAGATTTTATCCTGGGAAAGGCAACACTTGGGTGAAGTATGGATTGAAAGGATGATAAAGAGAGTGAACAATATTTAACTGTGCAGTCTCCCTAACTTTTTGTAAGTATCTGCCTTGTACATATCTGGGCCTTTTGCCCTTATCTGGGCAGAAAGGTATTGTTTCTGACTTTTGCAGCTCCTTGGACTTTGATTCATGTCCCTCAGTTTTAGCTATATGGGTATTTGACAGCTAATCTAGAATTGTAAACTAAACTCTAATTTAGCTTGAAATTCCCCTGATGATTAGAAGGAGGATTAGCCTGAATAAATTGCTTTCCAGAAATGGCTATGACTAAGTTAGGAAATACGAATGTCATCCTTGACTTGGAGTAACTGTGTAGCACCTGCATGGTATTTCGGAATAGTTTTCTCCATGCACACAGATTTTCCTTTACCTTTTTACCTTACCCTTACCATTCAAGTATGTTGAGAAAAGGGAAGAGGATTACAGGAAAACAGAAACCATGAACTGATGACTTCTGTATTAAAATCACTGAGTCTGAGAAAATTTAATATGCACAAAAGAGATGTGTAAGAGAAGTCTCTCTAGTTGAAGCTAAGTATAGTATTTACAACTTTATTTTTGCTGTGTGCTGCAGCAAAATAGATGTATATAAGAACCCCACAGGAGAATACTTATGGAAATGACTATTTTAATAAGAGTTTTGCTTAGAGCACTGATTTTTATCAATAAAAGCTTACTTTCTGCAAAACGATGGATGAGTTTATGCTTCAAACAGAAGTTTTGGAAAGGAAGAGAGAAGAAAAAGAAAACAAGAATTTTCATTATCATCCCTAATTAATTCAAGAAAAATGTAGGAAAATTTATCTGTGTTATATTATGCAGATATAAAATATGTTGAAATCAACAGACTTGCTTTGGTATAAAGAGAAAGAAAGTGTATTTTTTATATATATTTTTGATAATGTGCTACTTCTATGGATTCAACACTTTTCCTCCTTTCTGGGACATCAATTTTCTGGAGCTTTATCATTTTGCAGAAGGTGCATATTTTCATAGAAATGTAAAAATACAAGCTAATTTATATTTGGTTTATGCTTGTAAATAATTAAAATCTTCAGGTAAAATAATTGCTATCAGTAACATTCAAAAAGCATACCTTTTTATTGTAATCATATTTGCATTTTCCATCAGTCCCCTCTCAGAACAATGTTTGTGAGTCTTTATATATCAATATGCACAACTTAGACCATAATTTTCTAGCAGATATCTCAGTATTAAGAGAGAGGTACCCAAAAAGTGAATGCATGAAAAATTGTATTAAATGATTCAAAGTAATGTTTTATGTATCAGATTTCTACAAATTAAACATATCACTGTGCCATCCATACTTCTCAAATCTAGTGCGACCATTCAGTGGGACAATGGCCGAATATAAATGACAGTGACCTCTGCTATATTCTTTATTTGCCAAAATCTTTCTTGAATATACACATGTAAATATAGTCATAATACTGAATTATAGTTTGCAAAAACAGAGCTTTTTATCTATGAATAGAAAAATCTGAAATAATTGTTTACAGTAAATGTATTGCAACTGAAAATGTAAGAATTTTACTGACTAAGTTATGTTTAATTTCATATATTTTAATTTGTCCAGGCTCATTCATATCTGTTTGTGTCCTTTTACAGAAGTAACCTCCTGTTCAGTTTTATCTTATCAAGATATTTTCATTGTTTAGTTAGAACAAATATCACAATTGTCATAGTCATCAAAGTAGACTCATAGTATTCAGAAGTCTGTAGGGTTATCACGAGTAACTTCTGGCTTTGAGGACAATATTAACTGATGCAAACACAATACAACTTTTCCCTTTAAACTGTAGTGGTCAATGAAACTAGAGCAGACAAAGCAATGGCAAGAGCCAAAGAGTACATCTGCACAGCAGACGGGCAGCAAAGTTTAGTTCCATCCCTTGGGACACTGTTGCAGCTAGCACAGGATAGAGGCCCAGCTCCTGCACACACTGGATCTGCAAGGCAACCACAGATGGCCATTGCATATGAGCAGGTTGATGACATCTCATCGTCATCAGAAAACACAGTACCACTTTTGCCAATCTACTACTGTGGGTCATAGCACCACCATAATAAAGTTTATTTACTTTTGGAAGCAACAAGCAATTGTCAAGTGAAACAGATATTCCAGAAACCTCTCACAGCTCCTACATGGCTCTGAAACACAGTTTTGAGTTAATGGCAAAACAACCCCCAAAACAGCAAGTATTTTGTTCATTTTCCATGGAGATAGTTTTGTCCTAATCCTGGCTGCCCTCCAGGAGCTCCTCATTCGCCGCCAGCCAATCTCAGTTTGGGGAAGTCTGTGTATATTTCACACGCTGAGGATCATGGATAGTCCTTTAGCAGTTTGGGGTGAGGTGGGTATCTTTCAGTTCCTAGTAAGAGAGTCTCAGGATCCAGAGACTGGAGCAGAGAGATCCAGTTGTGGGGCAGAGACAGATGGAAGAGATGTTGAATCGATGTCCATCAGTACTTCCCAAGGTGCTGGACTTCCGTTTAAACAGGGCATTCACAGCCATCCCATGCATAACTTCACATTTAGCATAAAGGCATATTTCTTCATCTTGCTGTAGATACTGTGGATAGTACTGTTCTGATTCAGGCAACATGTAACAGTCACAGAAACACTGATAGCACTCCTGAATGTGTAACATGAACCAGTAACATAAAAAATGTTAATCTAATCCTTCTTTTGAAAGATATTCTCCACTTTTCAGGGAAGTACTTTGAAAAGCAAAGGCAGCAAAAGCATGGAAGCACCAGAAACGCTCTAAATCTGTTACAGAAGGCTGTCCAGCAATGTCTTCAATCTCCATCAAGAGCAAAAGTAAAATTACACCTGTTCATCAGGGCACTGAAGGAATTGAGAAAAAAAAGGGAAGCAAGAGAATCACAGAATAGTTTGGATTGGAAAGGACCTTCAAAGTTCATCTAGTTCCAACCCCATTTTCCACTAGATCACGTTGCTCAAGGCCCTGTCCAATGTGACTTTGAACACTTCTGATGATGGGACATCCACAAATTCTTTGGGCAACCTGGTCCAGTGTCTCACAACACCCATCATAAGAAATTTCTTCATTATATCCAATCTAAACAAAGCCTATTTCAGTCCTGTCACTACTGGCCTGGGTAAAAAGCCTTTCTCTGTCTTTCTTATAAGCCCCCTTTATTTGCTGAAAGGCCACAATAAGATTTCCTTGGAGCCTTCTCTTCTCCATGCTGAACAACCCCAACTCTCTCAGCCTTCCTTCATAGGAGAGGTATTCCAACCCTCTGATCATTTTCATGCCCCTCCTCTGGACCCGCTTTAACAGGTCCATGTCTTTCTCATGCTGGGAACCCCAGAGCTGGATGCAGTACTCCAGGTCATGTCTCATGAGAGCAGGGTAGAGAATCCAGGAGGCTGCCACAGGGGCTCACTGAGCATCTCTCTGGGAGAGTGGAAGAGGCTTTGTAGATTGTTTTTCACTTGAGAGATGAGAATGGGTGCTGCTACAGCAACTTCTGGTACTTTCCCCCACTTGATCACTTCCATTTTCTGGGCAAGACACATCACTGAACCCCCTGGTGCACTCAAGCAGGCCACTGCTCCATAATCTTCAGTTCCTCAATAGTGGTCATCCTACTGGGACAGTGAGATTTATAGATCAGATACTTTCTTCCTTTTGTTAACTAGAAAGCATTTATAGTCCTTATTATAATTCAGAAATTTTCCTTCACTCCTGTATCATAGTTATTAATCTACTCTGTTCTGAAGTCCAGAGTTGTCTTCTGCTCACCATCCCAGGCTTCCTCTAAATGCTGGACTCAGTTACCTCGTGGTTATCCCTCCAGCCTGAGCTGCCATCAGTGAGGACTTTTGCCACCACTTCTTGACTGTTAATGAGCTAGAAGTCAAGTAGAGTACTGTCTTTATTTGCCAGTCTACCTTTTGAGTTAGGAAATTACCACAAAGGTAGTCAAGAAACTTGTATAATGCTGTGTTGCCCTTCCAGCACGTGTTTGGATGGTTGAAAACTCTTATGAAGAACAGGGCCTGTAACATGGACATCTTTTGCTATAAAGTTTTATGCACTTCCATCTGCTTGGTGAAGCAACCCGTAATGTGGTAAGATTCTCATGACAGCATCCCTAAAGTTTAGTTCCCTTTGGTCTTGATCAGCAGATTTTGACAGGCATGCTCTGGTTTCGTACTGAAAGCCTATGCAGCCAAATATCTCCTTAGCTTACAGGAAAAGAGCATACAGAACATTTAATCACCTATGACAATGCTTCAGTCATGTGCATTATCTCACTAAGTCTTTGTTTTTCTCATAATGTCATAGCCCTGCACTTTCAGTTCTTGTTTGTCATGCAAGTTCTCTGCATTACAGAATCACAGAATCACAGAATGGTAGGGGTCGGAAGGGACCTTCGGAGATCATCTAGTCCAACCCCCTTGCCAGAGCAGGTTCACCTAGAGCAGGTTGGACAGGAATGCATCCAGGCGAGTTTTGAATATCTCCAGAGATGGAGACTCCACAACCTCTCTGGGCAGCCTGTTCCAGTGCTCTGTCACCCTCAAAGTAAAGAAGTTCTTCCTCATGTTGAGATGAAATTTCCTGTGTTGCAGCTTGTACCTGTTGCCCCTTGTCCTGTCACCAGGCACTACTGAAAACATACAGACAATTGAGTTAAGTCCTTAAATGCCTACCCTTCTAAGCAGGCATGCCAAAATCCCCTTGCAACCTTCACTTATGTGTATTTTCTCCTTTGGTACCATTTCTTCATTTACCTCCGGCCTTCTGTTCCCATCCCTTAATGAATCTCCTTTAAATTCCTTCTGTAGCTAGAAAGTCTATTTACTTACCCATCATCTTGGACATCAAGCAAATTTTGAAAATCATTTATATGCTGGCAGAATTCTTGGGGTCAAAACAGTATTTTCTGCAAAAAAATCACCTATCACTGAAGTAATAACTTGACAACACTACATAATTTCCATACAGGGAAACCTTGGTTATGTTTGCATTTTTCATATTTGTCAGAAAAATAAATTGATTTAAAGACACCCGAAGGCATCTCTAACTTTGAAGGTTAACGGAACCCTCTGAATACTTGAAAGGACAGATACTTTTTGCAGCATGATGCATGTTCTTAGTCGAGGTTTATTACTGCTGTAGCATACTCTACTTTTCACAATATTAAACATACTTCAACCTTCTGGATATACCTCTTTATTCAGAACATTAAAAAACTTTTATGTTTTCTGTCTTATGCCACTTTAAGGTACACTAATATCCACTAACTCTTAATCTAACAATGCATTTTCCAAATGCATTTTTGCAGAGTATTTATTTTTAATGAAGTTCTGCCATCATTCACCTCAGAATCACTCTTACTTACAACTCATTTATTCCCTAGGTAAATTCAGATTTTTCTCTGTCATAAAATATGTTATTTCTAAAAATATATATTAGAAGTTACTCATTAAAAAAAATGGGAAAAATCTTAAATGTCAGCAGTTTCTTGTAGAAACTGTTCACAGTGTAGCAGACATTAAATTATAACTTCTTTCTTCCTTTCTTCCTTTCTTTCATCTTTGTTTCCAGTTCCTTCCTGGTACATTTTAGGGTTCATTTTTAACATTTTTTAAAACTGACTTTAAAACAAGAACAATCTTCTCTCCTTGTTTTAATAGAGTCTAAAAGAATAAATTGCAAGGAGTTAGTTCCGTGGAAGCTCATGGAATTCAGCAAAGCTCATGGAATTCATTCACTAAAATACTACTGAAATAATAAATGATTCAAGTTCGTATCTCTTTTTCAACTCTATTGAAATTATCTCCAGAACTGAAGCAAAAAAGAGATGCTAACTATAACAACTGTATTTGGTATCAGAATTCCCTGTCATGTACAAAAGAGGAGTACTCAATTTTTCTCTATATTCCCTGAAATATACATATGGTTTTATATATTTACATTTTGCATTTCAATTACTTTCAGCTTCTGAGTCTCATTCAGAGGACTGGTATGCAGGAAGATGAGGCACTGTGTCAGACTAATAGGGAACACTTTTTCCAATTAGGTCCAGTTTTATAGCCCAAACAAACTGATTTGAATTAAGTTAAACTGAATGAATTAATCAAACCTCTGAGTCATGTAAAGGTTTCAACCTGAAAACTTACTTGGATAATTTTTCTCCCACAGGTTGCATAGGATAGTTATTGAATTAACATCTTGTTTTGAACTGCTTGGTAATAGGATATGTGTAATCCACTCTTAATTCTTCTAATTTTGTATATGCTTTGACTACACTCACCTGTGTAACTAGGAGTGTTCATGAGAATCTAGAAATGAGAAATTCTCATATTACACAGTTCATGCTCTGTGTTGGACATAGGGAGGGATGAATGATGGCCAGCAACTTTATGGGGTATTTTTGGTTGGTTGATTGGGGTTTTTTTTCTGTTTAAGTGTGTTTTGTTCTGTTTATAACAAATATCTGTTACTTGCACACTAAGAATAAACAAATTACAAAGCCAGTTCCACTGAGAATATTACATGGTTTAGGAGATTCAAAATTGACTGCAGTTTTGTATTTTATAGCCTCACTGCTTTCTTTGAAAGTTTCTCAAAATTTCCAGATGAGGTACACCCAAAACCTACTATAGTTGTGAATGTATCCCTGTCATAGTTCAACTACTTGAAGTTTGGAAAATTATTAACTTAGTTTTTATTGGCAGTGAGGATGTGCTTCTGAAGTACTCCTAGGGTTTCCAAGAGTATTTCTGGAATGTGATGAAGTGAGCAAACTGCTACTGAAGTGTTTCATCACCAGTTGATGGAACTGCAGAAGTGCTGCTGCCTAGCTTGGTCCAAAGCAGTGTTGAAAGGGGCTTGCTGGATTCCTAGGTGATTGATTATAGATTATAATAAGCTTCTGATTCGTACTGCTGCTGCAAAATGTTAAATATTTTAACTGTGCTTATGGAGCTATACTTGTTTGCAACCAAGAAATTTTATTTCAAAATTCAGTGGGGCAGAGTCTTCACAGATACAAAAGTATTTTTCACAATGAAGGAACCATATCACTACAGACATTGTTCTCCTTTTTGGTTGATTGTTATATCCAATAATCTGCTTTTGAACAGACACCTGTACATTGTCACAGGACCTGGGAGATTTGTATCTGCTAGTGGAGTAGGGACAAAATATGGTAAATGTTTTATGGACTCTTCTATGAACTCATTGCTTGCTACATAAGGGACTGAGAATTAAGGAACTATTCTTAGTCTCCCTCATGGGTGTTTTTAATGCTATATGCCTAGAATTCTTGCCTTTAGAAGACTTACACTCAGCCCCATTAGCTGCTTTGCAAGTACTCTATTTCTATTCACGAAATAGAGTTATTGTAGGTCCTTCTTTTGCTAATTACACAGTAATTCAACTTGCTATTTAATAGATTGGAAATGGTGTTGTTAAATTTCCTTAAGTCATTATGTATGGGACATCTTATGATGTGCATTAGAAAAGCATCTTAAGAGGATGTAAGTGGCATTTCTCCTGCAAAGAGCATGATATAATGCACACGTAAATTAATAACTATTTTCTCTTGATTTTGATCCCAGCCTATGGTTCCAACAATTAAACAGTCTACCATCAAGTAATGTCTTGCTGTCTGGGATGTTAAAAAGAAAAAAGTGTGCATATTTATTGCATAATATGATAAATACGAAAAAAGCCTTCGAAATCACCCTCCAAAATTTAAATGGTTTCAATTAATATCTTAATATCAATACCTGTTTGTAGATTTTGTGATTTTGTACATGTTTTTGATAGTTTTGCCTTGTGTTTGTTTTCTCAGATCCAGAATTTTCTGTTATATGTAAAGTTGCACCTAATTATGCCAGCAATAATTTTGTGTCTGAATTAAACCAGAGGCAAGAACAGCATGAAGAAAAATAAGCATCACTTCAGAATTTTACTACAAATGGATGAAAGGAATTGGTACTAGTATAGAATTCAAGACAAATATTTAAATAGTTCCTAAAACTAGAGATTCTAACCTGACCTGACTCTTTCTCTTATCCCCCAGAGGACGGGGAGAAAAAATAGAAGGAAAGTGAAAAGACCCATGGATCAAGATAAAGACAGTTTAATAAGAAAAGCAAAAGCTGCATGGGCAAGCAAAGCAAGACTAGGAATTCACTATTTCACATTGACAGGAAGTTGACTCACATCCTAGGAAGCAGGGCACAAGTTACTTGGGAAGACAACCACCATAACAACAAGCATCTCCTCTTCCTCCTTCTTTCCCAAGTTTTTATTGCTGAGCATGATGTCATACGGTGTATGTTCACACATGTACCTTCAGTCAGTTCAGGTCACCTGTCCCAGCTGTGTCCCCTCCCGACCTGCTGCCCAGCATACTCACTCTGAGGGAGGTGGGGGAGAAGGAGAGAGAAAGCCTTGACACTCTCTAAGCACTGTGCAGCAGCAGCCAAAACACTGGGGTCTTACCAACACAGGTTTAGCATCAAATACAAAGTGCAGCACTGTATGGACTACTGTGAAGAAATTTAACTTCAGAACTTCATCCCATACAGACCCAGCAGAAGCATTTTTTCAAAATACTTCTCATTAGGACGAGGCCTGATTGCGGCTAGTAATAACATGTGATGGTGTTGAGTAGATTATAGGAGAAAGCGATTTCTTTTTTTTGTCACCATATTACTCCGTTTTAGAGAGATGTTATTGTCTCTTATAAGAATTTCATGAGTATTCATCTACTGATTTGAAGGTGTAATTTCGTCAGTCTGCAATTACATGTGAAGTGGCATGTCGGTCTAGCACAAAACTGATATCATTGATTTTTGGTGTGTGCAGCTAAAGAATATGGCAACTATGATTTTATCCAGTCGGCCAAGCTAAACTCACTGATGTCCAGCACCAGTGAATTAGTGAAAAGACTGACTTCTATGTAGGCATAATGCCACGTGAACAGATGGACATGAGTACAAATACCTAAGAGACCATCTATAATCACAAAATGTGTTTGTGAAGGGCACAAGATTAGCCAGGAAGTACCAGATGGTTGTCTGTCCTGAGGTTATAAGAATACAGCTATGGGAATGTACCATTCTTAATCCCAGTTTTGGCTAGATGATATTCCTAAAATGAGCAAAATATCTCCATGACTGATGAAGAAATTATTTTATTTATTTTTTAAGAAATATTTTAATCTTTCTTAAAAAAAAAAAGTAAATTCACTTTTATGTAAGTGAAAAGTCAATTTGTAGGCAATTGAAAGGCATACTTAAGGGATACACATAATAAAATTTAACAAAATAGATTTTGTTACATCAGGTGAACTCCCATTTTAAATGGAACTGGTGGAAATTATAGTGACCTTTAGTGAAAGGATAAGAAATTCCGCTCTTTTATGTTCCATCTACAGATAAAGTTTGCGAAAACATTTACAAATCCCCAGCATATCTTTCTACAGCAGTTTGGTTGTGATGTTGTGTTCCATCATTTTTTCAAGTATAACTGGAAGTTGGTGACAAGGAATGTGGTCGTTAAAATAAAAGAAGAAACTTCTTTCCTCTTCTTTTCCTTCTAGTAAAAGTATCATATTATTGGAGATGAAATGACATAATATTGTCTGTGTCAATACTTTCTTTACAACTGCACATGAATGTTGGGCGTATTCTAAACATTGTATTGTTTCCTTTAGACTTCTAATAATATGTGCTTCTTTGAACTAACTTAGGCCGTTATTTGCCTGCATAGAACTCTAAGCAACCTCCTAGAATGAAAGATCGGGAATCTTTTCTTTCCCTGCTTTCATTGTGATGATGGTGATGATGATGATGATGATGATAATGACGACGATGAAGATGATGATGATTATTATTTTTATTATTATAATTGGCTACTGTCACTTTTCCGTTTCTTCAAACAAATTCTTTCCATTTTATTATTGATAACTGCATCTCTTCCCTTCTTCACATATGATAATATTCTTGCAAAAGTGCAAAATAAGCTGAGATACATATTTTTCAGCTTCCTTTTTTATAAAAATGAATATTCAAGTTAGCAAACCTTTATATATGCAGATCTTTTTGTGTGCAACTGTTTTCTCTGCTGTCCTTTGTTGTAGACTCTGTTTCCAATAGCAAAAGAAATTACAACTACAGAATAAGATCTGTGAGTGGATTTCTCTCCCTGACAAATGTCCAAATCAACATTTACATGAAATAAAAGACTTTTACTTTTTACATGAAGTAAAATCATGAATATCCACCAATGTAAGTTGTCATTAATGTTATTGATTTCAGTGTTTAATTTACACAAACTGATATTATGTCTTTAGAACATGAGTAATTTAGTGATATTACTTTGAACAATATGTCTAGAAATTCTGCCTTTTCTGCTCTGGTCTTCAGCATAATACTTTCTTTTTAAATTTTTGTGCATGTTTAATTTTAATTGCAGTCTTAAAAAAAAAAGTCCCTCCCCCCAACACTGATGAGAAATGTATTTTATATACTTTTTCTGTCACACTTTCAAAAAGTTGCTCTTAAATTTATACACATCCTTAGGCTTAGTCAGAACTTATCTGACAAATTCTATGCTGATGAATATAAGAATATATCCTATATGCTTTGTTACTCAAAAAGCATAGAAAAAGCATACAAAAAATTGCTGATCTCAAACATGCTATGAGATATTATTTAAGCTTTTGAACGTACAGGAAAAAACCTGTACTGTCAATGCACATTATGCTGCAAAGTCATCAAGCCTTAATCTTGGGAAAAAAAAAATGCAAAACATATGATCCAACAGTTTGGCTCTGAGCAAGTACTTTTTAATGCTAGTTTATGTCTCTGAAAATGATTTAAAATTCTTTCTGGTTTTATAAATACTCTGCCACTCTATGAAAATGTTCTTGAAAGATTTTCATAGTCTGTATCATTCAAGGTCTGATAGAACTGACAAGATAATGTCAGGGGCAATTTTAAGCTGTTAAAGACCTTGCTTTATTAGATCCCGGTCAGTGCTGACTGTAGCAGAAGTGGAGAAAAGATGTTCATTATGTCAGGGAAAAAAATGTTAAACAGAAAACATGATGCCAGTTTCTTAACCTTCACCGATATAACCTCTCTAAAATGACAGAAACATGTCAAATGATGAGAAGAAAAAAAAAAAGTAATAAAACTTAATGTCAGTAGATCACAAACTAGCCAAGCAAAAGTGGAAATCTTTACTTCTCTGAAGAAACACTGAAAAATCATAAATGAGTTTGATACCTTTTCCCTTATTCAACTTTTTCTAACAAGTTTTAAAAAACATGTAGTTTATGAAAAAAACAACAGCAAAGACTGAGTGCACTAGCTTTTACTTCACATATCAGGTATTTTTAAATTTCTGTGAACTGAAAAAGAAAATGTGAAATCAGGCATATGTAGTTACATATTTGTAATTCAGATCAGCACAATTTAAATTTAAAACAAAACTGTTACAAAAGATAATTTAGAACAAGTTGTTATATAAAATAATCTAAATTAATAATTAGAAATTGTGTCTACAAAAAATATTAGTAGTGTTGCTTTTGCTTAAATCAACACCAGACACCAGATCTTACTATTACTGCTGAAAATTATATACTGACTCAAAATCCTATGAAGCTGGCTCAATTTAAACACTTGTAATTATTTTAGCAGACATTCAGTAACAAAAAGGCACCTTCATGACTCAGAGGTGTCATCATTGGTATACATCTCTTCATTGATTTAAGTAAGATTAGTAAACGTTTATGCATCTATTCTCATTTTACTACTAAATTTGTTTCCCTCTGGCTTGACTGAATATTGCACCACACACCAGAACACTTAATCTGTACATACAAAGTACTCCATTCAGTGACGTCTTAAGAGTTGGTATATTTTTGAAGCCTTTTGTAACTAACTTTTTAGTAATTTTACAAAACATTTTATTAGAACTTTGGAATTATAAATATGAACTGAAGCAGCATTAAGAAACTGATGTAGATCTGAAAATTTTTTATTATCTTATTTCCTACTTATGATGTTTACTAATGCACAGTATTTAATTTAGTCTTATGTTACTATATAATGGAACACATTTTTAATGTATTATTTAAAATATGTTCAGAAAAAAATAGCTTGTGATTTTTTGGCAGTGCTGGCAAAACCAAATGCTGTTGTCCCACGAATAGGAATAAAATAATGACCACTACTCAGATTTTTGGTCCTCTCTAAAATATCATGCATAATTGCAATCCATTAAGAATACCACAAAATGCATTTTTTTCCAAATCTAACAACATTCCAACACTTTCAAATCAATTTAATGCTTTGGGATGTTTTTCTTCTGAAGTAATCTCTCAGATACCATATGATATAAGAACATATGCGGATTATTCCCCTTACTGGATATAGTTTAAATCTTATGGAACATAATTAAGGAAATGTACATGGTTATTTACCATTTGTGATATCTCACTCTCTTATAAAGGAATTTTTTTGAAGTGCTACAGGACTGAAATAATATATGATCATGATCTATCCTAAAATTCTGTTATCTTAAAATAAATAAATAAATTTATATTAAAAAATGTATTCTTAAGTCTGATGTCTGCCAGATAAGAGGATACAATAGATGGTTTTTTAAGCCCTGATTTTTATGCTTATAATAATCTCCTTAGAAATAAAAGAAATATTTGAAAATAAGAAAAGTGGATGAAATGCCTTTTATAGAGAGGTTTCTGCAGTAGTAGGGATACTAAACACTTATAGACATGGACACTTTTCAAATAGTCTAGCAGCTTTTAAATGCATTATAACAGAAAAGAAAAAAATCCCTACGTACTGTTAGTGAAGCACTAAATATGTTCTGCTCCAAGTATTTTTAGTGACAAAACTATTCTTATTCCTAAATTGATTTTGAATAAATATCAATGCCAAGCAATATGTAATTAAAAAAAATGATACGTTTTAAACAGTATATAGGGTATTGGATTTGAGTTTAAATCAGAAAAACTAGCATACTTGTTATGCAGAAATAATAAACACACTCTGTACATACGCTGTCTCATGCTCTTGGGGCAAGTCTTTGTTGTCAAAATCAATTCATTAGTACTAGGTTAAAAATATTAGAGGTGTAAAAATAACGTGCTATTTTTATTTCTACTAAATAAATAAAAATACATTTGTTGAGGGAGAGTGTCACTGGCTTCCCTAATCTTATCCCTTAGCTCTGCTTGAAGGAAGTCTTGTTGCCCAGTTCATGTTTTTAACACAAATATCTGCCTGTATTAGGCTTGCTATCTTCTGTGAGAAAAATAATATGGGGAGACTAAATTACTGTCATGATTTTTTCATGCAAACTAATGAAAACTACTTAATGAGTTTTTTCATAGTAATAGCCTTTTTCATTTTACATTTTCTTTTTACATTACATTTTTCTGTGTCCTTCATCCATAAGAGTAATGCCAAATTATTACTATTTTTTCCCACAGCATGTCACGTAATAAGATAATTCTACCTATCTATATCTTTTTAATTGCTTCTGGATTAGAAATAAAGTAAGAGTGCTTTTCTTTCATAACACAACACAATAATTTCAGTTGGTTTTTTTTATTTATTTATTATTGTTCAGTACAGACACAGCAGAACCTGAATTCAGAACTTTTTATTAATCAAGAACTATAAAGAAAATCTTTTAACAAAAAGCAAACATATTGTATCATACAGGGAAATAATTCCATATGAGGATTTTCTACGACAAGTCTAACCAAACTCCTCCTCCTTCTTACTTGGATTTTTATGTTATTTCCACGATCTGATGATAAGAGGGTTTTTTTCGCCCCACTTAATCTTGAGATATCCTTGAGCTTTTGACATTTCCAAAAGATACATGCAACCTCAAATATCAACATGAACACAGCATAGCTTCTGAAGTTAAGAGCTGTAGACCAAAGAAATCTCTATTTTCCAAGAAGTAATAAGCTTATATTCTGCCTTAGGTTGAGAGCAGTCGTATGTTTACTTCTTAACTTTAAGTAATACTTACTGTGGGAAATATCAGCTTGTAACAGGGTTCTGCTATAAGAAGGGATACTTATCAAAACGTACCTGATGTGTTGTTTGTATCGGTCAACCATTATTAAAAATTTTTCAGATGTGTTTCATTGATCAGCATTTCCTCCTGTCTATAACACAACAAAGTGCTGCTTTCTTACAGAATCCCTACTTTCTGCAATCATATAATCAACTCTATTCAGACCTTGAGTGAACTGAATCACCAGTTGGAGACACCTAGGTTTTTCCCTTGTCTGTAGAGAGTCTTGATAACTGTTGTCCTGAATTGGATAGTTTTTTTAAATGTCTGAGGTCAGATAGGGGTGATTCATTTCCTTTCTACACCGCACAAGGCATACTCATATTTACTGTCAGCTATTGCCAACATTGATTATCTGTACACCTACTTCAGGTGGTGTCTGTGGCTCACCGTTAGTCATCTAATCTAATCATTATGATTTTTCATGACCAGCAGACAGTACTATCTTCTGAGTACAAGTAAAAAATCATCTAAGGCATGCCCTAGAATATCCAATATTCCCTTAAAGAATCTGAATATTCCACAGTCCATGCATGTTATGGTTTCTACCTCTATCTTGTCAATGGTCTGATGCAGACTCATCTGAAGTATCATTCTCTAAGAGTTTCTTCTCTTGTTCCTTCTTTTAATTATTTTGTGTATATGTTACTAAAACATCTTTTTTTTTTTTCTGTAAGACAAGCATGAAGCTGACAGCAGCAAAATGTAGAACACTTCGCTATGTCAGCAACATAGCCAAAATAAATCTGATATTTAAGTGGGTAGGTTTAAAAGCAAATGAGATTACTACATTTAATTCTGTAATATCAGTCCACATATTCAAATAATCTTCAGGTTATTTATCAAACTTTTGCAACATATTTTTATATTATGGTGGAGTTACTTTAATGAATAAATTTAATTAATACATTTTATTGCTACCTATAGAAATCTTCACATTGATTACTTTTCTATTATTCCTTCTTGATAACTGAAGTACGGAGCATTTATGAATTGACATTGTGAGGAATGCATAGTAAAATGAAAGTTTACTCAGAGAAACTTTGCATACATTTTCTGACACACCACTTACACTGAGGATATATTAGCTGTGAGTCAAGGAACAAGTGAAGCATGAGAAGACACAGATTTTGTCTGCAGAAATAAAGATCTTGAGCATGTCTTTTTGTGCACTTGCACCGATTATATCACTGCAATGTGTAGTGCATGGCCATGCAGCACATTCCTAGAACCTGGTTTTCTCTAGGTCTGTTCCAACTATGGGCACCTTGCTGCTATTCTGAATGGGAGAACAACTCCATGTGTTGTTTTAAAGCGCTGTTTTTGAGAAATTGTAAGCTATGCATGAGAGTTAAAGCATTGAGAAAGGCCGAGATAGATTTCATACATTTCTCCTGAAGGCTAGTACTGTTCTTTATTATTTCTACTGAGTTAATAATGAGATGCCTTGGTTAGAATCACAACCTCATTTGGCCAGCAATTATATAAACGTCAAGAGTTTAAAATCTTACAAGGCTTGAGTGCTTCACTGACAAACAGCACTGTGTTAGCGATGGGTCTCATAGACATGCACATCTGACTTAAATCTAAATATTTGCAAGGCTCTGGGGTAGCTTGATTCTTTCATTCCTGCAAAATATGTTACTCCTGCAAAATATATTAAGAAAAAAGTCTGCAGAATGATGTAAAGGTGATGGGAAGGTTGAGGGCTGCAGTCAAGCCTTAAACATTTGTGTAAATTAGGAAAAGCCATGGTGTGACAAAGGTTCCAAAGAGAATCTCATGGTGATGGAGCTGACAAAACAAGTATCTACTCGAACATATCTAGACAGTATCGTTAGACAGTATATAGAAAAAGCCAAATAAACTAACAAATATAAAATCTAATAAAGTATTTCTTGCAATCCACAGAATTTCAGAAGGGAGTTAAAAATGTATCTTCAAAAATTGTTTTCTAAAACTCACTTCCAGATCTTCACGTGACACCCTGTTCTGTCACCAGTTATTGTAACTCTCACAGTCAGTGCGATATTACTGCCTAGTAAGTCTAAATTAATAGCCAGTACAGTGCTTCATCAAATACCTTTCAAACATGACTCAGTATGAATTATTAATATGCCTGTCACACTACATTATTTACGTGTTCAAATTCAACAGAAAAGGGAAAAAGGCGAGCTTTATTGTGACGGGGGAAATGTACACAACTAGAACTATGAGGGTCCCCAAAAATTAGTATTGTGAAAGATACCTATAAAAGGAAACACTCATATCTTCATAGCATAGCAGCATCATATGCTGGTTTAATAATTTTTGCTTGTTAAATAAAAAAAGTCTTAAACTGAGTATTCTCTAAGTCTCTTGAAACTGGAGTCTAATCTATTTTTACAATGGTTGTCAGAAGGGTTAGTGAGCCTTTTTAATAAATAAGACTATTCCCCTGAATAAATAGTATCAAAAAAATAGACAGGATTTTGGTTAACAGAAAGTCTTCTTAAGTGAAGTGAAGTGAAACAAGATGTCAACAACAGTTTCATTCTTAGGAATAGCATTGCATTTTAGTAAGGTAGAAATGAAATTAGTTTGCTTTTGTCTGCAAGCACACTGCAAGTTTTCTTATTAAATTTACAAGTAACATATTTCAGCACAAATATTCAATGGGCATTAAGTCATAAACTACATTTATTTTCAGTTTCATAAAATGAATTAATAATTGATTACCAATTTAACTGGAAGGAGTTAAATTTTGTCATCTGATATGAAAAATTACAATACTGTATCTTAATACAAGTACTTGAAAAATTATATCAGTTGTCAGTTCATGGACACAAATTGAGTCCTTCACAAAAAAAAAAAAAAAGGATATTAAATATCCACTTTTTAATTTCATGTGCCTTATAAAAAACAGTGAAATATACAAAGGAAACACAGAGATAGATGAAGAACATTGAACTTTGCATATTATCATCTTCACCATGTCTGAATTTTCTTCTATGAAAAGTATTTCACACTCTTAGTAAAATATCATTAGCTTTCCCGAATTCATTCTGAAAGATCTACGTTTAAAGTGAATTAATTCAGAAATAATTTAGATATTTTTTCCTTTTAACATTCCCTAAGATTTAGTAATAGGAGGTTGATTCACTGAATGACTAAGGTCCTTAGCACTGGTAGACAAATGGAAGGGAAAAATAGGATGATTCCAGTCTATTTTTAAATTTTCACGGTTAATGTTTTGTTTATAAATAAAAATAAAATATATATGAATCTGGCTGCAGGATTTACAAATTAACAGTTATTCTAAATATGTGACATAGTTCCTTCTCAGATGTCTATTGTTTCAGCCATGGATATTTGCTGTAATAATAAGTATACAGGAAATGAATAAACCAGAAAATAAATTATCAAAAATTAAGTTAAATAAACTTATATAAATTAATACATTTTTCAACAATAAAAAGTTATTCTTAATATGGATAGAGTTAAATATTTACTGGTCATGAATGTTAAGAAAAATCTTAAAAATTTTAAGAATTTAGGAGAGTAAACTGTTGAAAGGAACATTATGAAGAAGAATGTACTGTACATAGCTTATTAATAGAATTAGCGTATTCCATTACTGCACTAAATAGATTTTATACTTGTTTCTTTATTGGAAATAGAGTATCTATGAAAAATGTTTGGATAATGGACTTAACCTGTCTGTAAACTTAACAGAAAGGAACTGAGACCTTAAATGTAGACACAGTGATCCCTTTTAGAATCTTTTGTAGTCTTTGGAGCAATATGAGCTCTGCCTCCCTGAAGTGTTCCACATACTTTTTCAAAATGCTGAAAAAAATGAAGATTTCTACAGTTATGAGTATTTTTGTATTTTGGTCCGTCTCTTGATTTTTCAAAGCACCTATGGGTTATAGAAATAGCAAACATCATCTTATGGCACTTAGATTTGAACTTACATAAAAGTCAGTGGGTTTTTTTTAAATGTTATATGCTACTGTTCTGAAGCCTGAAGCTGTTTTCAGGTGAGCGTATAAGGAAGTATACGATCTGTGCTTGCTATCAGACACATGAGTCTCTGGGTGAATGAAAGAGAGCAAGAAAAAAGAAAGACCATGAAAGTTTCACAAGCTCTTTAAACTGAAAAAGTTGTGGAAACCCATTTTCAGGTTAATTTCTATTATTATATAATCCATGTTAAATTAACTTCCATAATTTCAAATGATATTTGGAAATTTTGAGTCACGTTTTCACAACTATTTGATTGACAGATCAAATGATTGCAGAAAGGAAATTTTTGTATATAAAAAAGTAAACCGAAGATTTTTTTTTTTCTATTTGAAGGATCTAAATTAGAGTCAGTTCCTAAACTTTGAAATATGTAATCCATTTTAAGGTTCTTTTTTTCTTTTTATTTTTTTTTTAAGAAAAAAAAAACTCTTGGAAAGTCATAAGAAAATTCCTAGGTCTTGTTTGACGAAAAATATGTTTTTTTGTTGAAGGATGAAGGTTCCAAACTTGTAGGCTGCAAATCCCTAGTTCCAGCTAAAGAACCATAAAGTGCTTTGTGGAGGGCCCTTTGGAGTTAAATTACACTAGAACTGGTCTCTGGGACCAGGATAGACCACAGTATCAATAGAGATCGGACTGGAGATAATACCCCTTTGCTTCTATATCTCATTGCAGCCTTTAATGAGTGATATAACTTCTTAGGTAACTAAGTTAACCTATCACTGTCAACCCAGCCCTTCAGATTGTGGCTCCTGGGTAGTAATAACATGATTATGTTGTAGTAATCCTTCCCCACCTATCTTCTATAATCTAATTTTTATAGTATGACACGAGGACACTGTTGGCATTACCAGGCCAGATCATGAGTATTCAAAGATAGTACTAACAGACCACGACAGAAGAAAAATGCCAAAGCGGCTTG
>VYXH01010731.1:193621-208898 GCA_013397275.1 Burhinus bistriatus | reverse complement strand
CCTTCCCCTCTACTCTGCCCTGGTGAGGCTGCATCTGGAGTACTGTGTCCAGTTCTGGGCCCCCCAGTTCAAGAAGGACAGGGAGCTACTGGAGAGAGTCCAGTGGAGGGCTACAAAGATGATCAAGGGAGTGAAGCACCTCTCTTATGAGGAAAGGCTGGGAGACCTGGGTCTGTTTAGCCTGGAGAAGAGAAGACTGAGAGGGGATCTTATCAATGCTTATAAATACCTGAAGGGCAGGTGTCAAGAGGATGGGGCTGGACTCTTTTCAGTGGTGCCCGGTGACAGGACAAGGGCCAATGGGCACAAGCTGGAACACACGAAATTCCATCTCAACATGAGGAAAAACTTCACTTTGAGGGTAGCAGAGCACTGGAACAGGCTGCCCAGAGAGGCTGTGGAGCCTCCTTCTCTGGAGATATTCAAAACCCACCTGGACGCATTCCTGTCCAACCTGGTCTAGGTGAACCTGCTTTGGCAGGGGGGTTGCAGTAGGTGATCTCCAAAGGTCCCTTCCAACCCCTACCATTCTGTGATTCTGTGAACCTGTGGAAGATGACACTGTCTTGGAGACAAAGTGAGTGTATCTCTTAACCTAGTCCCCAAGATGAATCACCAGTCCCTGATACGATTGCCCCATGTTCTCAACGTTCTGATTACCACTGTTTTCACTTGAACTTTTGGGTTAGAGGCCATCTTTATCTCTTCCATTCAATAGGTACCGTCGTGACATATTGAGCCTGTCAGAGCTAAAGAACTGTTGGAATCCTTTGACTATCAACTGCAAGTCAAGGACCAATGTTTCTGCTGCATGTGCCTAGGTCACAGGCCTAAGAATTCATTTCTGTCTGAATAAATCACCTTAGTCTATGCTTGCCTTTTGAGGGGCAGCCAACCAAGTGTTTGTAACCAATAATCTTTTGGAATTTTTTTGGCCCATGATTTAGTTCTTATCAGACAGGAGCTTTGGGAAGCAGTTGTTTTCCAGAAAGAAAAACCTGTCAGGATAACTCATAGTTCCTACTGAAGCATCATTTTCCAGAACTGTAGGTAAGACATAATCTGCTTGAGGTTCAGTTAGATGTTCAGTACTTCCTTTGTGTCAAACCCTTCAAAAGGGCTATGAAGGAAGATTAGAAGTCCTAATTCTCTTCTCCCACCTACTAAAGCTGAATAACAAAACATGCACTACCGTAGATCAAAAATCCCTTCTATTTATAGCAAATCAGAACCAGACTCGTTGAACTGAGATATATTTTTTTCTATCACTGTACTTTTTCCAAGATGCTCTTGTTTTCGTATGCTTTAAAGACTCAACTGTTGTATTTTTCTCCTATTTATATTTCCAAGCACAGACTTGCAGTTGCAGTTTGTTGTATATTATATGCTTGAAAGCTGTGTCATTCCTGTCGTGCTTCTAGCTTTTGTAGGATTAAAAGCACTAAGAGATGCTTCTTCTGCTTTCAAACAAAATCAAGGCATAAGTTGTGCTGAAATCTCAAATTCGTAAATAATTACATTGGCTAGCTTACATCCATTTTCCTCATATATGTACAGTTTGCGAAACTAAGAGTCACATTATTGCCATGAGAATACCCTCCCTGCAATCCGGAGCTCCCGTTCCAACCCATATGGACATACCCAAGCTCACTGGTTTGGGTATCAGCAGTGATAAAGCTGTTGAGAAGCTACCAAGGTGAAAGCCTTGGCTAGGCTTCTACTATTTGTCCTGGCTTCAATACCGCGCAGCATAAAGCTACTGGTAGTACAAGCAAGTTTGAATTTTCCTCTGAAAGCCTGCATAATCATACAGGACATTTATGTGAGTGTTGTTCCAGTGATTTCCATGTCTCCCTTTTTGGTGCGTCTTGCTAGTGCAGTACAGTAAGAGTGACGCTCTGTAATTCTACAGATTTTAGCCACAGTTTGCCTGTATGTGAATCCAGGCAGTGGAACCACTTTTATACCTAGAAGTGTCACCTCATTCAGTGGGTGCCAACTGCTACCAGTTTGTGGTTAGTCTTCTCAGGTGGATTGTGGTAGGTGAGCAAGAGATGGAAAGTGTGTCTAAAATGCAGTCACATGTAGGCTTGGAAGTCATAGGCATTTACACTTTGGAAAGCAAGAAGGGGTCCTGAGGTGCATCCTCTCCTTTCATTTTGCCTTCTAACCTTCCAACTATGCTTAAAACCAGTTCTTTCTACAAAATCCTGCCTGCCTCCTCCTGTTAGGGTGCACCAGCCTCACCTCACCTGGCTTCTCTGGGAGGAGCTCATTGTTTTGACAGATGAGCCAGGAACAGAGGTGGAGTCAATCATCTGTGGTAGTACTGTCATTAAAAACCTCCCAGCCATGCCATACCCCATCTGAATAGGACCCTGCATGGACTTTACTGACATTTTGAGGCTTTGCTGCATTTAAATTCTAGAACACCCATGGAGTTCAAACCATACTAGCATCTCAAGCAGGAACATCTTTCCCAAATGTGCGGTGCAGTGCAATATCAGCACAGAGTAGACAAGAGAGAAATATGCAGAGCTGCATATGTATGCAGGCTGTAACAAAATCAGTAATTTTCCATTTATAGGTATTGTGAAGCTTATCACCTTTTTCTTTATGGTTTGGAACTGTGCAGTATTTGCATATTAGCAATGCAAATCTTTAGCAGAGGAAAGTACCATATGAAATTCAGGTTAGAAAATATTAAGGCTAGAAAATGCAGATATACTTCATATCATACCAAGGCAAGGAAAATTATTTGTGATTGTCCTAATGAAATTAGTCATAATCATTAAGTTAATCATATCTAGTTACCTCTGTAAAGTGAATCTCACTCTTGGGTATTTTTATCATTCAAATTTCTGGCTTTCGTTTCCTACTTTATCCGTCTGAAGCAGTTGAAATGACACAAATATTTTAAGAAAATGGTTTATCCTCCATTTTTACTATCTTGTTTGGGTTTTTTTAACATTTACAAGGATTGAATATTTATCCTTTTAAAAGACTCAGCACAATTCTTGATCATGCAAAAAACAATAAACTTAACAAGAAATAATTGGAAGTGGTTCACATGTAAAACAATAAGGAATAATTCTGTCCAATTTGGCACCATGTGATTATAACTTGGCCTCCAGAAGAACTGTCTAAGAAAGTGTATATGGTTTAGGTTTCAAAAATATCTATGGAACATATAGTGGAAGTAATTATATTTGACCCACTATTGTAAGAACTGAAATAAACTCAAAAATTCTGTCATGCTGACTGTATTTAAAACCACTGACAAGCTCTCTTTGAACTGAATTTGTTGCAATAATCAAGATTTTCTGCTAGAGCTGTTTTCAACAGCTGAATGTTTAAACCAGTTAAATGAAACTATGACATGGTAGAATAAAGATAAACTGAACCTGATGGAGTATATTCTGATGGTTCAATCATAACAGAAACTATGAGGAGGGCTTGGATAATATAAGCGGAGCAAGAACTGGCACATATAAAAATACGTGATTTTTTTCTTTTCTTTTAGGAAAAGAATGTGGGTTTAGATAATCTGTATGAGGAGGACCTATGTAACACATGACAAACAGTTCCGTGAGGAAGCATATTTTACAGTCTGGCAACTGATCAGATTTTTACATTTAGTGATTAAACTATTTCAAAGTCAAAACCACTTTGAAAGATTGTGTGCGCACAGAAGGGAAATTCTTGCCATAGTATTTACATACTCACATGCGTGGGATTTGGAACAACAAAATGATTGTTGAAAGAGAGTCCTCCTTTGGGAGGAGTTTTGAAAAGTTAGTGTAAGATGATATTTGCATCTGCAAGCCCAGGAATGTAAAGAATTGGGCTAGGAAAACAAAGGCCAATCTAACAGTTCATTGTCTGCATGGCAAAAGAAAATTACAGGGATAGGTGAAGGCAGAATTGCCTATGCTCTCTTTCCTACTCCCCGCAAATCACTCACCAAGAGTAAATCCACTGGTGGTGTGTGAACTGTTGCTGTTTTCAGTCTGCCTGAGAATCCTTTACCTGACATTTCTAACCTTGACATCAGGGGCTTCAGTGCAAGTTTAAATAATATTCTTTAAGACTGACCGTTTGCTCTGTTTGACCTGGCTTTTATTCCTTCCTTAAGGTGATATGGGTCTTGACGTTCCTACAGGAGTATTTAATAACATTAGCCAGGGCCACCTGACACATGAGACTGAGCATTTGGGCTGAATCCTCGGACAGTGCTGATGTTCTGTCCTTTTGCAGGGTGCACAGGCCTGGAGTAACCAGGTGCTACAACAAACACACCAACTTTTGATTATCACATACGGCTTTGCTACCCTGTTTGCTAAAGACCCTCAAAAGTCATAGTAGCACTGTGAATGGCCATTAATTCTCATTTTATTTTTGGTCTTTGGGTCCTACTGCTTTCGGGAGAACATGGGGCTTGTTAATGTGGTCTGCAGTCATATTTATGATCAACCATGTGTTGAACAATTTAGTCTATGCTTTGGCATCAGAGCTGACGTGGATTAGAGTTCCCAAGAGAGGTGGAAGGGTTCTGAATTGTAGCAAATGTAGATAACCAATAGCAAAAATTCCAATAAAAACTTTTGTATTTTTATTTACAGTAAACATGTCCCTGCTTACACCAAGAATTGGCAACATGAAAAAGATCAAGGCGCTGCTTTTTTCCTGGGTTGCTCACTTAGTTAATTTGATAGAAAGCACCATCTGAGGTTTCTGCTAAGAGAGCAAAAAACACTTTAGGTAATTATTATAATGTCCTTTCCAGAAGGACATACTACTCCAATCTTGAAAATGAGGTAAACTCAGCAATAAGGTTGCAGACCTTTCATTTCTCTTCAGGAATATCATGCATTTCCAGTCACTCATGAGCTGGTATGTGGACAAAGGTAAGAGCAAAGGATAATGTACTTCTTTGTTTTGAGTGAAAGTGTTATATAGGGTGGTATCATAATGTGAAATTCAGTTTTGGTGAATCTGTACTCTGACATTAACAGGCCAAAGACAGTTTCAGTGTGTAGAATTCAGTGTGTTTGTATAATATAAAATCACCACTAGATGGTACTTTTCAACAAACTATAGTTGACTTAAAACAGCTGGTCCTTCTATAACTGCCTTCAGGCATGAGAAAAGGCATCCAAAGGGTTGTGCTTGTTTATATATTCTTTTTTTCTTAAGTCATCATTTTATCAATAATGTATAGGTTTGAGTCTTGGGAGAGTGGAGAGAATGTTATTTAATCCAGAATTTGCAAATGGTCTGCATGATGTATTTTAAATCTATAACACTTTGAAGGGAAAGACTCAGGCTTTTCTTATTTCTTTTATGATGTGAATAATGTTTTAGATGCTCTCCTCTTTCCTTTGTGTTTACGAGGAGGCCGTTGGTGTGTGGGCAGGTGTGCTGCGACTAGGATATGAGTCTGCTCCTCTGAGCCAGAGTCATGACGAGCTAGCAAGGTTCAGCTCAGACAGGAAGTTTTACTTGCTAACCAGCCACTGAATCTTCTTGGGCAAAGGAAATGTGCATGTTGTATTTATTTAAAAGATGGTAAAGCAATTTATTTCAGGTGTAGCAATTTCTTTCCTGCGGCCTTGTTTAGCAGTTGTAGGGGTCTCAGACCTTTCTCAATGCTGCTCTCCTTGCAGCTGATAATGTTTCTAAGCTAGGTGCAGTATTCCGCTGTTTTTCCTAAGAACATACTCTGTGTGTGTGTGTATGTTATGCCGTAATAAAACACTTGTATTTTTATAATTTTTCAACAATTGGTTTTCTCCTATACAAGAAATATTATTAGTAAAGCAATGAAAACAGGAAGTCTCAGCTATGTATGAGATACTCATATCCATAAGATTGACTCTTAAAACTGGTTTAAATTTGAAATATCTATTTCAGATAATTTATTTTAACCTTGCTCTTTAGATAACAGCAATAAGCCTTGACATTTATTTCTATTTCATTTTTAAACATGAATATCTAATCACCTGTAGGATTCTCTTAATAAAACTCAAACTCTACTCTTTAGAAGAAGCTTTTTATGATTTGTAGCCTAGGTTCTTTACAAGAGCAGTTTGTTATTCTTGCATGTAAACACTGCATTAAGTTTAAAACATTAAACACTGGATTAAGACATTCACAAGCTATTTACACTACTGTATTTTATTCTGGAGATGGAAATTTCACTAAAAACAATATGAATCTTTTTACCATTCCACCTTGATAAATCAAGTCCAGTTGTCTCTCTAGTCAAGGAAGCCCCTGTTCTGTGCTCTTCTGTTTTCAGATACCTTAAAAAGGGTAAATATTGACACCATCACTTTTTATTGCTTTGTTTCCAGTGCTTTGTTCTTCTTTGCTGTCCTGGTACGTTTCATCCATGTGTCTTCATGTTTTGATCATTTGCAGCACATTCTCCTATAATTCTAAGAAACATTAAATTATTATAACAATTATCCCAGTGATTTAAATTTGCCTTTCTCCTCCACTGAAATGATAGAAGTGTCTTAGTGAGAGAATAGCTTACATACACCACACTTGTAAAGAAGTAGCTGTAGAACTGCAGTGTCCTCCCTATTTTTCTCCTCCAAAATTGCTATGAAAAATGCATAAACAAAGTGCCATGTTTCACTGGTTTTGTTTAAAATATCATTATTTTTCAGGATTGTTAAAAAAAAAACCCAAACCTGAATTAATAAAATAGATATAAATTATAACTCCCTTTTGTATTTGTGCTTTTACATGTTGAAGATCATGAGTTACAGAATATTTACTTTTATGAAAGAGCAGGAAATTACATGTATGTCCTCACTCTGCTTTGCATTACAAAAGCAAATAGAAGTTGTTGCAGTGTCTAAGTAGTATTTATTTGTTTTTCAAACAATGTAAAACATATTTTTCATTATTATTTTCCTTTCACGTCACTGGAACTGTCTTTTAAAAACAAAGAAATGTATGAAATTACTTTTGTTTATATGATGAGCTGGAGTTTTATGAAACAGACATAACAACATTTAATAAGCCAATCTGTAGTATTACATTTTTAGAATACATGTTTATTAAAAGATTAATTCCATATCACACACAATTTATTAATTATAATAATAAATTATGTGAAAAAAAAACTTTCCTAAATATAGATACAATTAAGAAATTGCCCTCAACTTGAAAAAATAATGACATAGAAGATATATTCTGCACTCTAAAGAAAAGCTAAAAAACGTTTGATAAAAATATAACACAGTAAAATGTAAATGATAACTCAAGATTCACAGATATCTACTTAATGAGATGGTGGAGTTCAGCATCCTGAGGGAAGGGAGAAGAGTAAAAAGCAAGCTCACAATCCTGGATTTCAGGAGAGCAGACTTTGGCCTCTTCAGGGATCTGCTTGGGAGAGTCCCATGGGATAAGAGCCCTGAGGAGAAAGGAGGCCTAAGAAAGCTGGTTAATATTCAAGGATCACCCCCTCCAAAGTCAAGAGAGTTCCATCCCAATGAATGTGAAGTCAGGCAAAAATGCCAGGAACAAGGAGCTCCTAACTGAACCCAAGCACAAAAAGGAAGCATAGGGTAACCTGGAAGGAATATAGAAACATTGTCCAAACATCCAGGGATGAAGTTAGGGAAAGTAAAGCCCAAATGGAATTGAATCTGGCCAGGGATGTCAAAGAGAACAAGAAGGGCTTCTGTAGGTACACAGGGAACAAAAGGAAGACTATGGAAAATGTGAGCCCATCGCTCAACAAGATGGGGGACCTGGTTACACAGGACATGCAAAAAGCTGAGGTACTCAATGCTTTCTTTGTCTTAGTCTTTACTAGCAAGACCTGCCTTCAGGAATCCCAGACACTATGCACCAGGGGGGGACTGGAGTGAGGAAGATGCACCCTTGGTGGAAGAGGATCTAGTCAGGGAATACTTAAGCAAACTGGACATACATAAGACCATGGGCCCTGACGGGTTGCACACGAGTGCTGAGGGAGCAGGCTGATGTCATTGCAAGGCTACTCTCGATAATCTTTGCTCAATCATGGTGACTGGGAGAAGTGCCCAAAGACTGGAAGGAAGCAAATGTCACTCTTGTTTTCAAGAAAGGCAAGAAGGAAGACCCAGGGAACTACAGGCTGGTCAGCCTCACTTCTATCCCTGGGAAGGTGATGGAGCAACTAATCCTTGAAACCATTTCCAGGACAAGAAAATAATCAGCAGTAGTCAGCACAGCTTCACCAAGGAGAAGTCGTGCTTGATCAATTCGATAAACTTCTATGATGAAAAGACTGGCCTGATATATGAGGGGAGAGCAGTGGCTGGTGTATACCTGCATTCAGTAAGACCTTTGACACTGTCTTCCATAAGATTCTTATAGAGAAGCTGTTGTTATAGGGGCTGGATGAGCAGACAGTGAGGTGCGTTGAAAACTGGCTGAATAGCCAGGCCCAGAGGGTGGAGATCAGTGGCATGAAGTCCAGTTGGAGGCCAGTAACTAGCGGTGTACCCCAGGGTCAGTACTGGGTTCAGGCCTGTTTAACATCTTTGTTAGGGATCCGGATGATGGGGCAGAGTCTACCCTCAGCAAGTTTGACACAAAAGTGAGAAGACACAAAACTGGGAGGAGTGACTGATATGCCAGAGGGTTGTGCTGCCATCCAGGGGGCTGGAGAAATGGGCTGACAGGAACCTCATGAAGTTCAGCAAGAGGAAGTGCAAAGTCCTGCATCTAGTGAGGAACAACCCCATGCACTAGTATATTCTGGGGACCACCCAGCTGGAAAGCAGCTTTGCTGAAAAGGACCTAGGGATCCTGGTGGACACCAAGTTGGACATGAGCCAGCGATGTACCCTCATGGCAAAGAAGGCTAACGGTATCCTGGGCTGCCTTAGGCCACGTAGTGCCAGCAGGTCGAGGGGGGTGATCCTTCCCCTCTACTCAGCAGTGGTGAGGTCACACCTGGAGTACTGTGTCCAGCTCTGGGCTCCCCAGTACAAGAGAGATGTGGACGTACTGGAGAGAGTCCAGCAAGGGGCCACAAAGATGGTTAAGGGACTGGAGCATCTCTCCTATAAGGAAAGACTGAGAGAGCTAGGACTATTCAGCCTGGAGAAGAGAAGGCTCAGGGAGGATATTATCAATGTCTGTAAATACCTGCAGGTAAGGTCTAAGGAAGATGGAGCAGGCTCTTTTCCATGGTGCCCAGTGACAGGACAAGAGGCATGGCCTGAAGTACAGGAGGGTCCCTCCGAACATCAGGAAACACTTTCTTACTGTGAGGGTGACTGAGCAGTGGCACAGGTTGCCCAGGGAGGTTGTGGAGTCTCCATCCCTGGAGGTATTCAAAAGCCATCTCGACACAGTGCTGGGCAATTGGCTCTCAGTGGCCCTGCTTGATGAGTGAGGTGGGACCAGATGACCTCCAGAGGTCCCTTCCAACTTCAACAATTGTATGATTCTGTGATTATTTTCAAGATTTTCAAGAATACAATCATTTAAAAAGAATGTACAAGATAATGTGGAACACAATATTTTGGATCCTTAAAGCTAGTTATTTTATAAGTACTTTGTGTATTTTGTTTTTTTGCTGGTATACTTGTACAAAAGCCCTTTCTACCTTTTTTTGCTTTAGATGTATTCTACATTAACATTTTACAGTTCTGAATATTATTTTAATGTGTCATTGCAATGCAAGTTATGTACCAAATATATAGTCTGCTTCTAGTATCAATCCTAAAGAATTCTATTTGCATTATTTGCACAAAACCACTTTTTTCTTAAATTCCACTTTTTAAACATCTTTTAATGTGTTGATCAACGCTGAACTAATTACTAAAGTATGTAGCCTTAGTAACAACAGCTAATAAAATAAGCAATTTATTCAATAAATAGACACAGATTTTTTTTTCATTTGAAAATAATGTAATCAGAATAAGGAATGGGAAGTAGTAAACTCACATTAAATTAAAGATATACTAGGAAATGTGAAATTTCTTGGGTGCTTTCCCTGGCAGAAGAAAGGGAAAACAGATGCTGAAAGCAAGGAGGACTGACCAACACAATATGCAATTTGCTTCAGATGTCTCTTTGGCTGGCTCGCCAGAAAACCTACATTGGCTAAAGCTTCACCTTTAGAAGGTTATTTTTCTTAGTGTGGCAGAAGTCTAATCTTTTTTCTGAGTTTGATATGATTTGGGCTTCTATTGCAGCTTTTAATGTTTTGAACCAATTTTTCTCCATAAGTATATTTATTCTGTTGAAATTCGTGGTGCCTATTACCTCAGAAACTCAGATTGATGGATGTGTGATGGCTTGAAAGCTGAAGAGCATGCCAGGAGTGTTCAGTTCAGCTGCAAACAGTGGCAGTTCCTGCTTCAGTTTGGCATGAAGGTGTTCCTTGACTGAACAGGCAGATGGACTAAGATCTGGTTCTGAGAGGTACCAAAGAGTAAAATCTAAAAGAGTGGAAGATAGAGTGTTTTGAAAAGCATTCTGTTCTGGCTGGGCCTGTGCGACCAGCAGAAGTTATAGTTAGCTTAAACAGATGAAGTAGTAAGAGTTTGCTATTCCAGGTCCTATTGGGTGCATCTACATTACTATTTTAGTCGAAATGTAGAGCTCGCATATTTTTTTAAGTGAATCTCCTGACTGTGTCCCCTTACTGCACTTCAGTTCCCGTTGTAGAGCAGTCTCAAACCACGTGACTTGGATTGCACTGGGAAGAAACAAAGGTGGAAGATGTGGTCCAGGTGCATACCTCATGAGCTCAGGATGCCAGTTGGCATTTGATCCATAGGATCAGGCTAGCACTAAGTAAAACTCCTGAAATGTGTGTAGTGTGGAGACTGGGACTGTATCACCAACTCTTTCAGCCATTGGGCCATGCTGCTTGGTAATGCAGTCTTCATTTTAGGAGTGGGTGCATAAACAGCTCAGCCTGCAGAGGTAATCAGAGGGGTTGATAGTGTCTACTAGGAGAGGAAGAAGAATAAACCAAGTCTGTTCATAGGTGATATGGGTCTATTTACATGGGGGTTTTTGGGTAAAGAGCTTGCTTTAAGTGTTAAACTTTAAGGTTTCTAAGCAAAGGAATAATCTGCTTTCTTCATGTGTTTGGAGAAGCAGGACTTTGTGTACATTAGCTGTCAGTGACAACATTAGCATTTAAAATTTACTTGTTTTCACATGAATGGCTCTGAATATCGGCTGACTGCTCCATGTAAGACACAACGTAGAAGAAAATGAACACAATAATGAAGAACATAGTTAATACTTTTTCCACTGCTGTGTTTTCCTGTCCTGTATACCTTTAGGTCTCTTCTGGTTTGGGTTTAAGATTTTTAAAATAGCAATCTTATTACATTTTTAAGTATGTTTTTATTATTTTTGTCAAGCCTCAGTGTCAGGACAGGAAAAAAAAGCCGTCCATAAATATGCTTAGATATACTAAATACCAGAAATAAAAACAAGAGGAGAAACATATGAAAGAATACAAAATTAGTTTTAGAGAACCATCAGGTATTGGAAGGTTTATTTCCTCCTTGTACTGGGAATTGTTACCATATTCACTTATTCCATCATCTTGGTCAGCGTGAGCCAACTTTTTTAGCGGTGAGAACTAGATACCAATTTCAGTGTCTGATTTCACCTTCTGGTGTCTGTATGGAGATGACTGGGGAGGTTTTGTTCTCCAGGGTGTTCTGCTTTTATATGGCAGAAAGTCTTTCCTCCCTGCTGTTGGTAGCACAACTCTTCCGCTTGAGATACTCAAATGCCAGTGAAAATAAGAAACTTCTCAGGAGCCTGCTCATCGGGTATACTGAATCCTACCCCACGGTGGATAGGGTTGATGGGGTTGTTGTTGGTAGTTTTTGAACCAGAGCACCTGATCTGTCTGCTTTAAAGTAGAAGAAAGCAAGTGTTTATTTGTAATGCAATTTAAGAAGGAAATATGTTGGGGCTGATCAAGATTTGGGGCTGGACATGTTTTTGAAAATGGGGTACAAGGGTAATATTTTGTTGTCCTTACCTCTGCGCTTCCTCAGGAACCTTTTATGCCTCCATTCCCTTGGGCTCTGGCCTGGGTGAAACTCAGAGGACAGCTCAGCGATGCCAGTCCTCTGCGGGTGTGACATGTTTTAAATGAAGCCAGAAACTCACCAGCACAGTTAGGCTGGGGGTGCTCTGCCTGCTGCCAGGAGGAAGCAGGAGCCCATCAGAGGGGTGGGCTGCCCATTCTGCTTCCTATTCCACGCGGGGTCTGTCTTACTAGCTTGTTTTTCAGATGTGTACTCACATGTGGGCAGAGATAAACATTAAGACTTCTATGCCCTTCCTAGATAGTATTTTTCTAGCTCCTTTTAAGGGTAATATTAAAACTTCAGGCTTACATAGCTACTGACTGGTTCCTGCTCAGTTACAGTAATTTGCTGGGTTTAGACTTAAGAAACAGTTATTTTTAAAAGGGTGAAAATGGTGACCTTAGAGATGCTTATGTATATGTGTATTGAGTTTAGTTATCCTTGCATTTAAGTCTGTTCATACTTTGATACAAATAATTTATTTTTCTTTTTTGGGTTTCTGAGTGGGGTGAGGAGAGAGAAGACCATTGTTTATTAAGTGTGGTCCACAGTGTGTTTATTTTCATCCCATGCTCTTAACTTCCTCTGACCAAATCTAAGGCAAAAGTCATGAGAGAGGTCATATACATGCCTCCTTCGCCTCAAAAAGTCTGCCCACAAGTGCCAAAGTGGACTATGTGTCAATGAGAGGGCTTTTTGCAGCCAGCATCATGGCTGAAATCTGAATGCTTGTACTCTTTTGGACTTGTGGTGATCTGTTGCTGTAGCTCTGTTCTTCATTACATGAGAATAACTCCAGGCACATCGGCTGAACTAAAAATAGTACTGAGTCATTTACTGTTGGTACTTCTTAAGTTTTTTTTCTAGTGTGTGCACTCACTAAGTAAATGTGTAAGATTATGCTACCTGAAGTAGACATATGTAAAAACCTAATGCCAGTCAAAGTCATAACTGAATATAACAAGGGGTCGGTATAGTTTTAATTTGGAGCATATTAGGCTAATCATTACGAATCCTGTAATTGAATAAATTATATCAGTTTGCCAGCCTGTTCTGAGCTCACTCTGCACATCCAATTAATGCTAGAACCCAAGCTAGAGACTACTAATGACTTCTGTGTGTTAAAATTAAGATTGTGTGAGTGGAAATTTTAAAACATTTTTTCTGCCAAGGTATAACACATTTCTCCGAGCATTTCAATGCTGTATAGAAATGAACAAAGTAGCTCACTGCACTATTTGATTTAGAAGACACCATTTATCCATCTAAAGTTGGAGACATTTGAAAGTATCAGTATGTTTGACAATTAGACCCATAGCCTGTTTTGTTGCTCTGAAATACAATCTTAGGAATATCTAGTTTTATCCATCAAGGATGACTAGAAAGAGTTATCCCTTTTGACATGAGGGATTGGACAAAATTGCACGGTCTTGTGGGTAAACAAGGAGTTAAGGATAAAATCTAGTTGTCTGAGTTTGAAAATTTAAAAATCAACCATGGCCTTTTAAAAGGAATGTGTGAAGTCCTTAACCCTAGGGTAAAAGTCAAGTCTTTTGGTTCCTAGTTCCCCCAGATAATCAGTTCAGTCCAAAAAAACCTCTTTCAAAGCTTCCTTTCAGAGCCAAGTGTCCTTTAGTAAGCCTGTGCCTCTTTCTCTTTCTTTTCTCTTTACTGCTATTTTCTTCCCCTCCTCCCTTGACCCAAACCTGCACAAAGCAATATCCATGACAAGAGATGACAAAACACTTGCATGTGTTTGGCACATGCTTTCATTCTTACTGGGACATTTGCTGATCTGGGATTGCCAGCCTCTCTTGTTTTATGAAAAATGTTTCTTTCAGCTCTGTAAAATACAGGAAGTGTTATCTCTGCAGATCCACATCTCCGAACTTTAGGGAAATGCTGAAGGACCTGGATTATAAGCATTTGCTTCCTACTGTTCAGTTTCATAAGCATCAGTTTTAAATCTAGACAATCCGGTGTCCAGACAAAGAGATTTAACCATTCCTTAAGAAACCTAACAACCTATCTTTGATTTCAAAAGCCCTTTCAAGGTAGGAACAACTTTTTATAGGCATGAGCTGAAGAATCATTGGAAGCTCCATGCTGTTCTAACGCAGTTTTCACCCATCTGCAGTGGTAACAGATTACAGCAAATTATCTTGCACGCAGTTTTCCCACAGAAAATTTTTGTGCTGTGTTTGAATCAGGAAACATTTTATGAACCGTTTAAATCCATAGTGTTCCGAGAGGTAGGAATGGTGATGTATTCCATGGAAGATGTCTACGGTCTCAGCTAACGTGACTTTATCTTCCTCTACGCACCTGTTTCTTACCACTAATATTTTCAGCAACATAATTTTTCAGTAACATTTCAGTCTTTTGTCAGGCTTGTGCCCTTGTGCTCTCAAAATATTTAATAATCTTAATTTTGTCCCTCTTGACAGTAAACAGGTACACATTACTTACTCTTGCACTCATAAAATTCAGTCAGGAATAATCACATTTGACTGAGTTTCAGGAATTAGAGATGCTCTGAAGTTTTTTATTGAAAATCGCATTGCTGTGCATTCATCTATGAATGCAGGTGAATATAGCAGCATACGGAATACTTGATGATATTAGCAGACTGAGTCCAGAGCAATGTGGTTTTCCTCAACAATATCAAAGCCACAGTGAAACTAACAAAAAACCTGGCTTGAGTAACAAGAGCACCACCTTCCGGCGCTGAAGAAGAGAGGTAACAAAAAGCTGAATGGCTTTAGGAATATCTAGGCCTAGGGGTAATATCAAAAGCTTGCACCTTTTCTTAAATGTAGAATCTGTTTTCTAGTGAAAATAGGGTTAAAAGGCAGGATATTAAAAGAGAATGATGACCAGAATTTGTGTAAGACAAGGGGAAAGGAGAAAACTACGAGGATAAAACCCGGGGTCAGGGCTGAGGAAATGCCAGTAAAGATGGGAAATTGGAAAAGGAGGGAGAAGCACAAGGTCTGCAAGGGTCTACAGGTGCGTTGAGAGGCCTGTGAAAGCAGAAAGCCTTACAGCCAATGAAGGAGAAAATTTAGTGGGCTTTCCTATGGGGCAGGTGCCTGAAGGGAGTGCAGTGTTTAATACATTACTCCATCCAAAATGATTCCTCTGCCAGAGATATGGTTGTTTTGGTTTTGTTTTTGTTTTGGTTTTTTTTT
>VYXH01010731.1:171601-184445 GCA_013397275.1 Burhinus bistriatus | reverse complement strand
GCACCATGAAGATGGCCTCTCGTGCCCTGCAGCTGCGGGGAGGAAGGCTTTTTTCCCCCACAGTGGGCTAGCAAGTGTTGCCAGGGGGGTTTTGCCTTCCTCTACAGCATTGAGCACGGCCCCTTGCGAGGGCTCCTTTGGGCCATTTTGGCTAGGTGCCTGCTGCTCCTGCTCCATGAAGGTGGCCCTCGTGCCCCTCATCTAGGGGTAGAAAGCTTTCTGGACTCCCAGGGTGGGTCCCCAGCTTGTCCCCCAGGGATTGCTTCTTGTCCTCTGTAGCACTGAGCACAGCCCCTTGTCAGGGCTCCTCTGGGCCCTTTCGGCTCGGTTCTTGCCTGCTGCTCTCGCACCTCCAAGGCACCACTCGTGCCCTGGTGCTCTCGGTCTCTCTTGCCCATTGCGAGTTTGGAGCGGGAGCAAGCTCTGCTCTTCCCGTGGCTCCATTTCCCCAGGGGTTCTTGCTTCTGCAAAAACAGCCTGTGCTTGGAGGGGCTTCAGGCTTGCTGCACCACCAGGAGCTGCCACTTTTCAGCTCTCCCTGCACGCAATACAAGCACAGGGCAGGCACGAGAGCGCTTGTCATGCATCACTGACCAAGAAGCACAGCAACGGAGCAAGTTTTGGAAGGCAAAAAGTGTGCTTGTCAGTGGTATGTGTCATACTTCTGAAAATACTCCACAGTAACACACACCTCTTCTTCTTCTTTGTGTGTGTTTGCTATGGATGCTCGTTCTTCAAGTTCTCACTCTTCAGGAAACAGGGGCTGCTTGGCCTGTATTCCTGCGGCTACTTTCTGCAGCTCTGTGGCTTCCCCTTGCCAGACTGCAAGGGATGATTTTTCAAGCTAAACTGAAGAATGCATCAGCCTGCTCCTGGCTACACATGTGCATTGTGTGTTCATACTTGTTGAGCCTCAGCAAAATAACATAAAAGAACATAAAATAAAATCCTGTTTCCACTTGTAACCTTTGTAATTTGTGTCCTTGAAAGTGTTTTTAGAGCTGAAAACCCCCTGGCATTTCAGGCAAATAACGGTCTCATTGGTATTTGACTCATTCTGAGTGCAGGGAATAGCACAGCACAGCACAGCACAGCATAGCATAGCATAGCTGAATTGGAAGGAACGTACACTGATCACCAAGTCCAACTGCCTGACCGCTTCAGGGCTGAGCAAAAGTTAAAGCGTGGCATTAAGGGTGACAGTCATGGGACATTGACCACCTCTCTAGGAAGCCTATTCCAGGTTTTGACCACCCCCTTGGTAAAGAAATGTTTCCTCATGTTAAACCCGAACCTCCCCTGATGGACACAGCTTTGAGCCATTACCACGAGTCCTGGCACTGGATCCCAGGGAAAGAGATCAGCACCTCCCTCTCCCTCTGCACTTGCCCTCCTCAGGAAGCTGTAGAGAGCAATGAGGTTGCCCCCCAGCCTCCTTCTCTCCAAACTAGACAAACCCCATGTCCTCAGCCGTTCCTCAGACAGCATGCCTTCCAGCCCCTTCCTCAACTTTGTTGCCCTCCTCTGGACACATTCAAGTACCTTAACATCCTTCTTAAGTTGTGGGGCACAGAACTGCACACAATACTCAAGGTGAGGCCACAGCAGCGCTAAATACAGCGGGATAATCTCCTCTTTGGACCAGCTGGTTATGCTGTGATGCACCTCAGGATGCAGTTTGCCCTCTTGGTTGCCAGGGCACACTGCTGACTCCTGATAAGCCTCCTGTCAACCAAAACCCCCAGACTCCTTTTGCAGGGCTGCTCTTCAGCCACTCCTCTCCCAAGTTAGACCTGTGCCCGGTGTTACTCTGTCCTATGTGCAGAATCCAGCATTTTGACTTGTTCAGTGCCATGCAATTGATGATTGCCCAATGCTCCAATCTATCCAGATCCCTCTGCAAGGCCTCTTGTCCCTTGAGAGAGTCGGCAGCACCTCCCAGTTTGGTATCATCAGCAAACTTGCTAACGGTGCATTCAACTCCTGCATCCAGATCACTGATAAAAAGATTGAACAGAACTGGCCCTAGAATTGAGCCCTGCAGAGCAGCAGTGACTGGTCACCAGCCAGATGTAGCCCCATTCACTGCAACTCTTTGAGCCCTGCCGTTCAGCCAGTGCTTCAGCCAGTGCACCATCTACCTGTTCATCTCATAGCTGGACAATGTGTCCAGAAGGATGCTGTGAGGGACAGTAGCAAAAGCCTTACTAAAACCCACGTAAAATACGTCCACCACTGTCCCTTCACCCACCAGGCAGGTGACCTTATCGTAGAAGGATATCAAATTAGTTAGACAGGACTTTCCCTTTGTGAACCTGTGTTGGCTGTGCCTGATGATTGCATTGTTCTTTTAAATGTCTTTCCGTAGCACCCAGCATGATCTTCTCCATCATTCTTCCAGGTCGTGCGGTTAAAGATAGTTTGCTGTCTAAGGTACAACTGTGTTGATGCTACTTAATTTTATGCAAGGAGTTTTTACAAAATAATCCTAGAGATAGTTCTAATCTCAAAGTAGGATGTGGAGACTTTACGCAACATAGTATCACAAGATTGTAAGTGGAGCACCATTGTCCATCCAGAGCAAAGATGAATTACGTCTCTTAGAATGGAAGATGAACAAATCTCCATTTGTTCCCAACTTTAAGGTATTGTAAACTCCAGAACTGAGAATATTTGTTCGCACATCTAAAGGCACAGGTCTGCTCTGGGAATTCGTAATGAAAGGAAGATGGTGGTAAGTTTTTTCCCTCTTCTCAATAGTTTCTAGCTTAAATGCTTTCCCTCAGAAATGGTCTCTTTCTGCTCGTGCCTCCTGCTGTGTACTGTGGCAAATCATGCACTGAGTGACTGCCTTTTCTTTCTCCATCATGTTCTTCACTATGCTGAAGGTTTCTCTTGGACCCGAGACCCAAGTTTCAGAATTGGTTTAACTTGTTAGGGCTCTTTCTTTGTAGGAGTTTTTACAGACTGAACGATAACCTTAGTTTTGCTTCTCATTATTGTTACTTTTGAGTATCAGCTAACCTGCTCCTAATGAAGCAGAACTATAAGCTTCATTGATGCTTAGTAAAAAATGTATTCCTTTTTTTTTTTTTTTTTGTTTTCTGCAGTGGTTTGATATTTTGTGATGATATATATAGAGGCAGCTGTTCACAGACACAGTATGTATATTGAAGCAAATTGACGTGGCTCCATCACTTCATGACTGCATGATGACTGCCTTATGAAGTTAATTACTGATGTTCAGTGTATCTGACTGAGGTTTTAAAGGGGTATGCGGAGGCTGTAGTGAGGCTTGGCCAGTTCCTCTATTGGGATGTTGTGCTCCAATGTAATATAAGATTAGGCGTAGGATGCTTTATTCCTGGATACCAGCACAGAATGAGCTCAAAACCTAGCTGCTCAACGCAAGGGAAAACAAGAAAATTACTTTTAGTATTTTCTTACATTATTTTTTGTCTAAATCATTGTTTTAAATACCAAACCACTAAGCTTCTTTTTTAATTATTTGCACAGTAGACGAGCTGAAATTTAAAAAAAATATATTCAGTGTTTTGTTGCTTGTAAAGATGAGAAATGTGGTTGGAATAATGCATGAGGTTTTACCATTGCAGTTCTGGAAGGTGATGGACATTTATCCCAAGCTATTAAGTGAAATGAGTCAGAGGATTTTAAGTCAATGATGTTAATGGTCTTGCCTGGGAGCACTATCATGCAGAACATACAACAGCAGAGTAGAGGCAACATGCTGCTCAATCATATGCTTTGCAGCTGATTTTATTAAACTACAGCTTACCTTGATGCTGTTTATGTTCAGAAATACTTATTTAATGGAACAATTTAAATGAGATATATATGTATAAGAGAAATTTTTCATTTACTTCATTATGCATTGAGAAATAAATAATCTTTCCACATTCTTTAAGTGCTGGGTTTTTTACTTTGTCTGTGTATTTTAGTTGCTGTCACACTGGTTTCAGTCAAGGCTGAGATTAAGTCCATCGGAGCTGCCAGTATAAAGGCATGTGTACTTGCCCCTGAACCCTTTTCGGTGAAAATGATTCAGTTTAACCTCTCATTCTCCCACCTCCATAGGATTAAACTATTTATGCTAAGTGCATTTTGATAAAACACGGCAAAGTATAGGCTGTATGTTTAGCTGGTCTGGTAGATCCAGAAGAAAATATAAACCGGTCTTATCTCTTGCCTTCCCAGAGCTACAGGCACCATGCAGGCTTTAATGAAAAGTCCCTCGATCGGTGTTTATTTCCAGCACGCATGGGAATGATAAGGAAACCTTCCAAAGAACAAAACGCTCTGTTTTCTTCACTGTCCTTTGCCCGTGTTAGAAGAAATGACCTACCTGGCACCAGCACTACCCCATGCTGCCATTTTGAAGGCATCTCTGAACATGTGCAGAGGCGCACAGGGCAGCTTCTCTGCTCTTGCTGAGGGAAGAACTTCTTTTGAGCAATTTGGCTGGGGCCTAGCTGCTTTCCTCATTGCAGAGAGGGGCCAGCTTGACCTGCTGCTTTTCGGGGCATGTCTGCTGCGTGGCCTCCCCTGGGTGGGAGCAGCAGAGTAGACCATAGGGCAGAGCAGGTGAGGAGACCTCATCATGCAGCTTGGGCACATCATGATACCACATCTGACTAAAGCCATGGTGACCTCTGTGGATGTGAGTCCTTGTGGCTTACAAGGACTATTGGGGGAGCCTCGTTTTCCTTCATAGCCTTTATTTTTTGGGGAATTACAGAGGTCTAGGGGTAATGTAAGCATACAAAGGTGTCATCAAAAGGCAGAGGAGGAGAGGGCTTTGAAGGATCTTGTAAATGAAGACAAGTTTGAAAAAACAAATTTAAGCAGTAGGATTTTCTTAATATAATGATCTGGTGGGAGCGTGTGAACCAATGGCAAAAGTGATTATTGTGAACTGAATTAATAGGGGATGTGATAGACAGAACGAGAGCTCTAGCTGCATGGACAGTCACACCTCAGGCAGGGGGAGAGGATGGCAGGAAAAAGATCAACACTTTGATTTGTGAGCTTAAAGATGAGTTTAAATTTGTGAGCAGCATTTTGGAAAGAGAAATTGCCACTTTTACATCAGATCCATGCTGTTTTTACATGTATTATTAAAAGAGATGGCTTTATAATCTATTATTTAATCATTGTAAATCATTCATTCTTCTGCTGTTTCTTTGCAGGAGACTGCAAGAGTGACATTTTAGGCTGTTACCACAGGGTGTCTCTCACTGGTAGAGTCTGGCATCCTATCCATTTTCACCCATATCATCTCCAGGCCGATAATTACTTTCTCTTATTTCGTCACGATAATTCACTTCAAAGGGTTTCTTTGATTAAGCAAATCCACTAATATGATCTCTAGATAATATTAATGCTACTTTGCTTGAGTCTTCTCAGTTACTGTTTGGACAGCACATTTTTCTATAATCTATTAAGAAAGATCGGCATCTTTTGAAGTTTACTTTAATGGAAGCCCTTCTATCAAATAGTTAATATTTGCTAGCTGAAATACCTATCAAATAGCTAATATTAGCTAGAATGAATTAATTGAGAAAAGTAAATCTGTATGATATTATTGCAGGAAATGTTTGTGCCCTCTCTTACACAGACTGATTTAATGTAAATCCATGGAAGTGTTCACCTGAGGAGCAGTCTCATTCTTGGGCTTTCTGAGCCCATCCCAAAAACTATCACAATGCTACCCAAAATGCTGATTTCACACTCAGCAAAACAGACAAATGAAAGAAATGTTGTTTAGGAAATTGTGATCTTTTTGATCTTTTTATTAATTTCTTCCAGGAAAGGAAGAAATGTTACAAGAAATCTGTTAAAGGAAATGTATTCCTTTAAGAGATGGAATTGCTGTCTCAACCCATGAAAACAACTTTCCTTACAAGCTCAATTGCAGACATGTATTTTATTGAAAATTAGAATAGCAATGTTCTGAAGAGTAGGCAAAAAATAAACAGGGATTGTTCTGGTAGAGGAACAGTTGGGACACGTGCAGAAGACAGAGCAAGTTAAAAATATTTGGAGGTAATATTGTCTTTAAAAATAGTTGCCTAATTTATGGTGTGCACAGGTATATGTTTTTGGTTAAATAGTTATGCTTTTTTTCACCCCAGCAGGTGGTTTAAGCACTTTTGGGGAAGTATAATTATAGTTTTGTTTTGAGTTATTCTGTTGATTTTGAAACTCCCATTTATTTGAACCTCTGAGGGATGATTGAAGCAAACGACACACTTGCAACACCAGTGGAAAAAACCTTCCTTGTGTGTATTCAACACCGGTTGACTTCACTATGAACTTTAAATCTTGGTGTGGCTTTTTGGCTGGGGGAGATTTCTGATACCTCTCGCTTCCCCTAGTGCAGCCCTCTACTTTTTACACTGGGCTTTGCTTCAAGTATTCCTGTTAACCTCGCCAACAACAAGCAGTAAATTCCACCTGAAATCATTGAGCTGCAACTAATTAATCAACCAGCTGATATAGTAGATGGAGACAGTGAGTGTGCATGCGTGCCAGTGGAACACCACCTGCTGTGCCTGTCATCCACTTACTCACATCCTTCCTCTGATTTAGAAATCTCAGGAGACAATGGTAAAGATAGCTCGCCTTCGGAATATTTTACATCTGTATCTACCAACAAAGTTGCTGCCTATCTCAGTTTATCTAAGGTATTTAAAGTATTCATACTCATCTATATTAGTTGTTCACTTCCTTTCCATGGAACAATTTAATGTCCGGTAAATTTAACTTGTTATGGGGACTATTGCTATCTCATTTTGTTGTTTCTGATCTTCTCTAAGATGAAAACAAAGAGGAGCAATGGTAAGAAGAGATCCCATGTAAGATTTCAGTGATAATTCCATGAGATGCAGTAACGTTGTACTACTAAAGTTAAAAACAGCGAGAGATTTTTACAGCAAATCAATTAAATATGAATGGCTAGTTATTCTGTTAAAGGTAATTATGAAGAATAAAACCTTCATAAACAGTGAACATTTGAAAAGAGAATCTCCTTTCGCCTGTATTTTATACTTTTATTTGAGGATAGATATTATTTCATGTTAACTAATCCATAAACACACCCTTTACATTTCTTAATAATAGCTAGAATTTCCTTAAAATGTAGGTTAATTCTCAGTGAATCAGAGATTGAGCACAGCCATTTCAGCAGCATACGCTGCTGTTTGATGTAGAGTGACGATAGCAAGTACTATCAAGATAAATCTTCAACTCACTGGTCCCACCCATGTCCTGTTCTTATTTTTGTGCTGCTCCAGATGTTTGAGACGTCATTTTCTCAAATGAGAGTTACGGTCACTTGGCACACTGAGCTACCCTCTGTTGTTTGGGGTCAGCAGAACCCAAGCAGATGCCGTCTTCTCTGTAAGTGCAATAAACTCGCTTAAACCTTTAATTGATGCACTTGTAAATGCAAACAGTAGTTTCATTGCTATGTGAGGGAAATAATTGTTCTCCTTTACTGAAGTCATTTGGAGGGAATCCTGAAGCTTATGAAAGTATGTGCTCAAAGGGTGAAAAAACCCTCACAAACGGATACATTTGAGAACCCTGGAAACATCTTTGACAGTGATGGAAAACACAGGCAATGATGTGTCTCTGACACATCATCTTTCTGTCCTCCCTTCCGCTTTTTCAATGGCAGTGATGATCAGTGATGTGCCTTAGGCACACTGCCAATGAATTTTATCCAAATTTCCCACTAAGAAACAGAAGTATTTACTGTGCATCGCTTCTCAATCAGGGGAAAGGAAGGCAGTACTCGTATAGTGAATATATGACACTGGAAAAGCTCTCTGGGTCTTGTCCTCAAGCAACGGAAGCTGGAACTCTGCACCATTGCACTGCAAGGGAAACTGGACAAGTGAAAAGGCAATCTTTGTGCCTGGGCTCACATGTTACGCAATTTGTAGCAAATGCTGTGAGATGGGTCTGTGGAAAGAGGTTTAAGTGATTTCTGCATGAACTGGGGTTGCCTTGGAGCCGTAAAGATGACAAGATTAAAATAGGATGATTTATTACATTAGAAATATAACAGTATGAATGTAATAGTAAGTTGAACTCAGCCTTAATGAAACCACGGGGTTTTTTTTTTTTTAATTTTCTATTTTACTTTAGAAGCAGAACTAGAGTAGGAATGAGGACTGGCGAAAACTAGAAATGTTATGTATTGCACTCATTTTGTGCCTCCAAATAACCTTTTCTTTACTATGGCAATATTTTCCATTTTACATAGTGCTGTATTTTTCCATGGAATGGAAATTTATGGAATTTCCTTCCTAAGAAGTGTCCTAGGAACTATCTTGCTCAGCCCTAAACCCAGTCTTTCATACACCTAAGAAGGACAATCAGTCTGTTTTCATGCTAAGGAGATGCTGGCTAGTTCATAATTGCACTGATCAAAGTCCACGTGTGGAGTCAGAAATCCTGGGCACAGACTGAACTCGAACAGACTTCACTGCTTTCTGTTGGGGGTAGGTTTATGGTGGTACCGTGTGCTGTTTCACCAGTCTCTGCAGAGTCAGCTGTATATCAAGGGTTATAAAATGATCTTTGAATATTCCCTCAGATGTCTGCAAGAGTATTGATGACTCAATCCTGTAAGATTTCAGACTTGAGCTCTGTAAGATTTTATACACAGAGAAATCATAACTGCATTATTATTTCTGAAAAGAAAAATATGTATGCGTGGTTTTCCATCTCTCTTCTTGTACCTTTCTGCCTGATTTTCCAAGCTGAGTTATTTCTCAGAGACACAACCATCTATGGAGACAGTCTACATACTCCCTTCCCGGCATTCCCCAAGCTGCTCAGACAGCCTGTCATGAAAAAATAAATGCATTTTCTGAGTTAAAATTCAGGGCCTCTAGAACATAACTGACAGTGAAGTGTTTAAAAACCCATAAATCAATTTTGGCTTTATTTAGTCTAGAAGGAATAGAGCGTTGTGCGCATTTTGCTAATGTTTACATTAAAAATGAAGGCATGATTTGTTTCCCATGCCTGGGCCAAATTACAAAGACTTTCTGTTACGCTGAAGCTTCTGCCTGATGTGTAAAAAGAAGAATAACTGTGCACAACAGGAAGAGATCACAACGTGCATGACATGCAGTCACCAGCAGCCTTGGGATGCTCCTTTTGATCAGAGAAAGGCAGCTGGGAATCAGTGAGATGTCCTAGCTCTTACAGATTCGTGCTGGCATCCCTTATCAAGTTTTCCATCCTAGAAACTAGTATGAAAACAAAGTAATTGAATGTTCTGGTTCCTTCAAAGAAAGCCCACATGTTGTGCCAGTGGAAAGGCTGGGTATGCAAAATAAAATGGTCTTGGAGGTGCTGAACGCTCACAGCTCGGCACCTCTGAAATCCAGTGCAGTTTGAAACAGGTACACACTGCTTAGATGCTTTGCTGTGATCATGGGAACCCTGCTGAGATCACAGAGCCCATTCACATGTGGCTTACAAAATGCAGCTTTAGAAGGCTGGCAAAATATTTGTCTGCTCTTATGTAAAAAAATTAAGATCTTTACATACAAAAATGTCCTTTTTTTCCTCCACTTTTGGTTCAGGTAATACAGGCATAAAGAGTTTCAGGTCATCAAATTTGACTGACTTAAAATCAGTTTGGCTTTTATGTGCAGTCAATATACCACAATGTGGCCTTTGAGTCACAGGAAGAAGCCATTTTTTTTAACGATGTATTTTTTAGCATGTTTGTACATTTCCTATATTGATGGTAAAAAGACAGGAGAAAAGATTTGTGTTGAATTACGCAAGCAGAATATAAAGGAGGAAATTATTTTAATGACCTGCAGATGCCTTTTAGTTTTTTAAATTCCTGGAGCAGGAAAGGCATGCTCCTAGGAGCATTGAATGGGAAAGATGACCTACTTTAGTGTAAAACCACAGATGAGCTGAACTTACTTTTTCAAACCTCACTCCAGCAAGCAATACCATTAAAATGTGGTCTTAGAGTCTTCATGTATCTTTTATACAAAATCGCTGTGCTAGGAAGAGGAGAAGAAAACTTTCCATCCAACACTGGGCAAGGTCTCTCCACGCAGGCCAGTGGCCACTCTATCCGGGCCGATACTTGAGGCGACAAGGAAAGGCAATGCTGCTTTCCATAGTGTAATATCTTTGGCTTTTTAATATTTTTTTTTTATTTTTTTTGTTTCTGTTGGATCAGTTTAACCTCTGGAGCAGGAGAGTTTATTACTTTATCTTACACCGCCCTGAATGCTCTAGTGCTCATGGTAATACCTGTCCTGGGTGGCTTGACTCTTTCCATCTCTTCTCATCTCAGACTCCTTGGGAACTTTCCATACTGAAACAACTACCTACCTGTCCGTTGCTATCATTTTTTTTCCAGTCAGTTGCTTGTTAGCAGATTTAAGTATTCTAAAACAATGCCTGAAGTAATGTGATTGCAGCACTGTCTGCAGGGTACCTGAAAAGGGGTTAGTGTGATCTCTGGAGCCTGTATGTTTGGAAATTACAACAGAGTATGGTTTTGAGGTTATTGTTACTGCACGTTGACGGGGATGGGATTCAGAGCTTTGCAGAGCAAAGGGCATTTACAGCATTTTTTATTTGAAGGTGAATCGGATTTCTACTACTGGTGTACTGGTGTAGAGACGTGAATGCTCCTAAGGCAGATTTGCAGAATAAGAAGTTTGCGGCCTTTCTGAAGTAAATTTGTTGGCATTACCGCAACAGAGGGGGAGAGGCAGTCTTAATGAAAACCTTCAAACAGCCAAAGTTTGAACCATCCTGCTGATGGTTCCAACACTGTGACAGTTTTGCTCCGATACATCTGTGAATCAGACTTACTTATTTTAGATCACGTTGCTGAAGATATCACCTAGCATATTTGCCTTGTGATTCAATACAACGCTCTAAATTAGCGCATTTACCTATACATTTTAGCTATTGTTCTACCTCAAAGATACTATTTGGACCTTCATACTACCTGCTGCAATCATAAAATGGGAAGTGCTTGCTGAATCTTGATGGTTGGAAGCAGTAACGTTCAATTGTAAAAATTGTCAGTTTCTCATCTGAAACAGGTGAAGAAAGCAAATACAAAAGATGTAAAGGAAAATTGTAAACATTATTTACATATCCTATGCAACAAAAAATGTTGCCTGTATACTGTATATTGTATAATACATGGTATATTGTTTAATGTATAATATTTCATATAAAGCACAATACATCCTAACCCTCCTGAAGATCAGTCCAAATTCTTGAAAATACTAATTGTAACTTCAGATATTGCCAGTATGAGATTTTATGAGGGAAATCAAGGTCTTACTGTTAGGAAGGATGCTATAGCAAGTCTGCAGTGTATGGGCCTTCATGCTCGTCACTTCACTGTAGTTCCTTCTGGTGGGGGCAGCTTGCAAATGCTCCTTACCAAGCAGAAGTGGCAGCCCCTCCGCTGAAGGACGATCTCCCTGAGCTATGGTTTATTTATGGTTTATGGTATTTTACAAGATTTGCTTTCGGCTAAGAGGAAAAAGTGGTACACAAGTGATAGGAGGTTCATTATAACTGACACACTTAAATGTCTGCAAAGCTATTTCAACACTGTGGATTCGCAGCCTTCTCTGTGGGTTCCCAAGTTTTCCATTTCCTTCAGACTAGGTAACAGCATAAATCAGACAGAGTTTGCTTTTGGAGGCATGTGCAATGCATAATTCTGCTACTGTGTTGGCGTCCCACTCTCCAAAAGTGTACGAAGTCAATGGGAACAACCGGACTGATACATAAACTACCCTTTGTTCTTGTGGATGGCATGAAAATCTTTTTGAAATTTAAAGTTTTATGGTACATTTGACCTTTAACAATGGCAGTGATTTAATGCCCTAGTGAAAGGCAGTTACTGAGGTGGAGTGTCCATGTACCTAGAAACACACTCTGCCTCTTTATTACTGAGCAGTAGAATTATTTTTAGCTAAGAAAAGTCTTCTTTGGCAGCTTCAGTCTGGTGTTTCTTGCTGGAGATGCTAATTTCCTAGAGAGAGAGCTCCAGGAACACAGCCTTTAAATATTGATGAAAATGAGGAGCTGTACCATTCTCTGAACAGAACCACACAGAGATGAAATGGCAACATAAAAATACATGAAGCATTTTCTTAGAGCTCCTGGCTGCTCTGCTTTGCCGCTGTGTGGGGTTAGGCTAGCTTGCTGCCAATATTAAGTGTGCTAATATGTTGGTGCCATGCAAGCCAAACTGAAAGGGCTGCAGATGGGCTAACACAGGTGGCCCTCCAGTCCCTCATGCCTTCTCCCCTACTGCCAGGGTGTTGTGGCAGCAGGGGAGAGGGTGCTCTGGCTCCCAGGGCAGAGGACAAGGGGTCCCTGAACCCCTCGGACATGTGGGACCAAAACCTTCCCCGTGGGTCCTTCACAGAATCACAGAATGGTAAGGGGTTGGAAGGGACCTTTGGAGATCATCTAGTCCACCCCCGGTGCCAAAGCAGGTTCACCTAGACCAGGTTGGACAGGAATGCGTCCAGGTGGGTTTTGAGTATCTCCAGAGAAGGAGGCTCCACAGCCTCTCTGGGCAGCCTGTTCCAGTGCTCTGCCACCCTCAAAGTAAAGAAATTTTTCCCCGTGTTGAGATGGAATTTCCCGTGTTCCAGCTTGTGCCCGTTGGCCCTTGTCCTGTCGCTGGGCACCACCGAAAAGAGTCCGGCCCCATCCTCTTGACACCTGCCCTTCAGGTGATTTATAAGCACTGGTAAGATCCCCTCTCAGCCTTCCCTTCTCCAGGCTACACAGA
>VYXH01010731.1:116386-170369 GCA_013397275.1 Burhinus bistriatus | reverse complement strand
CGGGGCGGGAGCGTTTGGGCAGCGCGGGTCGGGCGGCGGGGCCGGGCGCAGCATCCGCGCCGCGGGTCCAGCCCAGCATCCCTCCGCCAGCCACCCGCCGGAGCCCCGAAACGCGGCACAGGGAGCGCAGCCCCCCCGGGAAAAACCAGGTCACCAGCTTCTAGCGTTAGCCAGGCTTTCGCTCTCGGCTCCCAAATCCGATTCTGAGGAGGCAGGTTTGGCCGTAGGGGAAGGTTTTCTGCTGCAGGCGAGGGGTTGATTCCTGTTAAGAGTGGTTGAGTTACAAACAGGCAGTTGTAAAAGTGCAGATATCCTTCACATGGCTCACTTAATATAAGAGTAACTCTACTGCTAGAAAAACTATTTTTTTTCCCCTTGTCAGGTAAGTTGTTTTAGGACTCCCAGTTTTAATGTGTTGCAGCCAGGTCAAAAGTTGCTGGGAGAAGTCAGCTCTGATCTTCAGTCAATGGTAAACTCAGAAATGTAGTCAGTTCCCCACAAGTCACAGATAGGGGAGGAGAAAATCAGGCCCCGTACGTTTAGAAGGTTTATCTGAGGACTTTATAACTTTGATAACTTTATGCCCCTTCCCTTTACAAAGCTGATAAGCACTGGACATCTTTCTATGAAAAGACCCACAAATAAATGGATAGTTGTATTGACAATGTTCAGTAGTGTTGTCTTGACCTGGTCTGTCAAAAGAATGACATGTCAAATGCATAATTTTTCTGATTCTCTGTGGCTTGAGGACTGCTAAAATCTTAATTGCCCAGATTTTTTGCTGTTTCTCAGCTGAAAAGGGATAAAAAAATGGCCAACGCCTGTCTTGACATGTGAAAGATTTACGCAGTCTTGAACTTAGGGAACCAGGCAATAATCTTTTTGTATGGGGAGACATCCTGATGTTACTGTGACTTTTACAAAACAAAATTGCTCACTGGAGATTTGTTTTCAGAGAATGAGTGGAGTGAGGGACAATGTCCCTGTAGCTCAGAAAGCTACAAAGATATTTTTCACCAGGGAGACACTGGTAAATCAATTGTGCTAGACATTTTTGACTGTCCTAGCTGCTTTCTTAATAGAATAACACCAAAAAATTGATTTTAAGGATGTCTGTTTACTGATAATGCATTACTTTTGCTTGGAATTGGAAAGGATACATATAATCAAGATCTAATGAAATTAGACTAATTTCCTAGTAGAAAAGCCGTGAAAGCTTTATGATGTGAAATTGAGGTTTTTGATAAGGAAAGCCTTAAGTGGTAGAAAACTAAAGTTCCTCTTCAAGTAATACAAACACACTTTTAATATTATTTCGGAAGGATTTTTTACTTGAATTGAATGTGCTTTCCTCCCTTTTCCCTAATGGCTCCTTCTGATTAACCAGAGACCTGTGACCTCTCTCATTAAGGTAAAACTCTTGCCAGGGTTCCTCAGTGTTAGCTCTCACTGAATCCAGTGGGAAGCCTGTCTGGGTGGAGACCGGGACCGTACTTCTGTAACCTCAGACCACTGCTTTCTGCATATCTTTCTGTCTAGGGCTCTTGAAACATCACTATGTAGAACCATCTGCTGTGTTGTCCCTCCGTAGCAAGGATGGCAAAAAAGGCAGTGTGTTCACTTGCTGGAAGCTCAGTGCTTATAGGAGAAATTGGATTTTCTGTGTATGTGGCGGGTGTGTGTGTGTGTATTGGAGGGAAGGAATGTGTGAACTGAGGTACCTGGTACATAGGCACCTCATCGGTACTCTTTCTGCTATGAAGTGCTGATAACATCCAGAATGGGGCAAGATGCAGAGCTGGAAATGCCAGCTGTCAGGTGAAATCCTCTGTACTTTGCTTAGCAGAGCTGTAGGTACTTAGAAGATATCTACTTACCGCAAGATCTAAGCGCCTCAGAAATAATGATGTATTTACCATAGTACCAGATTGTTTTATTACACTTCTGTGTATGGAAGCTGAGGCAAGGAGAAACTTTAGGGCTTGACCAAGACTTTTAAAAGACCAAGTAGGTTTTATAATGCCTGCATTTCAGTGGTGGTTTTTGTGTATGAGTTGAAAGATGCTACCAGAGTAAAGCTGGGTATTTTTTAAAATTCTAGAGAAATCTTTCTCATTATATGTATGTATAGCATACAGAGAGATAGATGGTGTGATTCTTACGGGGAGCAATTTTCCTATGCAGATTTCAAAGACTGTCTATAGTTGTTTGTGTTTCATGATCCTGTTTCACAGCAGTTAGAGAAGCTTAGCATTTTGGCCAGAGGTGAACAATCGGACAGTTGGAAAGCTGGGAACAGAGCTTGGCTCCGGGCTCCCGTTCTTACTTTATCTTTTAAAGACCATAGCTCATCCTGCAACAATCATGAAAAATCTATGTATTAAAGGCTGGATTCTGTAAGATCCCGAGCTCCCCTTGGTGGAACACAGCGTTCGTAACTCCTAGGGAGTTTGGACTCTTATGAGGAAAAAAACCAAATGGGGAAACAATTTTATTAGGTTAAAGTTTGAAAACCAAATCAAAGTTTTTTTCCATTATTTTCTTATGAATATATCATGCTGTTCTGCAGCTGCAAAGGGTGGAACGAAGAAAGGGAAAACCATTGTGGGAGTCTTGAATTTAATAGACCCAGGCAAGTGTGCATGTAAAACAAATAAACCTTTGCAAGGCAGAACATCTGATTTTGAAGCAGACCAGAGAGTTTTAACAAAAACATTTCTCTACCAAAACAATGCTTCGTTTTCTAAAGACACGATTTTCAACACCAGGCAAACAGGAAGACAGTCAGCAGACCCCATCAACATCTATCCTGAAAGCAAAGCGCCAAGTGTAAATACAACCTCTGTTCCAGCTTGCTGTTGGGTCTAGATATCCTTCCCACCACCCTTCACACTTTCGGTGCCTCCTGATCCCTTTCTCGGGAAGGTGTTGCCTTTTCTCCGAGATCTTCACGGACAACAGGAGACAGGTTCATACTATCTGCACTTGACAGGGCAAACCGCAGTGTTGTCTGTCCGAGTTCAGTTGTCTGTGGTGACTGCAAGTGGACTGCAGGTGGTAGCACAGAGCATCAAATGCCATCTCCAGCTGGCTTGGTCCCAGCAGGCTGGAGGAATGGCACTCAGTGTTTGAAGGTAACTCCAGATTGAACGTGGGAAGGAAGAAAATGGGCTTTCTGAACCTGATTTACACCAATGAGATTCGATCTTGGAAACGATTTAGCTAGTAAACACTTGCTCTTAAATTAGTAAGATTTTCCTACTTACATAGTCGTTAGATTTTTTAATACCTTTGAAGTCTGAGGCCTTAGCTTTTAGCTGCGAACTGAAGCTAGAAATATATACTGAGATAGACAGGCACTGTTACAGGTACAGATACACGCAAACCGTGAGATTTTAAGTAAAAGGTCTTGAGCATGACTGGATCGGCTCAAGGGGAACTCCGGGAGGTTTTGTCTATTAAGTTGTGTTTAAACGTTGCAGCACCAGTGTTTTTTGTACAGTTTGTTGTTTTAGTTTCTCCCACCTCTCTGCTGATAACAGAGATGATTCATGGCTTGGACTGGAGGCAAACGAATGAAATTTCAGTTTCTCCTACCAAGGAAAGAAATACAGTGAGGGGGTCCTTTACAAAACAACATTTGCTACCATCTGTGGCTTTGCTATTGAAATGATTGCTTGAGAGAGAGGTATGAAGAAAGCAAACCGTGTTCTCATTTAGGGCTCATAAAGAGACTAATTTGCACAAACATAATGAAGCCTGTTTTAATTCACACCTTTTTATTTTAGTGAAAGCTGTCACATGAACCATCTTATTTCAGAATAGAAGTGTAGAAGTTTTTGTGTTTTATGAAAACAGTCTGTGCTTTTTTCTAAAATAAGAGTCTCTTCACAGCCAGGATTGTATTGAGATAAACTGGAAAATATAAATGAAAAAAATGACATTATTTTAACGTGACTGTATATGTAGAACTACCTAAAAAGCTGTCTGAAGAACTTTTGGGTCACTTGGGAGGAAGATGTGTGGGTATGAAGAAAGAAAGGAGAAGGACAGCAGAGTAAGAGACAGCCACCTTTTCAACAGTTTTTTAGGCTTGATCTCCATTCATATGCTGGCTTCCCTGAAACTAGTCTGAAAAGAGGAAGCAGCTTCGTTCCTCCCTGAAAGCTTTAAAAGAAAGTGCATTGGTGCTGTTAGAAAAGGTCTGAAGGCTAGAGGGCATCCCAGCCCTTGTCTTGAGAGCAGCTTGACGTGACCTACCATATTGGCTTGAACAAGGGGCATGTCTGCATAACAGCTGGTGGCTTCAATTTACCCCCTGGAATACAGAATTTTGTCTGTGTGAAAGCCTGTTTTATGGGCTTCTGCAGATGGGATGTCACTTGCTCCACCTATGCTTCAAGCCAGGGAGACTCTGATCTGAAGAGGACGATGCGATAGGCGCTGTTGGGGCCCCAGCACGGCACCGGGCTTACGAAAGCACATCTTGTTCGCATCTAACCAGATTAAGCTGAGTAAGCAAAGGACTATGTAGAAGCACCGCACCCTACCATAAAGCATCTGTCTTATTACTTTCACACCCTAATAAATGTGACTAATTTGCCCATATTTTGGAGAGCATGATCTAGGGAAAAATTCTGCAGGCCGTTTGAGAGGAAATAGTTTAATTCACATTGGCCTGTAATGACTGTCACTTCTTATGGGAATTCAGAGTTTTGTTTCCACATGTTGGAAGCGACAGATTTCTTTTGCGTCCCTTTGTGTGCAGAGAGATTGATGCTAAAGGCTTTAATCTTTGGAAGATATTATTGCCATTTTTGTTATCTCAAAATAAATAGTTCGGGATTTGACAGGGTGTGCTGTTCTCGGTCTGCGTCGCCCTCCGGCCTTCAGTAGAAAGGAAAAGAGAGTTCACAGCCATAGGGTATTTGCAAAGAGACTGTGAGATATTGGCACAGAAATAGCATCTTGTAGAAGTCATTCAAGTGCTCATCAATAGGACACAAAGTCCAAGTTTCTTCCAAGACTTAAGCTCTTGGACTTTAGCTTTGGTCTGTAGTCCTCTCTCTTGCTCACCCTCTAGGCACAGAAGAATATCTTCAAGGCTGTGAGGAAGATGTCCTCCTGATGTGGCGGTGCAAAGGCCATGCGAGTGCTTGCAGTCAGTCTTATTGTCTGAAGAGATTCGGCTGTCTCTGGGGTACCTGGACACATTCTGCAGCTTTGGAGTGGAGAGGGCCCTTTGCTTGAAGGATATCTCAGCCTTGGCATCAGAGGTTTGCTGTCTGGTAGCCACATGGGACTGTGGAACAGATTTTTCTCTTCACGTTTGTTTTTTGCAAGTTGCTGCAAGTGTTACACTGTCCTTCCACGCCTCTTGAGTTCATGAGCTATTCCAGCTTTACTCCTCAAGGATCTCCCATGTATCAAGAATATAAGTCATCCAATTTAGTATTAGAAGAGATTTCTTTAAATGTATTTAGCAACATGTGGTGTATACTTACTGTGATACAGCCTTAAGCTTACATGTTTGAGTGAAATAGGAAAAGTAAATTTGTTTTGGCTTCCATTTTGGGGACGCTCAAGGCTAGTATTTCCATAGAAACATTGATTGTCATACGGTATGTGTGAAATCTCCTCTATTCCTATTTTCTTTTTAGAAAAGCAGATCAATATATAGTTTTGTTATAAGCTAAATACCTACTTCAGAATAACTCAAAGTTAGAACTTACTGCATCGTAATAAGCAATCATGGAAATCTCCTTCCTTATTCTTGACCAGTGGACTTTGGCTGGATTTGCATTCAGGGAAGCCGACCTTTGCCATTAGTTAATGTTGCTGCAGAACATATTTCCAGGGGTACGTTTGGGGTGGGAAGTGTTCTGCCTTAAAATACTTTGTGAGGCACAATGAAGTAGAGGTAGTGTTGCTGGAATAACCATTGGTCCAGTTTCTCTTTAACTAGCTCTAGTGTAAACCAGAAACACCAAGAAAGTCAGAGCAATGTGAAGGAAAGGTTAAAGGGAAATTAAGCTCCTCAAACTATTTGTGTTTTCATGTCTTTCTGCATTTTAAGATTTTGGAAAGAAATGTTAATGCTCTTTTCCTGCGTTTACTTAAATATTTTTAATAATGGGGAGGGGGAGCAGAATCACCTCCTGTGTAGTTACACAACATTTTAAACCTGGTATTTTCAGTGAGTTTTAATTAAAGTAGGTTCCAACTCCTCTTTTTCTTACCTTTCTGGTGGGGCAGTACAGAACAGGTAGAATATGCATTACAGCACCATAAGGATGTTTGATCCTATACTGGTCTGCTGAAGATTTTGGCTGTTGCATGCTCATACTTTATCATGCAATGAATTATAAAAAAAACCTTGTCAAAGAAATAAAAAGTGTTGGCAAAAATAATCCAAAATAAGCCTCCTATAGGAAGCAGGGGTTTCTCTACCGCTTGCAATCTCAGAATGTACACTGGAAATGTTTATGAAGAATATCCTGTCATTTGAGTAGATGTTATTGGTTTGATGCAGAAATTATTGGAATACTTTCTTTACCTTGTGTTACAAAAGGAGGAGATCTGGATGATCCGAGGGATTCCTCTGTATCACTCCACAGGCTTCTAAAATAAAGATGTTTGTTAAGTTTGTGAGGAAAAGAATTGTTGACGCGTGCAAAATGAGAGGGAGGGAAGTCCTCATTCTTCCCTACTCCCCTTTCTACTGATTTCTTGCATGACTTAAAAATCCTGAGGAAGACTTTCCTCAGACTTCAGGGTGGAAAAAAAGTTCACACCAGTATGGGAGCAAAACCATGGAAAATTTCAGCCCGAGAAGAATGTCTCCAAGACTGTGAAAGCAGTCAGGTTTAGATAAACTGTTTCGCAGCTTCACTGATGGTGTTTGAGTTAAATAAACCCTTATGTTCTATAGATCAATAGAGGATAACCAATATGGGTCAGATTATATCTACACTTGCATTTCAGTTCCTGGTTTTTGGGCTGAAAGATCTCAATATGCAATGAAGTGTCTGGAGGTGTATGGAGTGCTCTTTTCTTTAAGCCAGGGTGAGTTAAAGCAAGTCACTTGCTCCTCAGGGCATCAGTAAAGAGTTATAAAAAGGCTTCCATAGCAATGCAGGGAGGTTGGTTTTATGCAAAACTAAGCAGCCGGCTCTAATGCCATGAATTAAAGTTCTGGTTACAAAAGAGAAGTGTTAGCTGAGGAGACAGTCACACAATAATACAGTTAGCTCCGATGCTTTTTTTGAATAGCAGGACATAATTTTTTTTGCAGCTGGCTTTATGCAGTTGTTTATTTGTGTAACCCCCAAAAGGAGCCTTTGCTTTATTCTCAAGTTATTGAAGGCATTTTTATTACTTATAGTGTGAAAGCTTGAGAAAAAGCCTCTGCGAAGAAGGTTTGGATAGTGACCACAATAGGGTGGCTGTGCAGCAGGGGGCTCGAGGCTACGCATCAACCATTCCAGAGCTCAAAAATGTGCAGATCTGAAGATCTTCATAGGAGCCTGCCCTTTGGGGTTGGTCATGTTCACTGTTTCAGCCTGGCTCCACAAATAGTGATGAATGATTTCTTCTGCACTCCCTAGCAATTCTCTTAGCTCAAGACGAAGTACGGTTTAACATTTTTCCATACGGTGTTTACTTTTTTTGGTTTTCCATAGTTGTTAACTGGTGGATTCCTAGCACGGTCTTCATTTTCCTGTGTAAATGTAGGTGCTGCTGATCTGCTGTTGCTGAAATGTCTTTTGGTCTTGGGCTGGTTGAGAAAACAAGGTCAGACATACTACTCTCTTTTTAACTTTTCTTAATAAAATAATATCATGACAGAAAAACAGGACAGAGATTACTAATGGCTGTAAAAAAACCTTTAATTCAAAGGTTTTACTATCTTGTTACTTTATGTATGCCTTTGTTACTGTAAGTTTTTTTTATGGAACACTTACTAGTAAATGCTTTGTTTCTAGTATTTAAAAGATGTGTAGATGCGGTGCTTAGGGACATGGTTTAGTGGTGGACTTGGCAGTGCTAGGTTAACGGTTGGACTTGATAATCTTAAAGGTCTTTTCCAACCCAAATGATTCTGTGCTTCTGTTACTCAGGAGTAATCGTAATCAACTTTCAGTACGGTGTTAATGTATGAAGATTGTCAATGGTGGAAGGAAGAAAAAGAACTTTAAACATTTCACTGTCATATCCTCTTACTCCTTTAGTGGCGCATGCTATTTGAAAAACAAAGCAAAAGAACTGTGTTAAGAAATGTGAAATGAAAGAAAATATAGACAGTGCAAACTGGGAAGCACTGGTTCTGTATGGGCAGCCAGATGTGCCCTGCCTTGACAGCTAGGCAGTGTGCCTTGAGAGAGGATACCTGGGTATTTGTGCTCCTCTGAGGTTCAGTTCTGCTTCTCAGATCCACTGAGAGTAATGATTTACTCCACGATTGGCCTAAGTAATGTCCTATGCCAGTCTGCTGCTGTGCAGTTTCCTATGTGGATATCCATCCAGGGAAAATTGTGGTGTGCAGGGATCGTGCTGCCACGCCAGGCTCTCAAGGATCTGTTTTCAGTGTTTATTCCTTGGAGAAAAGATGCTATTGTGAAGAGCCACACACACCTACTGTGAGCAGGTGCATATATAGCAGTATAAGTAGGCATGTGAAGCTCTGAGATTTTGTTAGTGTTTTATTGCTCTTGTGAGTTCGTCATGGCAATATGTCACTTAAAATATTCTGTGATCATGTAGTTGAGTATCCAGAGCTCTGGAGCACTGGTAGGCTAGCTGGGCTACTGCAGAAAAACAACCCACATTTGAATGGTCAGGCTAACTTATTATTTCATGGTAGACATAGAGTTCACTGAAAGCATGACTCCACTGAAATTATGTTGATGTAATGACGCGACACGGTATGTAACAGCATTAGAGTCTGCCAGAGGAGTACATGTAGCATCAAGAGAAGGTGGATGTGTGGAGTGGAGATTTTTGTTGTCTGGTCAGAAAAGGAAACACCATTTTCCCAGGCCTTCGGTGATGGCAATATCTTTATTTAAATGTTCTACCTGTCAAGGGAAGAAGAAACTTTTAATGTCTTCAAGTATCCCATGGTTTTAAACACTTCCTCAGGAGGGAGTGTGCTGTGACCTTCATCTGAAAACTTCACGGGTCATTTCCCCTCCCCAAGATTTTTTTTTTGTGTGCGTTGTTTTTTTTTTTAAAAAAAAAGTTGCTTGTCTTCTCTTTCAGGCTACTCCACAGGAGCAGATTAGAGTCCTTATTTGCCCTGAGGGACTGGTTTTTTACACTCATTCAGAGGTGGATAGGTATAGAGTAAAGTCAGTATTGTGCTGACCTTATGTTTCCTTATTATAAGCAAACTTTATGTTACATCACATTTTCTTTTGTGTTTTCCTGCCTTCTTGACTAATGACAGGCAGCTGGGTTACAATAATGAGCACCCATTAGATCAAATATGTGCTTCCAGGTGATCAAGTGGAACAGTATCAGACTGAGGTCTGGGGTGTGGATGACCAACTTCAGTGGCTGTCACAGTTTGCAGGCAGACTGGAGGCGTGTGTCTCTCCACAGTAATTGCAAGCTGTCTGGCCTTTTGGGGGAATAAATCTGAACTATGCTGCCTCATTTGTTGATGTACCTTTCCCATGACCTACACAACAGACACATTTCACAATTATCTTTTAGGCAGAGAGAGGTTGTCATGTTCTTCAGTTGCTTTGGTAATGTTTTCTGAGAGAAGGTGGTAGTGGTGAGACAGAGGTCCTGGCACAGGACCACTACTGGGGTCACGCTGTACTCAGTGTGATGCTGGTTCCTGCTTGTGACCTTAGACAAATTTGTTACTGGTTCTGTCGTTATTTCTGTAGTTGATGTAAAATGGAAACTGCAGTAGCAGGACGTCACTAGACTATAATGAACGTGAAGAAGTGCAGATGTTTAAGGGGCGAAAAAAAGATGTTCACCTCCTCTTGCTAGAAGCGTATTTATCTGTAATCATAAATTAGTAAGAGCTATGATCTGTTTGGTTTAGAAATTATACATTTGTATGTCAACCACTGTATGCCAAGACCCAGAAGACGAGGTCTCACAGGCAGATGTTAAATGACAGTGAGGAGCACAAAGCCTTTGGAAGGCCTGTAGGTACATCCTGAATGACAATCTTTTCCTAACGTCCTGGGGGACATCCACAGAAGTGAATTCAGCCAGAGATGATTTGGGTTTGTTAGGAAAGCTGTTCTGCTCATCTCTGCTGGCTGTAGGATGTTGCAGCTCCTGAGGAGCATAGTCCTCTGGAACTGTCTTCCAGCCACCTTAAATCAGATCGTCATCCCTGCATTGTTGTTGAGTGTCATCTTTAAACAGTTGCTAATGCCACAAAATTCTTTCTACTCTAGAAACTAAGGAAGTCTTCAGTTTTACTATCTGGAAGGATCTCGAGTTGGGATTTCTGTCAAGGTGCACATTTGTCCATACCACTCTTCTAAAAGAATGTGAAGAGAGTTTACTTCAAGCAATTGATTCAGCTGTTGGAATATTTAGTTCATCCACTCTCTGAAAGTCAGTGGCTGTAAAAAAATACCATTTTCTATTTCAGTTACACAGTGCTTCATCAAAAGCATAACGGGAGAGAAAAGAGGTGAAGAAAACATGTGACATTTCAGGTTGAGTCACGCAGCTTCTATTAGAATACAGATCTTAGCGTTTGGTCGATTGCTAAGTAATCTACTCCCTAAGTATGTTGTTGAACTGGTAGAGTTAATTTAAATATTTATTTAATAAATAACTAACATGCAATAAATAAATATTTAAATAGAACATATGGGTATATATTTATTTAAATAAAACATACTAGTTTCAAACAAAGTAGCAGAAAACCCATCCAACACCTCTGGAACTAGACATGGGCTGTTCAGAAATTGTGAAGTATTATTTATTTGCAGCCAGCAGTGATTTAAGAACTTCACAAAGGAATGTGAAGGACAATTATTTGTATTCCTGGTCTGAAAAATTCCCAATTGAAGTATGAGTTCAGAATAATTGTCACATTTCTTTGCAGTCACTGGAAAGCTGGGGAACTCTGAACCGACATGAGACTGAGCAGTTGACGCCCTCAGTAATGCTCCCTGTTGATTTGCACTGATGAAATGAAAAAGCTTAAATTGCTTCCTTTCATGCTTGCTCTGCAGGAAGAAGACTCTAATGTCCAAAATTGTTAACTGTCTGAAATTACCTTACCAATTCAAAAGCAAAGCCTCAAACTGTGATAAAGTACATGATAAAGTACAGCACTGAACTGCGCTTTTAGTTTTGAGTATTACATTTCCATGGCTAATATATATCTTCCATATAGCTGACACAAGGAAAAAAAAAGGTATTCAAAAGGATTCAACATCAAAGCAGCGGATAATGCAAAGCTGACTTCCGTGTTACTCAAGCTCTCTAGATAGGTTCTTGGATGTAGGGACAGATCAATCCACCCTGCCAACAGGTTTACCTTGCTCGTGCTTCTCCATGTGCTGAGGCATGTTTTTTCTGGGTCAGTTTTGCATGCAAGTGGTATATTTATTGCAAGCTTCTGTTTATTCCCAGCATCCTTCCTTTGTGTTGGGTTCCTGTCACTGCCTGCCTCTGTGAACTTCGGTTGCCTCATTTCCTTGGCTGCTTTCACACTATGTGATACCGTTCTTGAGTCCTGTTCCGCCCTCCCTGTCCCACTCCTCTTATAAAGAAAAGTGTCAAAGGGACAGTTAGCAGCTGAGAACAAAAGATGACCTTCAGATCCATATATATTGTAGCAAGGGTTATTTAAAGATGGGCAGGTGGGGCTTTAGTTTTTGTACCCATAGCATTATTTTTCCTTTCTGTACTTTTGCAACAGCCTCTAGACTTGAAACAATATGGTCATTCATGTCAGCTTTCTCTCTGAGGGCTGGCCACCTAAGAAGATATATTTGATTTTCCCTATAAATATATGCATGCATTTCACTGTGTAGCAGGTAGAGGTATCCAGCTGGACCAGTTTTTGAATCACGTTCATTAAGCCTGGGTGGAGGGCTGCGCTTTGCTGGCCGCTTGCTGACGTGCTGTCAGGACCTTCACTGCATTAACAGTGCCCTGAACTGGGTCCCCCTTCGCCCCCATGTATGGGCCTGGGTGCCCCATCGTTCCCTGAGCTACACCATAAGTGGTCCTGGCTTACTGACTGTTTTCCTGTATGTGCTCTGGACTTACGTACTGGGTCGCCTTGTCTCCCATTCTGTCTCTGGCCCTGTTTGCTTCTGCTGCTGTCTGCACTCCCTGGTTTATGCCCTGCCACCTCGGAGCCATCGATGGAGCCTGTTTCCCACCTGCCTCTCCTGGGGGATGGTGCTGAGGTCACCCCAGCTCATCACCAATCATCACCAATTTTTTTTTTCCTGAGCATGTTTCAGACTTTTTCATAGCAGAAGTTTATGCTTTGCCCACCTATATAGCAATTTCATGCTAAATTATCACTTTGCTATCTCTGTTGAGTGTTTAATGTCTTGGTGTGGTTAGCTGGAATAAGAATTGGGCTCAGAGAAGCAATTTATCATTTAAAAAAAAAACCCGGAGGTACAAAGTAGGGCTATAAGGGCAGTAAGGGTAAAAGCTTAGATCCTTAAGCACAGGCTGCAGCAGGGAGAGGACCGGGTAGCTCCCTGCGGCACTTGAGCAAGGTCTCTTCTGTGGCTATTGAGAAACACATTGCTTCAAGCTTCCACAGCCCTGTACGTAGCTATCTGTGTTAAGGCTCTTCTCTCCAAGTTGCAGACAGTGGCACTGTGGGTGTTAAGCCAAATCTGTTTCAGTAACTCGGTTATTGTGTCTGGTAAGTCAAAGTGTCATTCAGCTCCTTAGCAGACTGAGATGGTCAAAACTCACTGAGTACTTTTTTATACTAGCTAAGGATCAGCTCCTTTTCTGCCAACAGCTGGTGTGGCAAACTTTGGTTTTTAGCTGAAAGAACAGAAATTATAAGTTCTTTCACCAGTATCTCTTACTGTTGGGACCAGTTCCTGCACTCCCAGCTCTGTGGCCATATCCTAACTTGGTCCAGCTGTGCCCCTCCTGCCAGCACTGTGCTTGAGCAGGCAATACAAAACTGCGTGCCCTAACGTGATGCAAAATTGGATCAGAGAGATGTGCCTTCATGTGCCTTTAAGAAATGCTTAAGAAATGCTTTGGTGAAGCTAGGTATAGAGATTATGCAGGGAAAAGAGTGAGTTTGATGAAATATATTTGAGGAAACTGTTTTGTCTTACAGTCCTATTAGTCAAAGCAGGAGGACTCAGATCTTTGTGGGACCTTTGTGGGCTTTCCCATCAAGTTTCAGGATTGCTCAGCCTCTTCAGAGTCTGAGGTGTCTTAGCCACATACATTTGACTTGCTCCTTATAGAGGGCTTTTAGAGAAGTCCTGGGAAGGCAGCCTGCATTAGCTCATCTTTTTCTTCTGTATTCATACAGGACCCTAGTGATACGAGGCTCTTGAGCTTGTAAATGTCCAGGAAGACAGATAATAAAGAAACCCTATCCCAATTGTAACCAGTGCTCTTCTGATGCAGTAGGGTGCCTCTGACATTGTGTCAGAGCATAGGTCAAGTTATTTCCATGGGAGCTTCATATGCATGAGATACTCTGAAATGTCTGTGCATTCCTGCCGGAAAGCCTCTAATGGTATAACTTGGGGTTTACATAAAAGATTGGTGAATTTAACATGATCTTTAATACTACCTATGCAACAGGTAACTTTTTGTAACATTTAAATACCTGGATTGGTACACTTCTGTAAGATTGATTTGTTCAGTATTTAAAATCAGATTTATAAAAGAAACGTGGGTAATGCAATCTGATCAGTATGACAAAATGATAGTAATAGAGTATTAATCTCTCTCCCGTGTTTCCAACAAATCATAGGTACATGACTGCAGAGCAGAAGTTGCCATTTCAAACTCCACTTTTAATTGCTTTCATGAACTGTATGTCAGAGCAGTTCTTGCACGATAATGTGCTGCTATCAATAAAACTTAAGATTCTGCAGAGAGGCAGGTGTTTGTTTAGTGCGTAACTTCCAATATAGTTCTTATGTCCTGACATATAGTTACAAGATTAGGTGATGGTAATTGGCAGGTTTGTCTTTAAAAAGATGTGTAGAAGCAGGGTCTTGACATGAGGTTTAACTTGAGGTCATTGTATGTTCTTGTTTTCTTATGAAAATTAGGTTTGATAAAAATACGGTTTTGAATCAGACATCACAAATTTCAAAGAATATAGGTAGGATTACAGTGCTGTAATAGCTGGTGAAAAGCTGCATACAGTGGTCAGGTAAAACAAGAAATATTTGATATCTGTATTCTGAGAAAGTATTGGAGCTGCTCAGAAAGCTTACTATCCTGTCAGTAATTGCAGCATCCTGAAGAAATGTTCAGGCAAGGGTAAATAATATTCTAACATTTCCTTCATATACTTATACAAGGTTTTCAAAAATATTCTTACAAAATGTTTGGAGGAACGTGCAGTAGGAAGAACACACAGCAATTCATATGCTGCTTCAGATTTATGAAGTATTTGCAGTACAAAGAATTTCAGGGCTACTTTTAAGCCTCTGGGAAAAAATACCAGTGAATAATAACAGTATAGCAAAAAAATAAACATTGAGAAATATTTATCCATTTCACAGAAAATCAGAAGTTTATATACTTGAAAAATTATAAAAGTTATATTTTAACATATCCCAATAGTGAATTTACGTATTGCTGTGAATACCATTCTGAATTCCCTTTTTAATGTCAGAAGAATGTCTGTTTAAAAAAGGAGAGTAGAGAGTAGATAACAAGAGACTGCAGTGAAGGTCTAGGATCAGATTTTCTTTTTTTTTTCATGTGCAGTATTTTGAAGTAGGTTGTTAATAAAAACTTGGTTTTTTTCTTGGTTTTCTTATTTTTCTTTACTTTACCCCATTTTGCTTTTCTTTTCTTTTTCTTTTTCTTTCTCTTTCCAAAGGCTCTTCAAACCTATTTTTCCCTATCTTTCATTAGATGGTGCTTTCCTTTACTTCTTACACCAGCTCCGAGCTGGTTGGTCCCTTTGCATCTGATTCCACTAATGCTGGGGGAATGCTGCTACAGTGTATGGAGAAAACAAAAGTCAAAGGCCGTTGCTGTGGTCCGTTGTTAACATGATTTAACCTGCAGGCAACTGGTACAGTTAAACTGAACCTCTGTTTCCCTCCCTTAAATGTTGGTTCAGGTAGGAGTGTATGGCACCTGTTTATGTCGGGGTCATGGCAACGCCTTCCAACACTGTGACCCATTTTGCTTCCTCTGTGTATCTTCTAATGAGACGTGATGGCATCAGCCTTTCAAGAAATAGGCTGAACTTGCCCCTTCTTAAAAGAGCTGCTGGAAAGGTCATATTTTTTCTGTAAACTGTCATGACCAACAAGCTGTGGTCTCCTGATTAAATCTTTATTATGAGTTTAATATCTGGGAATAAAGAAAACAAAGAGGGGTGGGCCTGATAGCTCAGGTGGTGGTCTGGATTGTTGTTTTACCCTTCTCTGAAGGTATCTGGACTCTTGTTTGAGGATAGGTGCAAAACATCCTGTGTTACTTTGTTATGAGCAGATCAGAAAGTGCAAAAAGCACATTTTCCTGTGAGTACGGGGATTTGTGAGCACAAACCTGTGAGCCTTTATTCGGTACTTAGTTTATCACAGCTTTCCTGCCTGACACTGGGATAGTTAGTCAACCTCTCGTCTGTAAAACATGGATGCATTGTTTTCTCTTACCAGTTCTCTCTCATTGTAAATCCTGTTTTATTTGCCTCGCTCTGGTCTTGTGAGGTTTACTGCAGCAATAACTATGAAGGATCTAGAGATCAGTGATAGGAATTGATAGAATAAGAATTGGAGGTGCAGTCTGTGGTCCTCAACGTGAGCATCTAGGGCACCTATGTGCATCTAGACTGTTTCCTCAGAATGGGTGGGTTTGGCTTCCTCCTAAAGTGTGTGCTTTTAATTTGATCTTCGGTTTTCTGCAGTTGATAAAGCACATTTTCAAGTGAGGATTAAAGAAAAAACCTACCCAGGGACTCAAGTATATTTACTAGTATAACAGCTAATAGCCTGGAAAGAAAAGTGCTGTATTTGTGAAAGAGATATGGTCATCAGAGTGTATAATAGAGTTTCAGCTCTGTGAGTTTGGATGCAACAGAATTTTCAGATACATGGATTCCTGCTCTTCACAGTTTCAGTATCTGGCTCATTAGTACCTAAGACAGAGGTTAATGCTTGTCTGGAAGAAAAAATATGTTCCTTAGAAGGATTTAAATTCTTCTCAGATGTGCGTACACAATTTGCAGTTAACTCAGTTGAGAGCTTGGCATATCTCAGTGAATGCACAGTCTAGATCAATATGATTGGGACTGATATTCTGCTATGTATATCTTGATTCATTTTACTGGAGTGACACATAAGGTATAAACAAGGAGGCACCCATCTGTGTGAAATTAGTCATTTCTTTTCTGATGCAAGGTTAACACTACAAAGATTTGTCAGCAAGTTTTTTTTTCCAGCCACATCCCTCTTAGCTATATTTGCAAAATCCTAAGTGGGGAGGGAGCGGTGTGAACACAGTGGGCTTCTGTTAATTTAATCCATCTGGGTGTAATGCAAATTGCTGATCAGAAGACTCCTGTTGGTATAGTTTGTGTTTCCATTTGGATGCTCTTGTGACATACCTCTGTTAGTGTAACGTCCACGTGAGAAGCTTATGGGTTTTGAACATAATGTTTTTTAAAATGTATGACTTTACTGTGCAAAAGGAGGAGACCATGAAACAAAGCATTACATTTCTAAATGAATAGAGTATTTATGATTCTGTGCTTGGTTAATTTTAATAGCAAAAGGTTTTTTTTTTTTTTCCCCCCCTGCACTTTAGAATGTGCAGTTCACCTACATTTCAAGTGAATGTGTTATCTTATCCCAATTTTTCACCCTCAAGAAGCATAAAGTAAAAATTTCCCTGTCCCTAATCCTTAACACTGGAAACTACAGAAAAGAGTGGTATGGACAGATCCATAACAAGTCTGCGTGACTCAGCCATTTAAAGGATAGATAAAAAGAAGTTTAAAAACATGTTCTCTAAATGTTTATTTTTCCATTCAGATACACTTTAATAAAACTGAAATTAATGTTCAAATGAACATTTTCAGTATTCTGTTGAAACTTCCATTATGCTTAAGTTTGCTTGTATCTGCAGTAATTCTCTTATATAATAGTATGGAGATATCTAACTCACCTCTGTTCTTTTTTTTTTTTCCCCCCTAGTTAATGGTCTAATGATGCTTGGATTCGCAGGTGAGCTTCACTTCTAAAATTCAAAATTAAGTTTCTGTTTTGTTAATGGCAGCCATTTGAGAAGCGCTTTCATCCCATCTCATTTCGTCAGCCATCATGCATTTTTTACCACTCGTCGCATCCATCAACTGCATGAATAGAGAGTGTTGTAGTTTTTTGTAAAGATCAGTCTCAATAGTGATGGTAAAATTGTAGAATTATTCATAATTTTGAAGCACTTTGGTGAGGGATTTAGACAGAAACTCTCGTGTCATCAGATTGTTCCTGTCAAATGACTATCAGAGCTTTTTCTATAACCCTGCAAAATATTGAAGCTCTAAAGAGAGCCAACCAAAAATACTAAGACCATAGAAAATCCATTTAAATACCTCACTGGGAAGGGGCTGGAGTAAGTTGTCAGAGCACATGATGTAATGGAGGAGAAACTTGTATTCTGTTGGATTTGTAGGGTTATAAATCAAGTGATAGCTGGCTATTTGGAATACCCTGCTAGGGAAGGCAGCTTTACCTAACTTTTATCAAAGCATCAGAGTAGTATTTAAGTTGCTAGCTATGCAATTTTCATATCTGGTTTTGAATTCTGCCCAGATTTAATGCTCATGTGCAGATCTAGCTGTGGAAACTGTAACTGCTGCAGCTGCCAGATGGATTGGCGGGGACGCTTAAATAGGCAGGGTCCATACTATCATGTTACCTTCCCAAGGACAAAATTATGCTGCCCTTGTTTTGTGACTTTCACCATTTCTATCACTGGTGATTAATTGTATTTGTGATTCTTTTCTGACATGGATGGAGGCTTAGCGTCAGCTCTAAGAGCTCTGACAATCAGACATGACAAAGGAGGTAGGTAGGGTCAGGTCCCAGTGAGTCAGCCGTACACTTGGAGACGTTTGTGGTCCATATGAAATAGTAGGCTTGGGGTCTGAGGTGTGGCATAGACTGTCCGGTTATGGGCCTGCTGCTGTTGGAAAGTATGTGAAAGCAAAGTAATTTCTTTGGTTAGATGTGATGGCCGTCTCTTGTTTGGCACATGGCACAAGTCATTGACTTCCTCAACTAAAGAGTTGGCTGTGACAGCTGGAGTTAAATTGCAAGGTGTTCCTGCTTGGGCTCCGGAGGAGCCATCTCCTTCATGGGTGAGACGCTTAAGGTGCACTTGAGCCTGTTTGGCAATCATATGCCCCATTTTGAATGGAGATGCTCAAGTTCCTGATTGATGGCTGGGTCATGATGTGAAGCCTGAAACCAGTCATCTTGCCTTAAGTTTTTTGAACTAAATAGTGAGGAACAGGACCCTGTTGAGAGTGAGGGCTGCGCCTGACTTCTCTTCAAGCGAAGGCTTGCACACCTTTGACCTCACTTCACCTGGCAGCGTGTTTGGCTGTCACCATGTAAAATTAGAACTGTTGGCTCTTTCAGCAATGATGGGATACTGCTCTCAAAGTAACTAATAAAAGGAAAAGAAATACCTCCTCTCTCTGGTGTAAATAGGGTCTGAGTAAAAACGTAGGTTCAGAAGAAAAAGGTGCAAGACCTGATTCTACTTAGACTTTTTTTTTTTTTTTTAATTAAAAAAGGACAAAGGGGTCTGTTCTTCTTGGCTTTATTCTTAAAAAAAGCTGTTCCTCCAGAGTTCTCAGGAGGGTTGCCTGACACCTCCTGAGAGGTTTGTTAGGGCTTCAGTTTTGTTCAGATAAATCCTTTTCTCAGATTTGTGCTGCTGTAAAGAGAAGAAATCACACTGGGGTTTTTTCTGACTAATGTAATTTAGGCATTTGTATTAAATATGTTGACATACATATACTTACAGGTAATTGTTAATGTTCTACAAAATGTATGCATTTTGTATATAGAAGAGCAATCAAAATGGGGAAATTATAAAGGTAAATCAAGATGTATTTAACTACTTAGTCAAAACAAAGTGTTTCAGCCTTATTAAAATCAAATGCTTTAGTTAGTCTGAATAGAATTTTTTCAGAATTTTGATTTTGTAAGAAATGTCAAAATGCTAGCTTTGTGTTCCAATGCAGGCGTGGGCTGGATGAGAAAAACCTTTGACTTTGACTCTAAATATTGTGGAGTTGCCATTACAGATTGCAAAAGATAGAGGCTTGCTCAAGTCAAGGTTAACTCTTTCTTTGCAAGTAGCTGTATGCTTGTAACATCAACGTCAGATAACGGTAGATAATTCCTTTAATATATAATAAAGATATACTAAAGAAAAAGCTTAATTGTGACTATGGGATTTTGAGCCCTTTAGCTGGTAAGATATACAAATGTTTCCGACATCCAAGTTCATTTACAGTCATATGGTTAATTCGATGGGACACATCTGTATAGGCTTGAGAAGTGCTTTCTACACTGAAGTATATGATCAGTAACTGCAGGTAGCTTTTAACTATAAATGCAAATGGGCAGTAATAAGTTAGTATGAGTGGAAGCTAAGTAAGATTAGAAAAGTGACTAGGTAGATTGATCTGTGCTAGGTCTAAAAGATGATACTATATGTAGTAACCTATAGTATTTAATATTGTTATGTTTTAATAAATTTCCATAAAGGTATATTTTCTCTATAAAATTGTCTAGAAAGTTGAATGTTAGGTTTGCAACAATGTGGGTGACAAGCAGAATTATGTGAACGAGTTTGTGAGTGATGTGTTCGTGCTTCTTCTATTTGAATGTTTGAGATTTAAGGTGCTTTCTGATTTTACCTAGGTGCACGTCAACAGACTAATCTCTGCAATGAATCTCTCATGTTAGAAAAGTTGCCTGCCTGTGGAAAATCATTTGAAGAGATGATGAAGAAAGTGGACTCTAAAAAATGGTGCAACCTGACAGAATTTATCATGTAAGAGTTAGTTTTGGTTTTGATCATTCTCACCTTATAATGGTGTTCTTTAAAAAAAGGATCACCTCAGATACCAAAAACACTGTAATACGTACATCCCTAATATATTGCTAATGCATGTAAAACATCTGTGTTCCAGATAAATTGAAATCCTCTTGTATGTAGTTGCCAGTTGCGGAGGGCTCAGCTGTAGTTCTTAAGTTCCCGCAGCATGGCCACATGTGCATAGAGAGATCCAACTCTTAACTCAGAGTGCACAATATAGAGCACTTTAATGAAAACTAACCAGTGGGCTAATCAATACTAGCTGCTATTGGTTTTGCCTCAGACAGTTGTGTTCGTAATGAATCGATATTTCTGTGCATTTTAGGCAAATGTTACTTAATTTTTTTTTTTTTTTTTCTGTGAAACCACTAAAGCAAGGTGCTTTTAGAATCAGACTATTCTGTTTTCTCTGTTGGTAGCAATGCAGTTCCCTCCTCTGATTTCCTTTTTTCAGTAAGACAACAGGAACATTTCCTCATGCACATTTCAGAAATCCACCTCTTCTGTGAAATTGTCCTGTCCAAATGTAAAATGATTCGTCCTGTTGAAACTGCTGGAGTTTGTTTCTTTGCCTGCCAGATAACATGGAGAGAGCGAGCACCACCCGTTTTGTTTGGATGTCTAAAATACTGCAAGATTGAGGGTGGCATTATTATTTTCTTCTCTCTGTTCCTGTTCTGTAGTTGCTGGAGGTATTTAAACATCTCTTTATAAAGCTGCACACTTCAAACTGCTCTGGAGAAAACTCGCAGGGCTTGTGTAATTGGTGACAGTTTTGGCTTTGTGGAGCATCTGCTTCTTCAGAGCGTGTCTGCTCATGCATAATGCTTGGTTTTCGGAAGCGCTGAGTACCCTCTGCACCAACTGAAATCAGAGGAAACTGCAGGTGTTCAGCACTTCAGAAAACGAGACTGAAGTGAATTAGCTCTGGTGTGGTAGGAGCCAGCCTGAAGCAGAACATCTTCCTGGATTTGAAACTGCGCTGGTGCTGTTTTGGGGGCTGCCCCCGAGGCAGGGTAGCCGCAAGCTAGCTGTCACCGTACCTGTAACAGTGTCATTTAGCCCAGTATGTTCTTGTCTCATATGATCATTGGTCTTGTCTCCTATTTAGTATCACCTCACGTGATGCAAGATTTTACAGTCACCTTATGCAAGATTTTAACTAGCTGATCACCAGTAGACATGATAGATAATGAAATGTTGGACTGCTGTGCCATGTTGCAGCAGTTTCTCTTACTGCTGACACCTGTGTTGAGATGTCCCACCTGTTGATAATGTTTCATAATCTGACAGCATATTAACAACTTAGATGCTATTCCTTCTTAGCATTTTATTTGCACACCCTAGATGACTTTACAACCTTGCAACCTTTAAAAAGATAGTTTCTTAAAACTCATGGTACTGGAGTGAAAGATGCACTCATGCTGCTCTCTCCAACTGTGGGGAAGAGCAAGAGAAGGTAAGACCTTCTTATCCAGCTTGCAGAAACTACATTAAAATCTGACAAAGAAATGCATGTATACAAAGGAAAAGAAAATCCTTGCAATGCAGGTACTGCTAAATTTATTTAACAAATACCTGTATGTTGTGGGGCAATAATTTTAATTTTGCAACTCATCTAGGAATACGTTGTTTTACTTATTTTGAAGGAAGCACTGTAATTTTACTCCATTTGATCTTCATTACAATTGTATTATAAACACAAACCAGTTCTTTGGTGATACCTTGTTCATATTGGTAAGTGTCATCAACTAATGGGACTACTTGCAGCAGTGAAAGGTACATACAGGAGTCAAAATATTAAACTCTGCCTTTGTTAATGCAGGTGAAGAAGCAGGCAGCTTTTCGCAAGCCTCCCACTAAAATGTCTTCAAGAGTTTAAATATTTTGGTGCAAGATTTTTCCCAGGTTTGGAGGTGACTAAAGTCTCTGAGTTCTGACTTTCAATTAGAGTTAGAATCCACCTTGCTTTTATCCTTTCTGATTGCACTTCCCCTTTGGTGTCATTTTCATTCCCTGTACAAGAAAATTCCTGCTTATCTAGGAGATTATTTTGTCTGAAGAAATCGGTCAGTCTGAGACTTTGCTCATTTTTCCCCATATGCAGTACCAGAAGAATTATTTCAGCCTCTTCCAAAAGAAAAATCTTTTACATTTTTACATAATATATATTTTTAAAACTTCTTTCTATCACTTATATTTCAAGCTGTAGCTTAGGAGAGAGTAGAGGGAGGAATTTGTTTTGGAATTTATTTCCTGAATCAAGTATTAATCAAGCATTATCAGTCTGATTACAAACTTATCATAAGGGTTCATTGCACTGAAGAAACAGCACATTTACATCTACCGTTAAGAATTTTACTCTTTTGAGAACCAACATTGTGATTTGATGTCATGCTTTATATAAGAAGCATATAGGCTAATTTCTTCCAACTCATTGGAGGAACCCTGACAGATGGGACTGAAACACTTCTTTATTTGGACTAATCTGACAAATTAATGAAAAAAATGGTATTTCTAGCCATGGTCACTTAAAATTCAGATACTTAAACCTGGAAGTATTAGTTTACCCTGATTTTACATCTAGCCTCCAGCAGTAAAAATTAGTCAACCTGGATCAGATAGTGGGTTTAAACTGTGAGTTTTGTATTGAAGGAAACTGTTTCTTCATACAGTAATTTCTGTATGGTGATTTTTCAGTTACAAAGATCTTGCAAAAATTGGCTTTGTATCTTATATCAAAATGTAATTGTTTCTGGAAATCTTTTCTAAACTCTTTGTTTTATAGAGGAGTTTTAGCTCTTCAGGGTAAATGGCTGTCTTTAGTTATGGGATTGTAAATAGCCATTATCTGCATTGCTTTACTGTTTGGCCAAACAGTCGTGAGAGAGATTTCAGTGACTTCAATTTGCTGTAACTTAATTATAGTGTAAGATTTTCTGACAGCTCTGTTTCTTGTTTCTTAACTTTATTCTTAACAAACTCATTTGCTTTAAAAAGCAGCCTTTTGAGTGATTTTAAACAGACAAGGCTCTCCTGTGGCAACTGGTACTGGAAACCAATATAAGAGTTTTAGTTTCCACAGTTTCTTGCTGGAAATGTCTAACAATCACATATAAACGGTAAATTTTCAGGTGAAGTTTTACAGAAGCACCGTCAGGAGAAAGTTTCCCTACTATTTTTCACATTTTTCTGTGAGGATTCATACAGAAATTAGAATACAAATACTCTGGGTCAGATTGTCCAAAGGTATTTGAAAGCTTAAATATGATGAGGCATCAAAGTGCAATTTTAATATATTTTAAGTCATTTAGACATGGTGGGTTTCAGGTGCTCTTGCTTGGACACTGGAACATGAATGACAACCAGAAACACCTTACAAGAAACGTAAACAAAACCCAAAAAACCAGCTGGAGGCATTCAGTATATCATGATTCTGGACAGGGAAAGATATAGTGAAGAGAGCATCTTTCTGTCTCTGAGTAGAGCTGATCAGTCTCACTCTGATATCATTAGGGACTGTGATGTCAAATGAGCCCAGAAAGCGATCTTCCTTCAAAGGCTTCCCTTTCACCAAGGAGAAGTGGATGCCTCCGTGTTTTGTACATGCCTTTTGCTGCACACTTACTCATTTGTATCCTTAAGCATCTTGTCACTCCAACAGTCCTCTCGTAAAATGAGCCTCCACATAGGCATGCCACCTTGGAGTTGTCTATGGAGCACCTCCACAAACTAATTTCTCACCAAAGCAAACTATAGAGTACTTTCCTTTAGCTGAATCAATAAATGAAATAACAGTTGATAATTTCCAAAAGATAGTGCTGATACGAAATTTCCAGTGTTTGAGTCCTCTAAATATTTCCTGAAGGGACAGACCAGCCTCAGTAATGTTTATTTGCTAATGGACTGCAATGTAGGATTTGATTGTTAGCTTTGATTTAGTCAAGTGGCATCTATTTCAGTGTAAGGCATTCTGTTATTTCAAGCCGATACTACTGTTGCAGCAGTGATCTCACAAGCGTATAAGGTCGCATACCTGCTACCCTGGGAGCTCACAGCCAATTGTTCTGTGTTTGCCAGCCAAGGAATAGCTTTGGATTGAGAGGCCGAGGGTGAAATAGCAATTTGTGTTTTGGAAGAGAGTTCCAGCAAAGCAGCGCATGTAACGCATCTCGCTTTTCTGTTTCAGAAAAATAATTGATTGTAACAGACTTCTTCATGCAATCCCTACATTTCTTTTTACCTCATCAAGCTGGTCTTCATTGGCCCAGAGAGCTCCTGATTTGCTGTGAGGCAGTGGCTGTGTGGCACTGCTCTATGGCACCTGGAAGATGCTACAATTCCCATTTTTCCAGTTTTAAATTTGAGCCCTTAGCAGAACAGGAGAGGGCATAATTTTTATTTAACTATATGTCTGAAGCTGATTCATTGCAAGAATGTGTGTACCTGGTGGAATTCCCTGCTTTGCTGTGAGCGTGGTCCAAGGTCTGTCCCCATGCTGAGCAACCGTTTTATTTTCTGTACAGCCTCAGTGTAGTTTTCCCAGAACCCTTTACATCAAAAATGAATTCTATAAACAGAAGCAATAGGCTTCAGTCCCACTGAAGATGACGAAGGAGTCCACCCACGTTCTGTACAGATGTTGAAGATTTGAAAAAGGAATTAAGGAAAAAAGATGTGTATGACTAGAGCCAAATTTGATCTAATCATCTGGAAAAATAATCCTAAAGCTGTTGCTCAATTTTAAAGTCAATGGGAGTTTTGCCTGTTACAATTTGGCCCAAATAAACTAAACTAATAATAAAAGTGCCTAGTTTTCAAAGAAACAGTAAAATATTAAAGAAAAGAAAGCCAGATGACAGTAAGATCAATGGGAAAACAAACTGTGGAAGAAACGTGCAATCCAAGATGAAATTGTATGCCCCCAGCTCTTAAAGCTTGGAGCTAATAACCTCTGCTGGCTGAATATGTATGTAAAAGCTCTCCAAACTGAGTCATTTTCTTGGTCAGTTGTATAAGTTTTTTTCATCTTCCACATTGACTGCTGCAGGAAGTCTGATCTAGATGCTGACTGGTGATTGCATCCAGCTGCTAATGTCAAAACATCTGTAGAAGGGGAATGTACTGTGAAAATCTCAGGCAAACCACTGGGTTTGTTTTGCAGCTAAGGTGAGGCACCGGTTTGTGTGAACAAATTCATTCCCACAGTAACGTGTCTCACAATTAGAAAGCGGACACCTTTGGCTCAGTCTTTTCAACATTATCAGAAAAGCCTGAATTCTGGATTTTTGCATGTGATTTTCTCACACGAAAGATAACCTGGGGCTGCCTGGAGTTGGACCTTTCAGTGGCCAGCACACATGTGATTTTTAGATCCAGAATAGTACTCATTAAAGGAAGTCCCACTCTTCCTCGTTGTGCCACGTCGGGGTGTGTGTGTCTGTATTTGTGTTAGGATTTATATCCCGGCAGACAGACTAGTACATTGGTTATGCTTTATCTTGGACAAAGTCATGATAAAATGCTGCAAATAACAAATATGCTTGCACAACAAAAACCCATTGTATTGTTGTCTGGTCTCCAGGTTATGTTCTGCAATGTTTTTGCGTAACATTCTGTATGTGTCTGAAGAGTAATTCCCTTTTTTCCCTGAAGACTTACTGGGGAAAGGAACCAAAATTCCTTATTTAGCCTGCTGTGACCACTGCCAGTTTTGTCAGTCCCAATTTTGTAGAAGAAAATATTGTCAGCTTCCTCTGTGAAGGAAGACTGAAAAATCTTGCACTTCATGTGGCCTCATGTTAGTGTAATTTATTTACCATTAAGTGTTTGGTGTGGTATAGAAAAACAAGGACTGCTGTGGTAGATGCTAGCGTTTTCTTCTTTAATAGGATGGTCTTCCTTTGGGCTTCCCATACAGATACAGTTGCTGCTTTTTCTTAAGCTCTCGGTGAAATGCAGATAATGCTGATATTTCACCCTTTCTACCTGTGTATTTCTTTCACCTCTTCACATATCAAAACTTACAGTGATTTTGTATTAAAAAATCCTTCTAAAAACTCCTAGACGTCATGGGAGCAATGGCAAAACCTGGCTGGTAATGTTTACCCCTAAGAACCTACTATTTTCCTTCTGTGACTCATGCCTTTCTTTTCAAAAGCAAAGCAGGTTACAAATCAGTTACGTGCAAGTAAAACAATGGAAAAGAATGTCATATTTGAGCAGTTGTGTTACCATCATGCTGGTAGCTGACAATAGCAATTTTTCATTGCAGAAATAATAGTATTTGCCATCTGTTATTTGAAAAATTGGAAATAAAAGAACCCTGTAGTTTATAAAGTCTCACCAGATTACCAGATGCAGGGCTGTGCTGAAAATGTGTACATTCACCCGCTGTTTGGCATCAGCCATTCTAGCCACAAAGTTGCTGTGAAGTTAATGCAAAGGCACAGCTTTTCACTGAATGAGGCTGTATTAGAAAACCTTTAAGAGGAACTGCATTTCAGGTGAATCTCCATTACTTTCATATGCAATATGTTAGCTTTGCTTTATATTGTGTCGATAAAAGTATGTCCTGATGAATGTGAATAAAGAGGTTAGTTTGAATTCAGAGACCAAGATTCCACATCAGGCAAGAATACTGCATTACCACATAATTGCTTTCCTTCTGATAGATGCAGAGGCTGAAATATGGTTACTTAATGCAGTTATAATTTTTCTCCTCCATAGGAGAGGGAAGGACATTTTATACAATTCATGGCTGTGAAAATGAAATCTATATTTGATAATCCAGACAAGGGACTGAATAGGCTTATGGTTTTGGACACTTGTTTCTAATATTTTTTCTTTTGTTACTGCAAAGTTATGGCAATGCACTCCTAAACCTGTATCTGCTGTGACCATCTTAGATGATGCAGAAATCTGGTGAAAAATATTCATGAGCATCGAATTTTTAATGAATTATTCTAAGTATGACTTCTGAATTTTAATGATGTAGTAAGGACACTGGAATTTAGAAATTCTGTGAAGACCTGCAGACCATTTTGCTTATAAATGCAAAGCCAGAAGTTTTGTTCTGCAGCATATTGTAGAAATAGCTATGCTACAAACTAGTAAAGCCTTACCAGCTTTTCATCTGATGAGATTTCTTGGGTTTTCATTTTAGACACTGAAAAATCTTGTTTTTTACAAAGAAAACCTTGCTTTGAAGAGCTTCCTGGAAACCAGTAAACTGTTTGAATGAACAGTATTAAGGAGAAATTGGCCAATCTTTTGAGAGGCTGTTGAATTAAATACATGAACTTCCACAAGCTCAGATTTGGTGAAGTAAAACAATGTTACTTGTTATTTATACCACAACACATGTTCAAACTGCAGTCTACAAAAGCCTCAAGTCAGGGATACCATTGCTGAGGAATGGGGAGAAGAGAAGATGATTGGAGTTTGTTCTTCATCAAGGATAACTGTTTCTTTCTTGAAAAAATGATGATAATAGTGTCATGCTAAAATAGTGTGCTTTTGCAGCCCATGGTCCAGCTCTTCAAGGCTCTTCAAGAGCTCAGACCTCCCTGTTCTTCAGTTTACAGATAATTTTGCAAATCTTTATGGAAATTTTTACGAGTGTGAGAAAAGAGAGGGATCTTCTGAGTAGGAAAAAAATTGACCTTTTCATTACCAATAGCTGAAAACTCTTCAGTTTTTGATATCAGATTTCAGATTTTCAAGTCCTTTTTTCAACAGGTTTTGGCATCTGTTACATTTGTTTGTCAGGAGTCATTGTTTTCAAAAGGACAGTGGAATCTGGCATTTGCCAAAAGGTCACCAATGTAAATATTGATAATTGCTTCTTACAGTTCTGAAAGAGTTTTCAGCACTGGTCAATTAAGGTCACTAGAAGACACCAGTTACAATACTTTAGTAAGGGTGCTGTGAGTCAAATTGATGTGTACTGCAGTAGATGCATCAGACTAAAGGCTGGTAGCTTGCACCCACATGATGGGATCGGTATGTCAGTGCTTACTTTACCAAGTCAAATGACAAAAAGTTCAAGATATGAGTATAATAATCCTAATGAGTAAAATTACTTGCAAGAAATAATGTAAGCAATTTAGAAGTGATGTTAGAAACCACTCGGCTGTTAAATCTCATGATTGTCAGCTGATATATCCTTTCAACACCTTTCATGCTCTCTTTGAATTTTACTGTGGCAAGATCAGTAATAGAAAACAATCTTCATGGAGCTTATTATTAACGATTGTATTTCAAAATAAGCAATGCGTAAGATTTCTGTCTGAAGTTACTTGGTGGTAAAATAATATGGCATAACTGATAGACTGGTTTCAATTATGCCATGCAAATATCACGGACAGTATATTTTTAGAGGCAGTGAAAATGCAAAAGAAGATAAATGTGTTATGAAAATGAATACTTTGTGTTCTTCTGTTTTGGTTTGCAAGACAGTTTCTACATTCTTGTTTTCTGAACAGATCAACCACGAGCATATAATAACCCAGATTAATTTAGCAGAGGCAAAAAAATAGGTTTTCTTGCTTCAAGCTACACATGGTATTAGTCATGTGGTTAACTGATGACAGCATGATGAGGTATGAATTAATACTACCCATTTGTTCTGTATTCAGGGTCTTGTTTCAATTATAGAAATTGATTACATAACAATACTTTAAAAAAAAGTATTTTACATGGTTAGTTGACAAGGCTTTGGCATTTCTATTTACCTGTGCAAAATGGTATATAATTCAATGTTGGAAAGTATATCCAAGACAACAAATGCTGTCTTCTGCACTCCTAAAGACATTAGTCACTGTCTTCAGCCTATTGTGTAATTTGCAAAGGGCAGACATGTATGTTGCTAGTTGCATTGATAAACTTGGTGGCAATGTACGAAACAACTATAGTATTTATGAAAAATAACATAGGTACAGCATCTTTGTAAAATTAAGGGCTTTTTCCGTGATAAGAGCTGAATGTGTAAGGAGTGGAAAGAACAAAGGTTTCCAGGGTGTAGTGCATAGGTGAACAATTAAGAGCATCATTCTTTTCAGCTTAACATGAAACTGTTGTTTTACATTTCTCTTGGGTATACAAATGTCCCTTGCACATTTCAATGACTGCTAAAATGTACCATTTCATATTAAGGTGGGTATCAGTTCATAACATAGATGGGTTTTGGGAACGGAAGTGTTAAAATGGACATTCTGGCATCTAGAACTGGGTTCTGTGTCTGCCTCCATTACAGAGCCTGTGGGACTGGGAGTTATCACTGAGACCTTCAGTCAGATTTTTATCTGCAAGAAGGTAGCTTATGAAGCAGAATGATCTTAAGGTGGTCTATATTATGTATAATTCATCATGTTGCACTGTAACCTATTATGGACTTTTGCATCATATTACTGCGGAGTGCATATACCTAATACATATCTAGGCTGACATGTAGTATACAGGGGAAAGGTATTAGTGTTACTACTCATGAAAAAATAGGAACAAAAGTGTACAGCACTATTGCTGTGCATGGGAAAAATTAGGTTTTTTTACCATCAGTGTGAAAATAAGGCGGTGTTTTCATCATCCAAAGAGGAACTAGATAAAGGGTCAGAAAGTAAAACCACTGCTCGGCTAGTCACAGTGCTTAAAAATTAACAGAACCCATAATAGCTTTCTTATGGCGAGGGTTTGTGATCTTTCACAGGTGATGTGCCATATTACACTGCTCTTTCTCAAATTAAAGTAGAGCTTAGCAGAACCCGAGAAGAAGGTGTGTAAACTCAGCAGAGCCAGAAGCTGAGAACCAGCTGCCTTTCTTAGGTGAAACCCTCAAGATGCTGGGTCTCCCTGCTTCTGATCTGCAGCCGGTCTTACTGAATGTCATCCAAAATCTCCTGCCGTAGTATTTTTTGCATCTACTTAGGAGGGTGCTGACTTGTCCTTAAGCAACTCCAGGGAGTATTGCAACACTCAAGTCTTCCATAAACAGTTGTGGAGAAGAAGTAGGGCCCTTCAGGTCCACCATTTGCTTCTGTTGTCTGTGTGAGATGTCAGAACAGACTCGGGAAGCCACAAAGCATAAGAAGTTGTTACTTAAGGAGAGGGCATGTGTCTTTACCTCTGTGAGTAAGAAGGGAAGATGTAAGAAAGGAAAAAAAAGTCCACATTCAATGGTGTACGGACTGTACCGTCAAAGTCATGTTAAAACATAATCATATACTTGAATAGTAGTTAAGCAGGACTTTTCTATACATGGTGCTTCCCCTATCAGATCTTTGTGCTATACCTTAAATTCTTCTCTAGTATTGTTACTGTTACTCTAATTCAGTCGTTAATTTTTCATCAATTTTGGTCTCGTTTGTGAACTGTCTGTGGACAGATTGCAATTTTAAAGAATATGTTTATTATTCAAAACTGCAAAAATCACTTGTTTGTTAACTAGAAGTTGATGTTTAAGATCTGCAATTAGTCGCCTGTTTTTTGACTCCCATTATTTGTGTTCTGTTTGGAACAGAAAAGAACTGCCACTCTCTTCCCAAAGCAAGTGGATTTTGTAATTATAGGAATTTTATCAGTGTATATAAAACCCATTTTCCATAAATAATCAGAAAAAATCTACATTCTTGGCATGCTCATAAAAACGAAGTAAGGAGGGGTATGGAAATTATGATGGAAAGTTCAACTTAGAAGCAGACGAATTGTTTTTTTATTTTATTTATGTTTCACTCTGCACATGCTGCAGTGGGTGTTCCTCAAAGTGCAAGCCTGGTTGACCCATGATTTCTGTTTCACAGCTGGAGATCATCAGATATTTTTCTCCCCTGTTTCCACTTTAAGAAATGATACTGTAGTGTTATAAAAGGCTTGTGCTACTTTGGACTAAGTGGAATCTAATAACAGCTTACACTCAGCAGATGACACTTTAATATCCTTTTAAAAATGGAATCCTAAGCAGTTGTTTGTAGATGTAAGCTGGAATGAATGAGGAGGGCTCTTCTGTTACTTCTTTCCCTGTGAGTTTTTGTCTGCTGGTCAGAAAAATGACTATGTTCGCAGGTGCCTGTTTTGAATGGCTGTCTGGAGGCCCAGCTGTGTGGTACTGATCTGGATTAGAGCCACGTTTTCTCTGCTTGCGATACAGCTTGGTTCATCCAGATGGAAAGAAAAGTGTTGAGCTGCTGAGATGATACAGAGCGTGCTGCGAATGACTAGCTCAGAGCAGCTCTGGGCTGAGGACTGGCTCTTCGCTCCTGACTCTGGCTCCTCCCCAGGTGTTGGAGGATGGGACTGAAGCTGGGTCAGCATTTCATTTTGGAAGCAGTGGTGGAATAATGGTTTTAGCGTGGAGTTGAAACATTTTGAGAAAAGTGAATAAGCTGTTATTCATAGCAAACTTCACAAGGTGAATGAATAGAGCAACTGATGTGTTCAGGAGAAAGCAGAGTTGCCTCAACAGATGACTGATGCTAGTGACTAAACTGAATACCTGCATGCGCCAAGTACATTTGCACTTGGGCTGACTGGAGGGAAGATTGTGCAAACCAATGGTGATGGTAATACTTTTGGGAAGGAGTTGAGCTTAGGTAGATCCAAGGATAGCATGCTGGTTGCATGTTTGTCCACCACTGACAGTGGCATATTTGAGTTTAATTCTTGGCTAGCTTGTTTTTTTGTGATGCTTTTTTTTTACTACACAGAACACGTGTGGGATTCATCTGTCCAATATACTAGTTGTCCTGGACTCCCTTCCTAGTCAGTGGCAGCTTAAGGAAGGTGTCTTAAAAGCGATCATATACATCATGCCCTACAATTATTCCAGTGTCTCCACTGACTATTAAGGCAGAATAGTTTCTAAGCATGTGGAAGTTTGCTTTGAAATCTAACCTGACAAGAAATAGTGGGAATGCATCTCCAGATAGTGTTATTAGCTTCTCAGGGCTCTCATCTCCTTCATGCTTGGATCTTTCAAGAGGAATTGCACTAGAAAATGCTAATGGTTTTCTTAATGAGACTGAGGGAGAGGCAAAGTGGATGGGAAAAAAAATGTACCAGATCTTAGTCTGGTTTTGCCTTTACCTTGATCTATTGTGAAATAATCTGAATTGGATAGAGAAAGAGCTGATTGCAATAGAGAAAAAGCAGATGAGGCAGCAGAGATTGTGCATCTGTGATTTTCAGCACCGAGAAGTATTTGCTAGAAATCAAAAGATGGTCTGATCATTTGGGTATGAATTTTGGAGTACTTCCTGCTTCCCTTCGCATGTTCTAGGACAAGGATTAAAATTTCAGATGTAAAATTTTAAATACTGATGAGTATAGCAACACAAAAACATGTGATGTGTTTGAATGCTTGCCCCAGAAACATACTGTCTGCTATCGTGAGAAGCCCAAGATGATGAAGCGTTTTCAGTAGTTTACCAACCTGACAAATGTTGGAAACTTGATCCATAAGTAAAAAGTTTTAAAGTTTACATTTCACTTGCAGAAACACAAGCCTGATTTGTTTGACTGTAAGGGGTCGGTATGCAATGATTCATGCTACTTGTAGTCAACTGATGTCACTTGACAGGTATGTGTGTGGTCTGATAGGAAGCACACATCTGTAGGGCCAGGGTGTTTCCTAGTATGTTGTCTGGCCAATTGTGTTCTTACCTAGGTGATACTTTAATTGTGCAGCTGGCAGGAATTGTCACACATTAACCCTGTTAATTTCAGAACCATACCTCATTTTTTTGGCCTTCCCTCTGTTTTCTGTTTTCTGTACTTTAAATATGAGGTGTCTTGTGGATATTTGTTTTTGGAAAGTTTAAAACAATTTTCTAAAGAAAATGCACTGAATTCAGATACTACTTTGAATCAGAGGAGAGAATTTACATTAAAGATACCATGGATTAACCCTGGTGGGCAGCTAAGCACCACACAGCCACTCACTCACTTCTCCCCTCCTCCACCCTAGTGGGGCAGGGAAGGAGGAAAGGAAGAATAAAAGCAAGAAAACTCGGGGGTCAAGATAAAACAAATAAAAAATTAAATTATTTAAAAAGTGAAGGATAAGTGGAAAGAGAGAGAAGAAAACAAAACAAATGATGCAAAGGCAATCATTCACCACTTCCCATGGGTAGACCAATGCCCAACCAGTTCCCAAGCAAAAAGATGGCTAACCTTCCTAAACCCCCATTTTCCCCCTGAACATGATGTTATATTGTATGGAATATTGATGTTATATGGTATGGAATATGGCTTCGGTTAGTTTGTGTCATGTGGCTGGTTGTGTCCCCTCCCAGCCTATTGTGCAGCCACCAATCTATTTGCTGGGGGGCAGAGTGAGAAACAGAGAATGCCTTGATGCTGTGCAAACACTGTTCAGCAAAAGTGTACTGAGTCCTTGAGCAAAAACAATCCCGCGAACAGGTTTGCCTTTTCCCAAAGGAGAAGCAAACCACGCTGTCTTTCCTAATCAGTTGCCCACATGCATTACAGGGACCTTATCTCCTTTTACAATATGCAGGGGTTTTGTTTGGTCAGAGCCTGGTCAGTTACCTGGTCCTCCGGTATTAACTAGCCAAATGGATTCTGCTAAATTTGCATCCCGCTGCTGATATGTCCCAGCTCCCACCCCTTTCAGTATGGTCTTTAACAGTCCATTGTATCTTTCAGTCTTTCCAGCAGCTAGTGTGTGATAGGGAATGTGGTACACCCAATCAGCACCATGTTCCTTGGCCCAGGTGCTAATGAGGTTGTTTTGGAAATGAGTCCCATTGTTTAACTTAATTCTTTCTGGGGTGCCGTGTTGCCACAGAACTTGCTTTTCAAAGCACAGGATGGGGTTTTGGGCAGTGGTTTGGGTTACAGGGTATGTTTCCAACCATCCAGTTGTTACTTCTACCATGGTAAGCAGATGTCATTTGCCTTGGCAGGTTTGTGGCAGTGTGATACAATCAGTCTGCGAGGCCTCTTCTTATTGCAGCCACGGTCCTTTACCCCAGAGAGGCTGTACTCGTGCGGCTTGCTTGAATACGGTACATGTTTCACATTCATGAATAACCTGTGCAATGAATTCAGTGGTTAGGTCCACCACTCGATCTTGAGCCCAAATGTACATTGCATCTCTCCCGGCATGTCCTGATGTTACATGGGCCCACTGAGCTATAAATAGTTCACTCTTACGTTCCCTGCACTGGAGCAACCAGGTAGAAATTTGTTCACCTGGCTGATGGGTGAAATCCTTTTGTCTGTGTCAGAGCTTGGTCATGGATAGGGACCATGGATAGTTTTTGTCTCTTTTATGATTTATATCTCTTTCCTTTCCTGTCCTGCTGCAGAATAGGCGCCTCTTCTGATTCTTCCTCTCTCTCCCTCCTCTTACTAACTGAGTTGACCTCTGCTTCCACTGTTTCTTCTTGACTACAGGAGCAACTATTATAGTTAATGGTTAAGTCTCTCGTTTAGTCTCAGTACCCATTTGTGTGGCCTCAGAGCAGGAGACCTTCTTGCCCCTTTGACGGCTCTGGACAGCAGCTTGATAGACATGGGCCAGGCCCCAACACAGCTTTAGAAATCGCTGTGTTACATAGAAAGTGTTGCCAAACTTGCACCAGAGAACAGGAACATGAGACACTAAACAGCAGTGGACAAGATGTTTGATGAGTGCTGGAAGCACAGGCCTTAATTCTTGACAGGCTTGTTTGGAAGCTCTATCCAAAGTGCAGATGTTAAAGTTCAGGATTAAGGGACTAGACACACTGATGTAGCCACTCAGCGTTTCATAGGTCTTGGAAAGCAAACTAGAAAGGGGAAGATGAACAGCCATATTAAAACATCTATTTGGAAGCAAAGCCTATGTGGCTTTGTAAAGATTCTGATATTTATTTTTATATTATTTGCATGTCAGCATTTCAGCTGTGTATGTGAGAGTCTGAAATACAGCATTATCTTGAGGACCTATTCTACTTCAGAGGAAAAACTCCTCAGCCTTTGAGGCGATGTGAATACTTAGGAGGCTGCTGAAACAGGCAGTAGCTTGAGTACCTTTCTAAAGCAACTCTTGATTTACTCTGTTTTCTCTGAGAAGAGAATTGCATCCCTCGCTTTTGCTTAATAAAGAGTATTGCCCCTGCTGCCGTCTCTGTAGCTGCTCCGATTGTACCACTGCTTGCAAGGCCTGTGGAAGCAGACTGGGAAATGTTCATGTTAGAGGTCAAGATTGGTGGCAGCCTCGTTTGCAGTGGTGATGACCTGGTGGAATTCACAATCTTGAGGGATATGGGCCAGATGAAGTATAGAGTCAGGACCCTGAAATTTAGGAGAGCAAACTTTCAGTTGTTTAAGGAATTAGTGGATAGGACCCCCTGAGAAACTGCCTTTGGGGATAAAGGACCTGAATAGAGCTGGCAGCTCTTTAAAGGCATTTTTTTTTAGAGCACAAGAGCTCTCAATTCCTATGTGTAAAAAATCAGGCAATTCCTCAGGCAATTCCTATGTGTAAAAAATCAGGCAAGGAAGGCAGGAGACCAGCATGGCTAAGTGAGGACCTCCTGGTCAAAAGAAAGTGTAAGAAGGAAATGGGCAGGCCGTGGAACCAGGGACATGTATTCTTGGAAGAATATAGGGGTGCTGCCCAGATGCGTAGGGATGCAATCAGGAAAGCTAAAGCATAGCTGGAGCTGAATTTGGCAAGGGATGCGAAGAATAATAAGGGCTACAGGTATGTTGGTGAGAAAAGGAAGATCAAAGAAAATGTACACCCCCACCCCCTGCCCCAATAACTAAGACATGAAGATTGATGACAACTGACATGGAGCTATTTAATCTTTTTAATTTTTAGGGGGATATTAGTCATCACTGGAAGCAGTCTTTTATCCCTATGCAAACTGGAAGAAGGTCATGTATATCCTGTGAACAAACAAGCTGTTTTCTAGCAGCAGTCCCTTCAGCTCTCTGAAGGGGGGTTGGTTTGCTGGCAGAAGAGTTTTACTTTCAGGTCTTGCCAAGCAGAAATGTGTTACCTGGTCCCCATGAAAAGTATTCAGGGGTTGGAAACTGTTAAACGTTAAGTGAGAGAACAGGCGTCTGTAGCAATTCTGTTCCCTGTTCTATGTATTGGCTGTTCCCCTGCATTAGAGGTGTGTCTAACAAAATTGCAGCATGTGATGCCTTGAATAAAATAACAGTTCTATGTAAGGTCCTTGCTGCTAAACTGAAAATTTATTGCTTGCATGCACTGAAGATTTTTTCTACTGATAAAATTTTCTGATTCTAGAGACGGCAAAATACAGCTAGAACATTATTTTATTGAGAGAACTGTTGTTATGAAATATTTATTTTCCTCAAAAACCGTGTTACGTCACACAGGTTTGGAAGTACTTAGTGCTTTTACAAAATTTAGCACTGAGACCCATTCTGCTTTAAAGTAATACTCTAATATGAATTAATTAAGCTGTTTTTTTGGGGAAGTGTGTTTTTTGTTTGTTTTTCTTAAAGAACAATCACTACTGAACAGTATTGAAGTGTTCAGTATAATGCCATTGTGTCAAGATAACTGTCCTCACTTAAAATGTTTAAGGCAATTAAATTCTCTTCGCCATTGAGCTATCTTGTGCTTTTGTACAATTTCTTCATTCAGCATGCTGTTAAGTTGTATTTTTTTCCCCTACTGTCTGCAAGCAAATACCTGTTTGTGCATGGACAATCCACAGCCACCTTTTATGGCATTTCAACTGAGAGGTGAAGAGCAATGCTGAACAGGAAATAAGTGACAAATGTAAGAGTTCATTTGTGATTGAGGTGGTGGTATTTGAGGATGCAGTGTCACCAGCCAATTTGTAAAATTGACACAACTGAGGTTTTCTACACACAGATAGTGCTTTGTGCAGTCAGAATACTCCAGGAAGGAAAACAACTATTTTGTAACAATAAGAACTGAAAATTTAGCCTTCATGGACATTGTTCAGGGTCCTTTAATTTTGTTGTCTCTGACTCAGCTTACTTGAAGATATCAAGGAACATGTCAAGCCCCCTTTCCCTCGGTTGTTAGATTCATTTACATTCAGCTTTGTTTTTCTTGAAAGAAGCTGGATGGTCTATAGAAATCTTGGAACAAAGAAGCTCAGCAATCTTGTACAAATGTTGCTATGGCATTCCTCAGACTTCCAGTGATACTGCTTTGAATATAAATGGGATAGGACTTGATCAAGAAGGGCATTTACCATTTGTCTAGATGATGTTGGTCTTGCTATTGTTTGTTTCCAAGAAGTGCTGAAAACACGACTCACTTTGCAGAAGCATAAAAATATGTTTACTAATAAGTTGTGATGTTCAATATTTGCTACAGTTCTGCAAATGAGTTCCCCATTCTTCAAAAGAGAGCAAACAAGTTTTCTTCTCATTTATATGAATTACTGCTTTTGGAGTTGAGAAGGGCCCTGTGCTTTCTGAAAAAATGGGAGTCTTGGCAGTGAACATGTCCACGCAAAAGCTCCAGCACCAGCTGCAGTGTAATGTCAGGTCAACTGCCTTCCTTTAAAACCAGGTAGATTGGGAACAATACCAGTCCGCTCCACAGGAGAATGGAGCTGAGCAAAGCTGTCTGCAACCATGAGATACATGAGCCTGTTCTGAGGTGCATGTAGGTATGGCTAAACTGTTTCTAATATTCAGGCTGGCTAATTGAAAATTACCGTGGTATAATTGTATTGCACTGCGTTGGTTTAGTGGCTTACTGATCTACAGATTGAATAAGCACCTTTTTATTTGTGATTCATTTACCATAGGAATAAAGGTTATGGACTAATGTTGTATAATTATAATTGTAGGGAAAGTTGCTGTGTTAGAGTTACCTAAGTTCTTTCCAGGGAATAATTAGTATAAAATTATTATCTTGCTGCTTAGCCAGATTAATACAGTTCAGTCCCTTGCCACTTTATGGTATTGAAGGTAGGAATTTATTTGACAACATTATGTAGGCTGTTTACAGGGAGGCTTTTTTACTGCTGTTCCCACTAGAACACCACCTGCTTTATCTGGGTCTGGAAGCGATGATTTAAATAGCAATAAAACATTACTGTTGAGGAATTCTGTTCTAGTTCTGTGGTTTAGCTGTAATTTTGTTTTTCCTGTTGTTGAATTTGAGTGTTAGGGTTTTTCGCTGTGTTCAGTGATTTGGCTGGACAAGGAACTCTGTTCGGGAACATTACGTTTTATTATACTGAAGTTTAGCAGAATGTTGCTGCAGCTTAGCAGTGACCACTCCCACATTGGTTTGCCAGTAAAGCAGTTAATGTTCATGCTCATCTAGATTTTCATCTACATTTTGAAATAGATTAATAATAGTAGGATTAATATGTTTGATTTAATAGTAGGATTAATTCTTAAAGATTAAGGGCTAGTTCATTGCTGTAGAGTTTGATGGAAAGCGCATCTTTTTTTTTTTTTGCAAATCAGCAGGAGTTTTGCTGGGGACTGCAATGTTAGAGAAGGTGTCTTTGTGGTTTTGTACGCATTTGTTTTGCTGTTGAGACTTAGTTATTCAAGAGACTTGACTCTAACCAGGTCCCCAAACAAACTGCAAACTCTGCTGCTGTTCATGCAGGTTTCTGTCTTTTAATCTGCTCTCGTGCATCATTTTGCTTACTTGAAAGCTAGCAGCACAGCTTTTCCAAAAGCAAAGCTTGCTTCTGCATTGCGGGGTGGGGCAATAGCACTTGGAGAGAGTAGAAAACATACCGGTTGGTAACACCCACGACAACAGTACTTCATATAATCTTAGGACGAATAGACTTGCAAAACAGATCTTGTGAGAAGTCTGACATATTCTGAAAGTACAGAAGAATCCAACTACCCATGAGCAAGTACAAAACCTGCTTTTTGTCTGTCAAGGACCATGTTCCCTTTTTGCAGTACTTGGAGAGGTGATGAGTGGTCACAGATGAGTTGATGGTGACAAGATTCCATAGGTGACAGCAAACCTCTTGCACAAGTATTGCCAGGAGCAAAAATTTGCCCCTCAGTAGGGAGTAAACGATTATCATGTATCCATGCATTTTTCTGTATTTAAGACTGGAATCAGTGCCCTGAGTTTATTCTGAAAGATCAGCTTCTTTAGGGCACGTAAATACTACTGGTCTCTTGAGAACATTCCTGGTTCCACGTACATAAAGAACACTGAGATTTCTTTTTGTGTGGCTGAGTTGAACTCAAATGTCTTGTCTATTGTTAAATGGAATTATTTATTTCCTGACTTACTCTTTTCTGCTATGAAATTGACATTTTCCCAGACATCGAAGCTCTTTGATGAGGTAATTGTTTTAATGAGAAACTGGAGGAGAAACAGTAGGTGTGAAAATCAAGTTTAAAGTAGTTACAAAAGTATTGTGAATTCTTTACCTCGTCACCTTTATGGACTTATTTGCAGCATGTCTCAAAAGTATGATTTCAACTTGTCAGGATATGGAAGTCTATGTAACATAAATTTCTTTTAGTGAGCTTTGCAGGATCTCTGCAGAACTTAAAATTGGCAAGCCCTTTGTTGAATGTAGACAGGGATTTGATCTTTGGGTGAAAATACAAACTTCATGCATTTGCAAGGGAATGAAGCAAGATCGAAGCAAGATCAAAGCAAGATGTAATGAGTCCCACCTTCATTTTGTGTCTTGATTTCTGGTACTGTGGTGTGGTTCACTTGTGCAATGCTCCAGAAGCTTTCTCTTCTGATAGCCCCTTATTAGGGCTTTGTTGAAGCATGTTGAGGGTGTCATCTGGCCTGTGTGCTGAGGTTTGCTTTTTGTGGAAATGAAGGGAGAGAGGAGGTGGATAACTATGCAGAATTAGTTTGTAACTGAGTTCCCCTTAACCTGGGAACTGTGTTGCAGTCTTCAGTAATGTAAATGAAACTGGAATTTTTATCAAAGCTTGCATGAACTCTCTGGGAGCAGAGCCTTTTGCATGTGCTCAGAACTGAGGTACAGGGTGTCTTTTATACTTTGAATTAGAGATGGTGGTTCATATATTCCTTATTTGCAAATGAGAAGCTCAGGTCTCAGTCACTCACGGATCTCCATCAGGCTGCTGCAATTTTGTGGATATTCTGAGATAATTTTTCAGGTGTAACTTTGTGCTTTGTTTTCTGTCCCTGAGTTCAGTGTGGACAGTATTTTCCTTTCTTGTGTACGTCAGTCAGGTACAGAGGAAAGAGTAGAAAGAAGTTCAGGGCATCCTTCCATTCACCTCTGCCAGGTTCTGGCAGACCTGATGCTCTGTTGTCCAAGTAATCCCCAAAGACTGAGGTTTTCTGGAGCTCCACTTTCTCTGAAAAGCAGGCCACTCTCTGGCCCAGTTTCCTAAGGAATTATTAAATTATATGTAGGTATCCTGTGTGTGTGTGGCTCAAACTGGAGATTTCACAAGGAGAGGGTTGTTTTCAGTACCCCAGTTGCAGGATAAGAATCGGAGTCCATGTAAGCAGTGTGGGTTGTATCTAGAGCCATAGTCCTGAGCCCAGGAGATGCATGCTCTATTCCCAGTTCTGCCATGAGCTACTCTGCTGTGGGCAAATTGTGATTCCATATTATGGTCGACGTTTTTCATTAGAAAACAGAAAGGATGTTTGCTTTCTTTGCAAATTAATTAATGAAAGGTATTAGATGACACACAGGCACTATTAGGAATATTTTTTTTGCCTATATCCATTAGCGAAAACTACAAACCACTAAAATGCATATAGAAGTCAGTGTCTGAAATAGCAGTCTTGCATGTGGGTGGTTTTTTTTTTGTTGTTGCCATCCCTTATTTAGAAATCAGTTGTTTTATTTTAGCTAGCATTTCATAACTTCTCTCTGACTTTGAAACCAAAACGATGCAGTCATCCATACTGGTTTTATTTGTTTATTCATTTTTCAATGGTCTGTCACTGTCACTGCAGGGATACTTACATGTGTGCATTTTTGAGTACAGATGTTGTGAAGTGATACGGAAAATATGCCACATTCGTCTGGCTCTTTTATAGCAGAAATTGTAAAGGGAAGGGTTTCTTTGCTTTGCTTAACCTGCTACCTATGGTTTGAGCAGCACAGCACACAGGATTGAGAATGGGAAACAGATACAGCTACTGTGGGCTTCATTTTAACACTTAGAAGGCAATCAATCAAATAATACAGGGATTGTTGTTATGTATTTGGGAAGTTATCAGACACCTAACCTGGTTGCCAGCTATTTGTATATGACACAGATGGTCCCTATTAAGGTAGTTATTAGAGACCATATTTTTATTACACAGTATTTTTGTGAGGTTGGCCAATGCTACTTTAGCCTCATTTTACAGAGGGACAAATAAGGAACAGAGATGTCCAACTGATGAGCACATGCAGACTGGGTTGGCAACACCTCTTCTTCATGAGCATCTGCAGGACAAACCGCCACAGTTCCTTGTGGTCCTCCAGCGTTGTGCTGTACAGCGTGATGATTCAGAAACCAATTTGTGAAAAGTGCATATCATGGTGCTGGAGGAGGAGGAGTGTAGAAACCTTGTCATCTGTGCCAAGTTAAACTGCCCTTGCTTTTTGGTAACATGACCTGAATTCCCAAATAGTTTTGGAATGACTGTAGCTGAAATTCAGCTACAGGGACTTTACTAGTCACCAAAAGAAGAGAAAAGAATAAGGATTTACATATACCTCCCAGGGAATTAATGTGTGTGTCCAGTCATCTATTTTCTACTGACTGCAAAACAACAGGCATGATTTCAGGGGCTTTTAGTGACTCTCTTTAGGGATTTCACTAGTTTTAAAAATATGTCTCTAAACAATTCCTGTAGATATCATAATGGCTCATGTCCCTCCAGACCCACACTACACGCTTAAGCTCTGCTCATAAAATAAAACTAAGCACAAAGCAACCCTTCACACAAGACAGAAGAGACAGAAAAGTGAGAAAATACATTGGAATTACTGTTATCTTCATTACCTGTAATATCATAGTTTTCTAAAATGAAAGGTACAATATAGTAAAAGGCACATTTGTGATTAATCCTCTTTCTCCTCCACAGAATCGCAGAATCACAAGGGACCTCTGGAGATCATCCAGTCCAACCCCCCTGCCAGAGCAGGGTCACCTAGAGCAGGTTGTACAGGATGCGTCCAGGCAGGTTTTGAATGTCTCCAGAGTCGGAGACTCCACCACCTCTCTGGGCAGCCTATTCCAGTGCTCTGCCACCCTCAAAGTAAAGAAGTTCCTCCTCATGTTTAGATGGAACTTCCTATGGTCAAGTTTGTGCCCATTACCTCTTGTCCTATCACTGGGCACCACTGCAAAAAGACTGGTGCCATTCTCCTGGCACCCTCCCTTTAAGTATTTATAAGCATTGATGAGATCCCTTCTGAGCCTTCTTTTCTCCAGACTAAAAAGACCTAAGTCCCTCAGCCTTTCCTCATAAGAAAGATGTTCCAGTCCCCTAATTGTCTTTGTAGCCCTCTGCTGTACACATACAGTCTCATTCTATTTCCAAATACCATTTTTTGGTTAAGCTTTCTTCTCAAGGTTTGGGAATTAGAGGTGTCTTTCTTAGCTCACAGCACTAAAGTCTGTTTGAAAAATTTCTCTGCTTTCTTTTAACTTTCAGTGAATAACAAATGGCCCTTCTTTCCTCCTTGTGATTCTCTCTCTTTTCCAGCAAATGTCAGTGTTACTACAATAGCTGCTGGTGTTGGACCATGGCAGAGAGCAGGCATCAGACTTCCTAAAATAGTACCTAATCCTCAATCCTGTTGGCCGTGTTACATGTTAAGATCAGTCTGAATTGAGATAGCACAGTTGCTGCTGCAAATCTGGGGTCATCTGTTTACCAAGGAACTTGTTAACAAGCAACTTTGCTATGTCTCGGGCTTACGCAGAAATGAGCTGCGGTTGTAACTGTGGTCTCTATCAGCTGCTCTATCATCAAAGTTGTAATTCAAGTCAACTTTAGAAACTAAGCAGTGATGATTTAAAAGCAGTGAGTCACAGTTACCCTATTCTTACGATAAAGAAATATACAATTTTAAGTTGGAATTGCAAAGCATCCGATGTGTGTGTTAATTAATATAGCAGTTTAATATCTGTTGTGGTAAACTGATGAAGGGATTTGCCTCAACTTGGCAACTTCCAGGACAATTCATGTTCACCACTAAAATAGCACATTTCTTCATTGCTACTCTGAAAGCTAGCTGCAGAAGCATTTCTTCGGAGAAGTTCAGCCTTCATGTTAGTCTTTGTCCCTGATGAGTTCATGAAGGAGTGATGTATTCTGACATAATTCATTGTTCATGCAATAGCATAGTAAATAATGGTTTAGACAACTACATTAAAACCACAGCTCTTGAGCCAGATCACTGCATAGAGCAGAGTGACACTGCAATGTTGTAGTCATCTCTAAGGAGCAAAACAAACTCTTACCTGGAAGATACAGCACGTGAATGAACCTTTGCAAGCCAGATGTTTGCAGAGTGTTTCAATGTTTGGATTGCAGGATGCCAGTTCCATGTGCTGCTCTTGCATCCTGCATTTTCCTGTGCCTGCCACAGTGCATTCGCTGTATCTCTGTTTCTCTCTCTGCCACAGAGGTGGGAATTCATGAGGTGGCTGACAACATCTGGGACGGAGTGCAGGCTCTTCAGTATATTAAGTACATCTTTTTCCACACACCATCATTGATGGCAATGGCTGCTTAGGAGGTGGTGCATACAAAGAGTTGGATACGTATGCTTAATTTTTTGTGGGATTAGGATTTGCCTTTGCTTACTCTTTTGATTTTTGTCTAATTGGAGGGAGTTACGGGACTGGCTCCTGTAGACAAGGCATAGTGATGGCTTCAGAGAATATTTCCCCTCTGAAGTGGTGTTCCCCAAAAATGGGCTGAGTTTACAACTAAGTAATCATTAAAATATGCTCAGGAGTGGTGGAAGGCAAAGCCCACTTGCTTTTTTTACCAAGCCAGATTCTTCTTGCTTGGTAAAATTCCAGTGCTACTAAATTTTTGGTCTTTGTAACAGAATACCTGGTGTCAGGCTACATTTCCCACCTTGTTCTACATTTGCTTAATGTAGCAGTTTCTATTGCTCATTGGAGATGGATATTAGGTATATAAACTACTGCTTACATCTACAGTTGCTCTTTATATTTACATTTTCTTGCTGTATCTTTTGGAAATTAACAACAATTTAGTAATAGTTGTGCATTTTAAGGTTTTCAGTTACGTTTATTCAGCTATTTTTCATTTTCCAGACAGCTGTTGATGTGAAGCCAAGGGTGGAGATTTGTAATTATTTCAAAGGACACCAGAACGTATTTATTATTTTCAATCCAAGTGAGTAAATCTGTTGCAATGCCCATTATTTAGTGGCATGACAGTAAACTATACTTAATAATATTGTCATTAAACCAGCAAGGGGGTTTTTGCCTTTTTTCCCCCCTGACATTCATTTTCTTCCTTACGTTTTGTATTATATTGTGTTCTTCTGGCTAAATTCTATATTGGAGATGCACAACAGCAGATCTGATCTGATTAGGAAGGTAAAAGTGTGTCTGTCAGAATACTCTTCTTGGCAGATACGTGATTAAAGGAATGGTGAGGTACAGCCACAAATCTGTTTGGAGAGATGTTGAATGAAAAAAGCTCAGAAATATTCCACCGTACTTGTAGGCTCATAGCTGATTACAAAACTAAAGCCTTCCTTTTAATTTGATGGTGAAACCTTAAGAGATAATTATCTTAAGGTTTGGATCCTTATTTGAAGTTCATCCAGACTGTTACACCCTTATATGGATATCACACAACGATAGGCTTTTTTTTTTTTTTCTGGTGAGATTGTTTGGTACTTCCTGCCTCCAATTCATCTGGAAATGCTGTAAGAAGAGCCTTTCTCATCATACGATGTTTATAATAATTATCTCAGCGTTTCTTATTCCAGACTGGGTGAAGGTTACAAGGTTGATCATTCACTTTGAACTCTAATTTAATATATGACTATGTATAAAGAAATTTCTTGGTTGAACCATCCAGGGGGAAAAAAGAGGTTTAAAACATCTTTATTTATTAAAATACGCCACATAACTTGTAGTATCTTGGAACAGTGCCTCTAGATTCCTGTCCAGGATTGTAGAGTAACAGAAGGAGTGAGTGTCCTTGGAGTATCTATTACATGATTTACATCAAGACTCGTTTATGCTAGAGAGATTTTTCCCTGTATTTTCTGAATACTTAGTGGACTCAGAATAGCAAAAATTAACTCATAATCCATGTACCCTACTGTACCCTTCCATAATTATATCACTAATCATGAAGCTGATTTATGTAAAATAAGATAGTGAAAGTCTGGTGATTGTTTTGTTTTTTTAATTCCTGAATCATCTCATTAAGCAATGGCAAAACATCCCTGACTGCATGTGTGCAGAGTGCCTCTGAGGTCGTCTATCCATGAGTGCTGGAGACGTGGCAAAATTCTCTTACTGCAACTGCCAGTGAGTCTCCTGGCTGCAGCCAATGAATGCTTTCAAAAGTTTGTCTTCAGTAACATGATATATGGTACATGGCTTTTTGAGAATTGTTTGAGATTTTTTGAAAGAACAATTTTCTTTGGAAACTGCTCATGTGTTGAAACTCTTAATAAAACAATCTATTTGTTTTCTTGGTCTCATTGTAAATGAAAATTTGGAGGAGGGATTTGCATTTTATTTTTTTTTTCTGTGTTTGCAAACCAACCATCTTTGCAGTTTTTCTGTGCAGGGATGTTGAGGAAGAAAGAGCAAGAATTTACCACATTCCTCCCTGGGTATGTGGGAAACTGTGGATGAAATTCAAGCCCCGACTTGGACTGAGCAGTGCCCTGAGTGGTAGGCAACTGGGTACCCTGAAGTGGATGAGATTTAATACATCCAGCTGTCTATTTAAATGGTTTGAGTGGGCGTTCCGTGAAACACTGTCCCATTAAGGCACATGTGTGCAGTAGCATCCCTGATGCAGCCCATTGTCCAGGTTCTTGGTTATATGTAAATTTTCTGGTGGGTAAAATAACTCACAAAATGAAATTCTTCAGTTTCTACAAAAACTAACCAGGCAATTGTTATTATCTGTTTTAGCAGAAACATAAAGTACAGGAGAAAAAGTGTTTGTGCTCTGAAAATGAAGTATTGTTCTAGAATATTGAAAATTGTCTTTCAAGACAAATGTGTTACAGCTCAGAGATTGCTCCAAAGAGGAATTAAGTATTTTTAATGTTCTCTGAAAGTGAGTATTTTCAATAACATGCAGTATGACCAAGTAGCTGGTTCCTCAATAAAACTTAAAATGATTCTTCTGAGCGTTATCAGGGGAAAGCATATCTCTTTATGAATTTTGGTGCTCAGGCTATGCTTAGTTTTTGTTTTTTTGGTACTGACCTACTGAACTGAGTTGAAACTCATAGCTACATTAATTTTTCAGCTCACTGATCACAAAGCTTGTGACCTGGCCCTCAGTGAATATACCTTTTCTGACTATTAACTAGCTAGGGTCTGTGTAGCTAGCCTGAAAGAGGTGAAAATGTGATTCAGCACAGAGAATAATAACCTTCCCACACCTCCTTATAATACAAGAGGTGAAGGAGCTTGTACTACTGTACTGCTCTCCAATTACATGTTCTGGGAATAAGTAGAAAATGTCGTTTCCTGTTCTTTCCTTTCATGAAACATGTAATTTTTATGCATTTGTGTTGAAGTACCTCCAGTCAGAGCCCAGGGCATCTTTGTGATAGGCATTTTATTATACAGAATGAAAAGGTTTCCTACTCTAGCCTTTACGATTTGAATAAAGAAAATTACAGAAGGCCTAAGAGAATTAAGCAGAGGAAAATTGAAATGGAATTAAATATTGATTCACCCATACGTCCATCTTAAAAAAGCCCAACAACTTGCAAACTAATTGATCAACTACAAAACGCCCATGCTGCAGTAATGAGGATTCAGTTGCTCCCATCTGAGGCAGCTGTTACACAGTACCATGCAGAGAATTTTTTTTTAATGTGAACTTTTTGTTGCAGTGCATAAACTCTAAATTACTAAATTACATAAATATTTAAGTGAATTGAGCTTTACTGGCAGACATGTAATTCTCAAATACTTGAGATTTTTTATCTACATTCTCACAATTGTGTGAAAAATCGTTTTAGTGCAGGTAGCTTTTTTTGAGAGAGAGGGTGTTAAGGGAAAATTGTAAGGAATTCAGACTATTAAGATAACATTTTTATTCTATTTTGGCTCTTAGGAATTCAGTCTTTCAAATATAACTCCCTAATTATTTTTATCTGGCCTTTTGGTAACATTTAACCAGATTTTTCTAGCTATGTTGTACTTGACATGCAGAATCGGTGGGAAATGTTTTTGTTTACAACATCGAACATTTATGAAAAAATTCTACAGAATTCTTGGAAGAACAGTGAACTTCCTATAGGATCTTATAAACACTGGGGCGGAGGAGGGGGGAGAAGAAAGAAAGGTTTTACATCATTAAATCTTTACGGTACTTTTATGTGGAGTCTGCTCAGGTCACCAGGACTTTATGTTGTTTTTGTTATTCTGCATGAACAGATGGGCAAATTGAGGTGGCTGTGGCAGCAGGGAGCCACATTTGATGTCCCATTGATGGGACAAGCTTGCTCACCAGAGCATGGCATAGAGCAGGGCTGGAGCAGAGCCCGACGCTCTCTGGAGTCCTGCCTGGTGTCTGTGCTAGACAGACCACTGACCTGTCTGAGCAACTGGATGCTGGCTCTGTTGTTGCTGCATTGTAGTCTGTCAAACCCGCAGGCATGTCTTTAGATGTATTATTCTTCAGGTCCTCTGGGACTCTCTCTCTTATATTCAGCTAGACATCTTCAGCTTCTAATTTAGTCCAAGGACATGAAGAATGGATGCTACCGGGTCGCATAGAAGAATGGCACTATTAAAATAACAAACAGCTAATATTTGTATTTTATTTTTAGCTTATTTCCTGTTGTTTCCCTGCAGCTGTTGATGTTGTCACAAAAGCTTCCTTTCTAGTTGCTTTGCTTAAAATATACATACATTGTGTATATATGCATCTGTGTGCCAGAGCATCTGGGTGTGGACTTGTCAGATGGTCCAGTGTATTTGCTTAGGAATAAAGTGGTATCAACTCAAACTTCCAGAGAACAAGTGTGAGGAGGTTGCAGAAGGGCCTTTGCGAGACTTTTTCTTCTTCTGTGAACACAGCCCTGAGAACGCAGATGCTCTGCAGCCTGTATTCCCAACTGTGCTTGTAGCATGGGCAGGCAGACATTTCCCCTGGCAGACAGGCCATAGACAGTGGACTTCAGTGTTGACCCAAACACTGACTGTCTCTCCTCCAGTACTTCACAGCAAAGGATTAGGTCAGCATTAGTCCCCTGTGGTACTTAATGTCAGAATGAGTCATTCATCAGGACTTGACTTACCTTATTTATACGTACTGAAAGGGAGGGTAGGGCCTTCAGATAATAGTGCAGGATGCTATCCCTTGAGGTATCATGTGGTTTCTTCCTCTCTCCTTTCTATTTTTAATTTCTGTTTGAAGTGAGTTTATTGAGTCACGCAGAACTGCAAGAAATATTTAAAAATGCAACAGACAATAATTCGGTTTCCTATTTCTTGCCCTATTCATGTACTGACCAGACGCTCTTAGTTGTCTTAATTTCCGACCTCCTCCCCCATATTCCACTTGCTTCCTGAATTTCTTTGGCTTATGATAACACCACAAACCCCATCTGATTACTCATTTAGGCTTATTGTTTCCTTTTTTGTCCTGAGAGGCAGCCAATTCTCGTAAATATAAGTTATCTCATAAATGTAAGTTATCCCTGGACAGGTATCCCTGGACATGCTGTGCTGAAATCAAGTGTTAGGCATTACAAGGGGTTCCCAATCTTTCATAAGCATTGCAAACATGTGTAATTAGTTTTTTTTTTTTTTTTTCCTGCTGGGCATTTGCTGATGCTGGGAACAAGATAAACGTTGTCAAAAGCTAATTTTCTGTGTTTTTATTTTCCCATTATCTTCTTACTGCCTGAGGGTACAACAGATCTGAAACTGTTACACAGTAATACGTGTTGTGGCCCGGTCCCAGTGTTACATCATCATTTTCACCACAACATCATGTCCAATCATAGATGAGGCATAAATTATCCATAATTTGGTCAAAATGTCCTGTGCCTGGCACATTTGTGTGTATGTTTTTTAAAGATACTGTAGATGTCTCTACTGAAGGGGTTCTAATTCTGCTTAAGTGGCATGAGGAGGTCCTGGCTGTAGTAACAGCACCCAAAAGACAGGATTTTGACCACTGTCTATCCAGGATATCAGGATTTCACGTGAAATCTCTCAGTTGTTATGAGTACATGTGAGTCAGTTGTTCTTCTGGCTCACTGTAGAGTACTTGGTACCCAGAGCTTCCATTAAAGGTCCTTCAGCGGAGTAGCTATGTGATAGACCCATTCTTACAGATTCTATATGGCACCCTATGTAGCTTTCTCTAAGTGTAACATGCACATGTGTTCTATTTAAACTTCTCTTCTTTTTCTTCTTCTCCTAGGTATTATGACAACTTTACCCAGTGCACAGAACGGGAAGCCAACAACGCGAGTTGCTTTTGGCCAAACCCCCTCGCAGAGGGCTTTATCACTGGAATTCATAAACAATTCTTTTCAAACTGTACTTCAGAAAAGCTTCACTGGGAAGATCCACCAGATGAAATCCTCATAACTCTGATCTTGATCCCAGTCATGTTGACATGTGCCATGATAACACTGGTAGTATGGTGCAGCAAGAGAAGCGATATCCTGGTGTAAGTTGTTCCTCTGGGCTTTCTTTTTCTCTATTTCCTTCTTCCAAAAACACTAACAAAGGAGGACAAAGAGAGAAACTCGGCATAAAGATTTCAGATCTGCCGAAATGGAACCTGTGAGATGCTGAGATGCAGACAGTGCTCCTGTGAACAAAGAGCTGCCTGCTGCTGTTGCCGAAAGTCACTGCTTCTGAGCTGACGCAAATTAGCGTTGCTGATGCAAAGCTCTCTGCTTCTTTTGGGCCTCATTGTCATGGAATTCACAGGCAGCTCCCAGAAACAGAAGAGTCCCCAGGCAAATGGACTCCTTACCTGCAAAAGGGGTAAAGTTACTTGCCCATGGGTAAAGCTGGTTGGTAAACTTAAAAGTATTGCAAAACTGTATGTAAATGTATGTACGCATGGTCTAACATTGACTGTGGGGGAGATGATATCTCTCTAGTTTTTGTACAGGAGACTCGAGGTTTTCATCTGTGAACCTTGTGACTTGGATAGAAGATCACTGGCAAAGGAACTGAACATGGATGTAACCAAGTGGCAGCTTTTTCTGGAAGCTAGCAAAAAACTTCATTATCAAGAACTGGAAATATTGTCCTGGCAAAGGAACAATTTATGTGTCCAGTGACTATCGCCTTGGGGAAAATATCATGCCACGTTATAAAATAGTTTATAAAATGCCTTTAAGCATGGCTACTTGGAATTGTATGGCTTACAAACAACCTCCGGGATGATATACAGGTCTTATTTTACAGACCTGGAAAATGTGAGATGAAATTGATTGATTATAAATACAGTAAGGAGTATGAAGAAACTTTCATATGCCAGACTTTATTTTTCCTTTTATAGTTATTATTCTTGACGACTTGTGTTCACTGTATACTCCCTGCTCTCACTTCAATTTGTGCAAGGGACATCCTACAAATAAATATAAAGGTGTCATGTTGACTGAGGTGCCTTTCAAAGTATAATTTTGTACATAAACAATTCTTTGTCCCGTGAAGAGTGTGGGAACTGAAGTATGAACATCAAAGCTTGGAACAGACAGAGGAGGAAAGACAAAAAATTCTACTCAGAAATCTTATTCTATAAAGCTATTCGTATGTAACAATTTAAATAAAGATCATATGCCAAAAATAAAACAACTTGTATGTTTCTGTTGTAAACCTTTCTTTTCTGTCATTTCACAAAATGCCTTTCAGTTGAATGTTCTTCTATTATAAGTGTGCAAGAAGTGACTCTTCTTTTTTCCATACCTTATGCACACAAATAAAATACAGGTTGAATAGCCAAGTAGTGGTGTTTTATATCTCTGCTAGTTAGATTTTCTCCTTTAAGATTCTGGCCCAGTGTTTGAGATTTAAGTCTGTGTGTATGAGAAGCATTTCCAGGCTTGAATCAAATTAAAAGTGCCCCCTTTACTAGAGTTGTTTATGTGTAGATAAAGAACATCTGTAGCTGTACTGGTTTGTTTTCACATCCTTTCATAAGAGTTGAAGGCACCGGCTTGTTTTTTCATTACTCTAATGTTAGAATGATTCATTTTCCTAGGGTGTTTCCTGTGTGTTTTTCCAAAGATACTTTTTCATTCTCTAGATGCTAGCATAAAATTGCTCTTTATAAAAGAAGAATGACATAGGTGCTAAGGATTTTGGTTTAGTTAACTTACTATTTTCTGCATTAAAATGTTCTGGTCCACCAAAAGTAGTGGTGAATTAAAAAAACCCAACCCATTCATTTGATCCAAAAGATTGTTTGGTTAAGCATTTTTTGTGGCCAAAACCAAATAATTTTATTTTCTGCATGGAGTTTCACTTTAATCCTCATTTTGCTTTGAATTTCAACAAGCTTCAAAGAAAGTTTCAAAACCTTAGTTTGGAAACCACATAGCAAACATTTTGACTTTGTCAAAAACATGTTCATTTCAATAATTGCTGTATTTGGTGCAAATTCTTGACCAGTTCTGGCTCATTTGAAACTGCGTTCACCTGATCAACAGGTGATCAGCCAGCCTAATTAATTGTAAAACAGATTGGCCTGTGGACTAAATGGAGAAGAAACTGTCATCTTGATGACATCATATTACTAAATGTGTATTATGTCTTTAAACAAATGTTATGTTGAAACGGATTATGTTTAATTTGAAAAGAAAATCTAGTGTGAAGTTTTTAGAGAGTCTAAGAAATGTAAGATTCAAAGAATAAAAGGTAGTGGATTTTCCTTCACGTGCTGTGGGAGAGGGGGAAGGATTCTGTTGCTGCTGTGTGCTTTGGATGTGAAAATTTAATCTTTTTTGTCTGTCTTCCCCATCCAAAGTGTGATCTTCAACTATTTTTTTGATATACCTGATAAAGGACAGAGAAGTTGAAGCAGTGCGTGGGAAATGACACTGCTAATTTAATGCAGCCTTAGTGGTTAAATCTGGAGATGCCTTTATAGTGTTTTATGGAAAAAAAAGCAACCACAGTGTCCAGTTCTTAACAGCTATGTTAAGAATATGGAACCAGAATGGTAACTGTTGGATCTTTTAACATAACTTGTACTATGTGTTAGTGAGAGTTAGTGGTTATTTTCTACTGCGTGGAGCTTGCTACCTTTCCTCCAAAGCCTGTGTCCATTGCCAAGAAAATCACATCTGGGACCAGGAACCTGGCTCATTTTGTAATTTCAAATTAATTCTATGTTATACCAGAGTCTCAGAGGAAAATAGCAGAGATTCAAACAGAAAGAAAATAACTGGTTCAAAATCCTTCCTAGAATTGGAACAGTGGTTTATCCCAAGCAATGGTTAGGCCAGAAGAGACGTCACAGGCTTGTGAAGCAGCTAGCCAACATTGTTTAATTGCTGTGAGTTGTGGGATTTTTTTTTTCATTCAGGAATAACTGGAAAAGTGTATTTCCATGGGGTATAAGAGCTTCAGCAGAGACCTTGACAGAGGAAGATGATGACTAGCAGGAGTAACACAAAGCCTGAGAGGGCTGCCATCTCTTTCAAGAAGGATATCAAGGGTGAAGGTCAAAGGAGGAAAAGAGCTACTGAAGTGCAAGGAAAAAGATGGTCAAGAAAACACAAAACAATTCGGGACTTATTTCCAAGAGGATGACCTCACCATAAGCAGGGTAGTAGCAAATGCTACTTGGTGCATTGTTAAGGAATGGTGAGGAAATCCTGCATGCTCTCTATGTCTCTGCAAAGTTCATGCAGAGGGAACCAAAAGCATTTCTTTCACTTTGGGCATCCCCACAACCAAATGAATGTGTATGGTACAAATACTCATATTTACATAGTCTGAACATCCAGATGAATTTATAGGCACACCCAGCAGTTGTGCCCAAGTGTATGGCCACCAAGGGCAGGGACAGCCCCCTGGGCCTCCAGGGCACAGGCACTGGCTTAGGGCCAGCACCCCAAAGGCCTTCCTCCAAAGGATGCTGGGCAGAAGGGCAGTGGGTGAGGCTATGCAGGAGGATCCCCGTCACCCCATTTCACAGTGCCACCACCTGGAGACACAGCAGTCACAGTGCCCTGGAGCAGGATAAAAGCATCCTCCTGTGTCCCGCTGCCAGAGATGGCCTGGGGGCAGCCTGAAGACATCCAAGAGGAAGTCCTTGAGGATCCCATGGAATTACTTGGAGGAGGCTGAGGAAGGATGACCAGGGGGAGGGTGGATGAGGCTGCTGGAATGAGAAGAACCACAAACACCTGGAGGTGCCTGAGGCTATCAGGCCTTTTCAGCTGGATAGCAGTAGCAAGACCAAGGGAATGCCTTCTGGAGGAGCACTGCCAGAGCTCACTGGCCTTGTCCCCTGCAGAGCCAGGGGCAGCAGCTGTAAGAAATG